>CAUJRU010000037.1:2473247-3057020 GCA_963277665.1 Viscum album
TTTATATAGGAAAGGTGAGAGAATTCTTTATTATTTAGGTTTGGGACCCCTTATATTAAAATAATCCAAACCACAAACCATCCCATGGTATTTGCCCATGGTTTCTGGAAAAGGAGAGAGGAAAACAATATTTTACAAGGCCAAGGTCCGAACTTATTAAAAAATTAGGGTTTCTTATGTGGAGGTGAGTCACACTCCCATGGAAATTAATTTAAAAAGGCAAAGTGTTGAATAAGTCTTGAGGGCTCCATTAATGCTTTGAAAAGTGATTCAAACAAACCCAAAACCTCATTATTTTAATGATAAAACATATATTGGCCGAACCTAAGGATTATGGTATTTTATTACATCACCATTGGGTCATTATGATGTCATAAATCACATTATATATTTAAAAGGTATTTAATTTTTACCCAAAAATTGGACTGTCTCAGAAAATTATGAAAAATTTACCGTTGGATAATTTCGACGTCCTGATTCCAAAAATAATATTTATTTTATCTAAATAATTTTCTAAATATGTGAATTTGCACTTTTAAAATAAAAACCGACATTTATAAAAAATTCACGGGTTTTGACAGAAATGGCTTTCAAACCTTAATAAAAATTTTAATTGCATTCATAAAATTATAAGATCATTTATATTTAATAAAAATTAATTTAATATTAATAATAATATTAAAATATTATTTAATTCAAAAATACTTTAATTTAATAAAATATAATTCTTAATTAAATAATAACTAAAAACATCATTTGTACCTTAAAAACTAATTACAATGCATCAAAAATGACTAGAAATTATATTCATTATTATATACAAAAATAATGTACATGAACATGGTGCTACTTATTTGTTACATAACCCCTTAAAATAGCCGCATAAGACCTAAGGGTAAGGTGTGCGATGGTGACAGACTCTTGGGGTTGCTCGGATAACATCGCTCGAGTGGTGATCTCTATCAACTTCCATTTTTCCCGTAGACGATCACGTTCGAGCTTGACTTGATGAAGCTCAGCTTGGGCTTGGTAAAGGGCAAAGCCCAAAGACGCCACCTCCTTTCCGAGCTCCGACAAATGGGCTTCGTAAGGGGCAATTCTACTGGATGAGGCCATCGCTTCCTTTGTCTGAGTAAAAATGGTTTCGTTAAAGCCTTATATTTAAACTACCCAGATGATCAATGTTCAACGGCTATAAAAGTAACGGTCACAAATCTTAACGTAAAACTAAAGAAGTTGACATCTTATAAAAACATAAAGAAACATTTAACTGGATCAAGAGGGATTTTCCATTAATGAAATTTTGGGTCGTTACAACATTCCCCCCTTAAGAAATTTCGCCCTCGAAATTTTCCTTTTCCCACACTAAAACAAATGTGGGTAACTTAGCTTCATCATATCTTCCGACTCCCAAGTTGCTTCTTCAAACTTGTGGTTTCTCCACAACACCTTGACGAGGGGCATTGTCTTATTTCGTAGAACTTTTTCTCTACGATCTAAGATCTTCACTGGTTGCTCCTCATAAGAAAGATCGTCTTCTAATTGTACCACCTCAGAAGAGAGTACATGTGAAGGGTCTGGTATGTACTTCCTTAAGAGGGATACATGGAAGACATCATGCACCTTGGCCATAGTAGGTGGAAGTGCTAGTCGATAGGCCACAGCCCCAACACGATCAAGAATCTCGAAGGGGCCGATGTACCTTGGACTTAACTTCCCTTTCTTTCCAAACCTCATGACCTTCTTCCACAGAGATATGCGTAAAAACACCATGTCTCCGACTTTAAATTCAAGGTCTCGTCGACGATTATCTGCATAACTCTTCTGTCGACTTTGGGCTGCCTTGATATGCTGCTGAATGGTTTTCACCTTCTCCACCATTTCTTCGACCATTTCTGGTCCAAGCAGCTTACGTTCACCGACCTCATCCCAACATGCCGGTGTTCTACACCTTTTCCCATACAGGGCTTCATATGGTGCCATTTGGATGCTCGAGTGGAAACTATTATTATAATAGAACTCAACTAGAGGAAGATGTTGATCCCATCCTCCTTTAAAGTCCATTGAGCACGCTCTCAACATATCCTCAAGTGTTTGGATAGCCCGCTCGGATTGGCCATCAGTTTGAGGATGATAGGCCGTACTGAAGTTCAGTTCAGTATTCAGAGCATGTTGAAGACTCTTCCAAAACTTAGAGGTAAATCTTGGATCTCGGTCCGACACAATAGATAGTGGTACTCCATGCAACCGTACCACTTCCCTGATATATATCCGTGCCAGTTGATCCAAAGAGAAATCCTCTCGAATAGCAATGAAGTGTGCAGTCTTTGTAAGACGATCCACAATAACCCAGATTGCGTTGTTGCTTTTGGATGTCCTTGGAAGTCCAGTGACGAAGTCCATGGTGATGTTCTCCCATTTCCATTCTGGTATGGGCAATGGTTGCATCATCCCCTTAGACTTCTGCCTCTCTGCCTTCACTTGCTGACACACCAGGCACTTTGATGTATATTCGGCGATCTCCTTCTTCATATTATCCCACCAAAAGTTTTCTCGGAGATCTCGATACATCTTTGTGCTCCCTGGGTGAATAGAGAAATTTGAACTATGTGCATCATCCAAAAGTTCCTTCTTCAGCTCCAAACTTGATGGGACACATAGTCTTTTCCCAAACCGCACAATTCCTTCTTCATTAACATTAAACTCTGAGGATTTTCCCTTTTTGATAGCTTCCACTTTTTCTTGGATTCTCGCAACATCCTTTTGAGCATCCTTTAACCTTTCCAAAAGAGATGGTTGAGCAATCATTTGTGAAAGGATTGATGATGTTCCCTTCTTTATGATTCCCACTTCCATCTTCATCAAGTCTAAGAAGATTGGATCCTTCTCAATTCTCATCATTGATAGAATTGCTGGATCCTTTCTACTTAGGGCATCCGCCACCTTGTTCGCCTTCCCAGGGTGGTAATGTATTGAACAGTCATAATCCTTTATGAGCTCTATCCATCTTCTCTGGCGCATATTAAGCTCTTTCTGTGTGAATATATATTTAAGACTCTTGTGGTCCGTATATATCTCACATTTCTCTCCATAGAGATAATGCCGCCAGATTTTCAAGGCAAAGATCACCGCCGCCAACTCCAGATCATGCGTTGGATAGTTTCGCTCATGGATTTTCAACTGTCTTGAGGCATAGGATATCACTTTATCATTCTGCATCAGCACACATCCTAAGCCCTTCTTTGAAGCATCACTGAATACCACAAAAATCTCCCCACTTGTGGGTAAAGTGAGCACAGGTGCAGTGATAAGCCTCCTTTTCAACTCCTTGAAGCTTTCTTCGCATTCATCACTCCAAGCAAACTTTACTCCCTTTCGAGTTAGCTTGGTAAGAGGGTTGGACAATCTTGAGAAGTTTCTCACAAATCGTCGATAATATCCAGCTAACCCCAAGAAGCTACGGATATCAGTTACCGATGTTGGCCTCGGCCATCCCTCAATTGCATCTGTTTTGGAGGGGTCCACAGATATCCCATTGCTTGTGATGATATGGCCCAAGAATGAGACCTCCTTCAACCAGAACTCACACTTGCTGTACTTGGCATAGAGCTTCTCCTTGCGCAAAGTCTCCAGTACAGTTCTTAAATGCCTCTCATGGTCCTCCTTGGTTTTGGAGTATATTAGAATATCATCTATAAAGACTACCACAAATTTATCTAGGTAATCTCTAAAGACTCTATTCATCAAGTCCATGAATATTGCTGGAGCATTGGTGAGTCCAAAAGGCATTACTATGAATTCATAGTGCCCGTACCTTGTACGAAAAGCAGTCTTGGGGATATCTTCCTTCTTCACCCTTACTTGATAATATCCCGACCGCAAGTCGACCTTGGAGAAGTATTGTGCTCCACGCAGCTGATCAAACAAGTCATCGATTCTTGGGAGAGGATACTTGTTCTTTATCGTGATTTTGTTAAGTTCACGATAATCGATGCAAAGCCGCATTGACCCATCCTTCTTCTTGACGAAGAGGACTGGTGCACCCCATGGTGATGCACTTGGGCATATAAACCCTTTATCCAGATTCTCCTGTAGTTGTTTCTTCAGTTCTTCAAGCTCAACCACAGCCATTCTATATGGAGTCTTGGATATTGGTAGCGCCCCAGGTATAAGTTCAATTGAGAACTCAACATCTCTTCTTGGAGGAAGACCAGGAAGTTCCTCGGGAAATACTTCAGCGAATTCCCTCACAATATGCATTTCTTCAAGGGTGGTTTCTTCCTTGGACTCAATCATCTGAGCCAGATATGCGTGCTCATAAGGTAGTAATATCCATGCTTGAGATGATGGAGTTAAATGAGATTCATCTTCCTCCTGACACTTGTAAAGAATCGGGGGTCGATTCTCCATATGGAGTGTGATTTCCCTCTCCCGACAATTTATGTTGGCTCTATATAAGGAAAGCCAATCCATGCCAAGAATTGCATCAAATTCCACCAAAGGGAGTATGACAAGGTTCGCCGGGAAATTCAATCCACAGATTATAACAGGGGAGGACTTATACTCATGGGATGCAATGATTGCCCCATTTGCCGTACTCACCGACATCTTTACTTCCATGATTTGTGGTGGTGCAGGGATTATTCTACTAAACTTTTGAGATATAAAAGAATGCGTAGAACCTGAATCAAAAAGTACGTTCGCTATTCTTGAATGAATAACTAGCGTACCTGTCACCACTTCGTTGTCGGGGTTCACTTCGGCAGAAGTGATGGCAAAAGCTCTTCCTTGCTGTCTTGGAGGTTGTTGATTGCCTCCGATAACCCTTGGATTAGGGCACTGATTCGCAAAATGACCCGGTTCTTTGCATTTGAAGCATTGAACAACGCGTTGAGGTTCGAACGGAGCGTTCCTCCCCTCCGTCGCAGCCGCGGGTCCTTCTTGCTGACAGTTAATAGCTAGGTGCCCTTCTCTTCCACACTTGAAGCATTTTCTTGTCCCCCTAAGGCAATTCCCAGGGTGCTTCTTTCCACACTTTTGGCAAGTGGGGTGCTGGAATTTCTTAGCGCCGTTGGATTTATCCATCGGACCACCAGCATTGAAGTCCACCTTCCGCTTCTTGTCCCCATGATACCCCTGTGATTCTCCGATCTCCATTTCAACCTTAAGGGCACATCGGACAATCTCCTCATAGCTGTCAAAGTCACGGATCGCTAATGCTTTCCGCAAGCTAGGCTTCAGCCCACCAAAGAAGCGGTCAACTTTGCATTCGGGGGTAACGACAAAGCCGGAAGCGTATCGTGCAAGCCTTGTGAAGTTTGCCTCGTACGCTCCCACAGATTCTTCATCTTTCTGCTTGAGGGAAAGGAAGTCCCTTTCCATCTTAAGATGGAGGGTGCGTGGAAAATATTTATCGAAAAACATCTTCCGGAATACCTTCCATTCCAAAGCCTCGATCTCCTCCTCAGGCTTCGTATTTTTGATCAATGTCCACCATTGATCAGCTTCACCCTCCATACGATAAGCCGCCAGGAGAACCTTCTCTTTTTCAGAGCATTGGAGGATGGAGAATATCTTCTCAATGGAGTTGATCCATTGTTCAGCGATCGTGGGATCAGATGATCCACTAAAAGTAGGAGGCCTTTGTCTCATGAAGCTTTCAATAGCGACTTGTTCTTTCTTAGGGGGGGTTGAACGTTCCTCTTGACCAGTGTTTCTATTCAAAACTTGAGTTAGCTGAGAGAGAAGCGTGACAAAGTTCGCGATTCCCGCTCCCATCGGATTGGGCATCTCATTAGTACAATCATCACACTGATCTTCACAACGGTTGTTAGCCCGAGTTCTCCTATTACCAGCCATTGGCTGGAATAAAAGGAAAGTTAGGGGTAACACATAGAGGGTAATCCAAAGACAAAAGTTGATGACTTATAAATAAACTTTGATCTCTTTAACTCATGAGTCTATAGGATTCAATCCAGGCTTTTCAGGATCTTCCTTCTAACATATATTCTTAGGGGCATTTTTCCCTTAATAAGGGTTCATACTAAGATTGTGAATTTATCAAAACATATCCCCCGGGAGTGTCGTAACCAAGAGTGCAGCAAGGCCCGTTGTCGTGCACCAGTTCCCGTTCGAGTCTAGCTCAAAGCGGTGTTTTCGGGTTTTACCCCTAGGATACATCTGTGCCAGAGCCGCCTCTACCTGCTCGTATCCAGACAGGGATGTATTTGTTTGATAAACCACTTACTTAGTACTTACCAAAACTTAGGGATGTTTTTATTATGCTTAGTCTTGTATCTAAGTCTTTACTAGGGTTTCCTAATCCCAAAAATAACTAAACCTATCCTCTGATACCAACTATGACAACCCTGATTTTTATTACAACTTAAACATGCTTTATTACATAAAACTTCACTTGATACAACAAAGAAGATCGAGAGGTTTAGTGTCTTTGGGGCTTAGGATTATTACATAAAAACTTTAAACTTGAAATACAACATCCTTATTGAAAACTTCCTTTACATGACCACTACATTCCTTCGTACCTAGCATTGCATGGGATAACCTGAGGACATGCATAAGAAAAGGGTGAGCTATAAAGCCCAGTAAGGGAGTACATAATGAATAACATGAGGAGTACAATACATGTTAGGCAATAGGCATATCAATAGAGCATAAGAGAGACATGAACATAAAGGCATGATAAAGCATGATAATCATAACATGGAAATGTGGCAACAACACTTAACATTGAATTAGCATGAGCCAAGGCTCATTGCACATGGAGCATGAGTAAACCCTCATTGCACTTGAAGCACGAGTAAACCCTCGTTGCACTTGAATTAGCATGAGTCAACACTCATTGCACATGACGTATCATGATACTATACTTTACCCAATGCATTGGAGCGCTATCAGGGCGCACCCTTCTTAAACATTTCATTTCATGCATAAGTGTGCCACATGGATCATAAAACATGGATTCATAAAACATAATCATTTCTTACACGATAAAGGAATGTGCAATTCATACATGAAACTTTACAATAAATACGTATATGTGCATAAAGGTGAATACCCTTGATGGAGAAATGGGCATGGTATTCACTACACAAAGACATTGGCTTAGAAAATTGGTGCGATTTCGGCAGCGTAACGGCGTGACATAAGAATTCATAAAAAAGGTTGATGAGAGAGAAAGGGGTTCCTCATCATATTTACATGAAATGGACAGTAAGGAGATCATATATATACATGTCCCAACAACAGAAATGGAATTTAGATTCATGATACAAAAGTATTGCTTGAATATAAAAGAAGAGAGAGAAGTTCCTTTCGGAATTTCGGCATAGTAACGGGTGTACATGGGAGGCATTTAATGAGAGAGAAAGGGTTCTCCCATCATTCAAACAATAAGAGGGCAGTATGGGGGAGGTGCGAAACCATACCCCAACATTCATAAATTAAATTAAAAGGGCAATACAACTTAAAGAAAATTGACAAAAAAGAGAAAGGAAGAAAAAACCCTTACTTGGAAGTGTGCTTCCAAAGGCTAGAGAGAGGCTTGTGAGAGGCTTCTTGGGAGCTTGGGGCACCTTGAGAGGATTCTAGAGAGAGTAGGGCAGAGGTTGGACGAACTTAAAGGGCTTTGAGTGAGGAGGAAGTGGGAGCTTGGGTGGGTTTATATAGGAAAGGTGAGAGAATTCTTTATTATTTAGGTTTGGGACCCCTTATATTAAAATAATCCAAACCACAAACCATCCCATGGTATTTGCCCATGGTTTCTGGAAAAGGAGAGAGGAAAACAATATTTTACAAGGCCAAGGTCCGAACTTATTAAAAAATTAGGGTTGCTTATGTGGAGGTGAGTCACACTCCCATGGAAATTAATTTAAAAAGGCAAAGTGTTGAATAAGTCTTGAGGGCTCCATTAATGCTTTGAAAAGTGATTCAAACAAACCCAAAACCTCATTATTTTAATGATAAAACATATATTGGCCGAACCTAAGGATTATGGTATTTTATTACATCACCATTGGGTCATTATGATGTCATAAATCACATTATATATTTAAAAGGTATTTAATTTTTACCCAAAAATTGGACTGTCTCAGAAAATTATGAAAAATTTACCGTTGGATAATTTCGACGTCCTGATTCCAAAAATAATATTTATTTTATCTAAATAATTTTCTAAATATGTGAATTTGCACTTTTAAAATAAAAACCGACATTTATAAAAAATTCACGGGTTTTGACAGAAATGGCTTTCAAACCTTAATAAAAATTTTAATTGCATTCATAAAATTATAAGATCATTTATATTTAATAAAAATTAATTTAATATTAATAATAATATTAAAATATTATTTAATTCAAAAATCCTTTAATTTAATAAAATATAATTCTTAATTAAATAATAACTAAAAACATCATTTGTACTTTAAAAACTAATTACAATGCATCAAAAATGACTAGAAATTATATTCATTATTATATACAAAAATAATGTACATGAACATGGTGCTACTTATTTGTTACATAACCCCTTAAAATAGCCGCATAAGACCTAAGGGTAAGGTGTGCGATGGTGACAGACTCTTGGGGTTGCTCGGATAACATCGCTCGAGTGGTGATCTCTATCAACTTCCATTTTTCCCGTAGACGATCACGTTCGAGCTTGACTTGATGAAGCTCAGCTTGGGCTTGGTCAAGGGCAAAGCCCAAAGACGCCACCTCCTTTCCGAGCTCCGACAAATGGGCTTCGTAAGGGGCAATTCTACTGGATGAGGCCATCGCTTCCTTTGTCTGAGTAAAAATGGTTTCGTTAAAGCCTTATATTTAAACTACCCAGATGATCAATCTTCAACGGCTATAAAAGTAACGGTCACAAATCTTAACGTAAAACTAAAGAAGTTGACATCTTATAAAAACATAAAGAAACATTTAACTGGATCAAGAGGGATTTTCCATTAATGAAATTTTGGGTCGTTACAAATGGTTAATATGATAAATGTATTTTTTTAATTTGATAGGATATAACATATAATTTTCCAAAATAATTTAAGCAATGCATGTGTTTTCTATAGTATCATTACCTGATAAGAAATTTAATCATTTTAAAAGATATATCCATTTATTAAACATTAGTTCATTATATAACCTCACCATAATTATAATTTTTTATGTAAATCATTTGACATGGATATATTCCCTCCACGGTGACCGTAGAGTAACTTTATGTTTTTTAAAACCATGTTACCTAATCAGGTTTGGGTATTCATTTTATTTTGAGTTGTCTTCATTTTTTGTGTTATACCCATCTATCCCCCATTTGATTCTCCACAATAAATGTTCCTCCAATGGGTTTAAATCCCTCTTTTAGTGCCCTCACTGGTTGGTTTTTGGTGATTTATTAGAGTCGTTCCATCCGGATTAACAGATTAGGGCTCCTGTTTCCATCTCTTACAATTTTCTTCAAATTTAACCCCTCTTAACTAACCCTAATGTAAATTATAGGGCTATTATTGTTCAATTGGTTTGATCTATTTTGGTTTTTGGTTTCTTAATAGCACAGGACATCCTAATAAGGTGATTTGGGTGGTTTTCATTTAACAATACATGGTTACCTAGGTGGAGTAAGTTCTATCCATTATATTTTAAAGAATTCCATACTTCCTTGATATTTTTAAATTTATGTAAACTAATTTAATGAGGTATATGATACCTTTTTTGTTGTTAATGGTTATCAGTTTTTTTCCATTGTAAAAAATGGGAGATTGTTCTGTTCATTGGTACTTTTTTTCAAATGTTTATTTACACATTCTTAGTGTTTGATAAAATTCTAATGGTATATTTCTATAAAAATTGTTTTTATCATAGTAATCTGAGAATAAATGGATTTAGAATGTGTAGTATACCTTTTTAGAGGGTTTTAGTTATTTTAAATGGAATTATATTATTTTTAAAAAGAAAAATATATTTTTAACGGGATTCCTTCATTTTATAATGGGGTTACCTTATTTTAATGAATAAATTTTTTAAAAAATTGTTACTTTTTAATGATGGGATGCATTAGTGATTTCCTTATAGGAATTTCATATTTATGCCTTGGTGATAGTGAAAATTACACTAGGAATTCAATTTATTTTCGAAATAATTATTAAAAGTGTTAGAAAAGATATAACTCTTTCTTTCAAATTCTAACGACCATTTAAAACCTTGAGATACGGTGATTTATTGATTTATGTTTTTCTCCTTGTTGATCCCCCCTTAAACCCATTGTTTATGCTTGAGTTCATGTGTTAACAGTAATATAAATTGTGAATTATTGTTACCTAAGTTGGGTTTGAGGTCGCTTTATTGAAGGGGGTGTGTTGGTGGTGAATGTATTTAATAATTCTAATTTTTTACATTTTGGATATATGAATTTCTTATAATTGATATTGACTAGATAACGGTCCACCTACGTTATAAATTATATGGGGAACTCTAGGATACTATGTGGGGATTCATTAGACAATAGCTATATAACTTGAAATTTACACCTTTTCTTGTATCCCCAAGTTTAGTTCCATAACCAATATATATAGGATTTCACCATTGATACAAGTTAGTGTGTTTTTAGTGATGGACCATGTGTTCATTTACATTATTTTTGTTGGTACATTTTTTCATGTTGACAACATTTCCCATTACCCCTTTGGTGTTGTCTCAGGATATTTCAATTATGTAATTCTTATTATTTATTTATTGTAATGTTTGTTTATTATCACTTATTTTGAGCATACCTTGATATATAAGTTATTTAATTTCGAGAATTATTTTTCTATGTGTTGACTAATATAATTATTCACATTTGTTTATGAAATTTTTTGTATTAAAATTGTAGTATTCTTTTCTATTCATATAATTTTATTTTTTCTGTGACATCATTATGTTTTTAAAAAGGTAATATAGTTTTCAATTTAAATGAAAGCCTTATAAAAATATTATTTTGTAAAAATTTTAATCAGTTTGGTTGTTTGTTTTTAGTAGGGATGATTTAAATAAATAAATAAGGTTTTAATTTTTTCCCTTTAAAATGATAATTGTATTAAAATTAATGTAATTTTTTTAAAATGAAATTACAATGGTATTAAATATGTGGATAATTTTTCATAAATGTTATGATTTGATAATATATGTTAACAAATTATTTAATATTTCCCATTTTTTAAAAGGAAATGAAAACCATTTTTTCTAATATTTTCAAACTAATGTATTTGGTATCATTATAAAAGTTACGTAGTAGACTCATGGTGGTATCATACAATCAATTCGATCACACCCTAAATAATTATAATTGTGTTTATATAGTCTTCATGCATTTTAATTTTTTCTTAGGTTATGGCATGGAGGAGGGTTTTCTACTATACATTGTTGTGATAAAAAATTATTTGGGTTCATGGTGGTGACTTCTAAGTCACATAGATATAGTGGAGTTAATCTTCTAATTTTGTTTACCTAGTTGGGTAATATATTATATAAAACTATCCATACTACTTATTTTTTTATATTTTTCCATATATTATTATAATATATTTTCATAAGAAGTGAATGAATTCATGAAAAATATAGGAATAATATTATTTTTATGTTTATCTATCATTATTCCATGTTTGAATTATTTTTTTTATAATTATATATTTCATATAGAATGGTTATCCTATATAGGGAAAGCTCATATCAGGTTCTACGTTGGAACCACTTTTGATTCCAGATTTAATGATGGTGAAAAAATTCCAACATTTTCACTACTGATACTCAAGCACTAATCCCCGACTTGGTCTGATCCGTATAATGCTTTAGGATATATTTAAATATGTTTTGGGTGTATGGTTGGGTCGACCCATGTTGGTTAGCTACACTCTATATTTTAATGTTTATGATTTGACAATTTAATAAACTGGAATATGATACATTACTATTTATTAATTTAATGACCCGGAAATTTCAAAGAATTTTTTTTCTTAAATACTTTGGAATTTTATGAGTATGTGTCTTCTAACGACACTTGATTCCGAGGCCTGGTGTGCTCGGAATCAATTTTCGAAGTTTAGCTGGGGTACGTTCAGTAAACGAACGAGTGGGTTTTTCTATCTTTTGAACCGGTGCTCGGGATTGAAATCTGAGGGAACTGATGAATTCACAATGCCAGTAATTGCTTAAGGGGACCTTTACAGTTGATGCGTTTGTGCGGGAGGAGAAGTTAAAAATTTTGGATTAAATAAAAAGTGAATAAAAACAAGGAACAATTTTTATTCTATATCTAAGTGGTTATATCCTTCATGGGGGAGTTGTGGTGGGCCCTTAACTACCCATGGGAGGATTTTTATGAGGTGGGGCCCACACGATCCCCAACCCTTCACATTCCCTAAAACTCCTAAAAACTCCCATTAAACTCCTTTGTTTAATGTTGACATCTCCCTTGAATTTATTTGAGTAACTCCTTTTATCCCCTCTCTTCCTCATTAAAAAATTCCAACCTATCAGTTAATTAATTAGACAACACATGGTTTAATTAATTAAGTGAATTGGAATTTAAATTTTGTAAATTTGAATGCATGGACAGATTTAATAAAATAAGGAGAATCCTTATTTTATTTTTGGTTGGCGTGTTATGTTGTGATTTTGGGGAGATAGCTCTAGAGTTTTGAAGAACGCTTTTTCTCCTTTGTTTAAGAATGCCAACTCTCTAACGAAGAAATTCGACTCGGCGACACTGAATTATCCATCCTATTCTTCCACCGCTACATGGGAGGAGACACCAACGCAGGAACTTTCCAACGACGTCACAACTTGTTTTCTTCTCTCCGTGATGGGGGAGACGCCGCTACCTCCTCGGACGCTTTCCATTGACATCTACGAATCCTTATCTCGCGATGTCGTCAACCGCGACGCTGACGTTCGACATCGATTTTCGAGGTAGGGGATTAGTCTTGAAAGCGTATTTTTATGTATCCCGTACTCATTGTAAATAGTTTTTTAAATATGGCCGATTGTTATCATTTACGCGGAGGGTGCAGGACAAACGAATACGGCCTGACAACCCTCCATTGTTCTCGTTTAATTATTCTAGAATTGGAAATTGAAGGCGGAGGAGGCACGACACCGTCACGCCGTGATGGGAATGCGATAAAGGAGGCACGACGCTGTCGCGCTGTGCTGAGAATGTGACAAAGGAGGCCAATGTCGTCACGCCGGTTGTGCGGTAAGAACTGAGACCCACTACACGGGCCACTTCGGCGGAAGAGCCGGTCGGACTGTCGGTCGGCCGGGCGGAGCTGGACCGCGACGCTAGGAGGGCGCCGCGCTAGAAGACTAGGGACCCGCCCATGCGGGCCGCGTGTGCAGAAGACCGGCCGGTTTGGGGAAGGGCGGCGGCGCCGGTGCGGAAAACTAGGGGAGGGGCCTTGGAACCCGCACAACATCTGCAGAGTCACTCGGCTAGCCGGGCCGCGCCAGTCCGGGCCGAGCCGGGCCAGGCTGAGTCGGGCCGCGCCAGGCCGGGCAGGGCCATGCCCCACCGGGCTGGGCCGGGCCACATCGAGCCAAGTTATATATTTCTTTGGACTGGTCTGACACCCCTACTGGGTCGGACCCGTCAAACTGGGTCAACCCGACCCGTCGGCCCACTAGGCTAAACGGGTCGGGCCCGTTATTCACTTAAACATGAATAAATTAAGGACCATGCATCTGATCGACATGCCATCTACGGCACTGGGACTCTTTTCGATGTGATGGTCCTGTTGCGATACTCTATGTGAGTTTTAGATGAATTTGGATATTAGCTGGGTTAGAAACGTGTGTATTTCTAATCGGGCCCCTGGGACGGAAAAGCCAATATCTCTCAGACCGGGTGTCTGATTGACACGCCATCTATTGTGTAGAGTTCCTTTGACGGGATGCTACTTCAAGATACATTAACACTAGACTTCGAGATAATTGATGTATCGACCCCCTTGTCTCGTGTTGAGGACCCTCCCGAAATCGAGCATGCTGTGTGCGAGAACCCTAGAGCAGGTTGCGACTGCGACGAAGATGACGAATGTACTTGGATCATACATGGGTTGAGTAACGAGGACGACTATGCGTGGATCCTCCATGGGTTCGGCAGCAATGAAGACTGTACCTGGATCCTACATGGATTTGGCAGTGTTGGTTACTGTACTAGGATCATACGTGGGTTCGGTAGCGACGACTTCTGTACTTGGATCCGACGTGGGTTCAGCAAGGGAGATGATTCAGAGGCTACATATATCATCTCCACCCCTCTTCGTGAGTAGTATACTTGTGTGAGATGAGTCTTGACTTTCAGTCATTATAATCGATATGATTGAATAGATCTCCTGTGTGGACTAGGTCGTTCTTTCCAGCATGGACAGGGTTGTACATGGGCTCGTGAGTTGGAGCCAAACTGGAATTGATGACTTGGGTATATGTATGGGCATATACCTAAGTAGAGTTGGTTGATCCTTTGTGTTTGTATCTTTCCTTTGTGGTTTATCCTTTATGGATTCTGGGAGACCATCGGGGGTCTTGAAGTTCTTACTGAGTATCGTATACTCACCCCTGCATGGGCTATGGCCGCACTACGTTGTGTTGGATGCAAATTATAGAAATCACTGATCGAGGTGGAGTCTTGTGGAGCGGGACGGTACCTAGAGGTGGACCACTTGGCGGGATGTACGAGGAGCGGAAGACCGGACCCGAGGAGCTGAAGAGACCATTTTTACACACCCTTTAGGTGGAATATCTGGAGGAAAACTCAGTGGTTGTTGGTTTACATTACTATAGTTATTATTTCCTTACTGTTGTACTGTACTTTCAGTTGGGTTTGTATTCTGGCCCATTTACTTTCCAGAACATACATTTGTACTCAGTTTACATAGTTTTTACATCATCTTGTGTACTCTGTTGTGTTTCTTTACTTATATAAAGTCAATACCTTCCCTTTTATCGGTATTTACGCCTTTGGTGTTAGTCACCAGCCCCTTGCCAATGGAAGGTGGGATTGGGGTAGTCACGGCATGGGCCCCGAGGATGGGTCATGACAAATTGGTATTTGAGGATTCAGTTCTACTGCAGAACTCAGGACTCTGATAATTTCTATTCGATGAAGCAATAATGTTTAGAGTATTTAGTGTGGTTATCCGTCCAGAGAGTCCAGTGTTGGTGCGGCGGCCGACATATCCATACTCTAGGACATTGACTACTGTTTTCCGACTCAGTGCATGAAAACATTGATTGCATGTGTGTTTCAAAAGTTTTCATAGTGATTACTCAGTGTCAGCTAACAAGGTATACTGTATTAAAAGTGGCACACCTATTTCTTTTCAAGATGGCCCCATGATTCCATCCATCTAGGGTTCCTAGTTATGTGCGAGATGGAAGCCCACCGAGCGACAGGGCCTCGGTGCAGGGTCCCATTACAGTGGAAGCACCAGCGGTACCTCTACGCGCTGAGCCACCGATACCACCGTCACTAGCAGTAAAGATTGCACGCCGCCTGAGTGCGCTATACGAGTTTCAGCAACAGAGGTCGCCCAGGTTCCGTGGAGAGATGGACACTCATGCAGCCGAGGATTGGTTGGAGGCTATTGTTCGAGTCTTCAGATTTGTAGGGACACAAGAAGATCTTATGGTGGTACATTCCAAGAGTCTCATGCACGCAGAAGAAGGTATATGGTGGATCCTGATGCTCCAGGTGCATGACGGGGAATCTCTACATTGGATGGACTTTGAGTGCCTCTTCCTCTCAGAGTTCGTTCCAGCCACCCTCTATGCGGTGCACATCCAAGAGTTACTACAGCAGTGGCAGGGCAGAATGACAGTGGCCCAGTACTCGGAGAGATTTACCGACCTCTCGCGATACTCCACGAACATGGTACGAGACCAATTATTCTGGGCCCGGACCTTCGAGTAGGTACTGAGGAATGAGATCAGGTCTTTGATGATCTCCCACAGTATTCCGATGCAGGAAGGAGTACTGGAGCGATCCCTTCTTGTGGAGATCTTCCTTTCTGAGCCTACGCCAGTAGAGAGGCCTACCGCAGGGCGACAAGTAGCGGAGTCTTCTGCAGCCGGTAGTAGATAGATGTCGTAGAGGTCCAAGAGGACCAGGCCATTAGGTGGGTGACCACATGATACTGGTTCGGAGGTGCGGGGAACACGCAGCAGAGCCAGTCATATGAAAGGCAGGAAGTTCTATGCATGCGGCGGGCATGGCCACATGGCTCATGACTGCCCGACCCTCCATGAAGAGGAGCAGAAAATGGTTGAGGGACCACCCGGGCATAGGCAGAGGTTCGACCGTGGCAGTCCGTAGGGAGTAGTCACATGAGGCAGAGGAGCTGGCCAAGCACCGGGTGGTGGGAGAAGCTTCGAGGCTCTACCACCACCACCACCAGGAGGCGCACCCCGATCACAGGGAGCTGGCAGACAAATTCAGGCTCAGCTTCAGGCAGTGGAGGATTACGACCACATCACACCTGAGTTGATTCGAGGTATTATCTATGTCTACTCCAACCTTCTTGTAGTTCTTATAGACACAAGAGCGAGTAATTCTTTTATTTCCACTGCCCTTGTTTGGATCTCGGAGATTCTGACAGAGTAGTTGGCTAGATCCTTACAGCTAGAGACTCTTATGGGAGTAGACTCGACAATTACACACTGGTGTCGGTAGTGTGACATTACTCTAGGATGTGAGATCATCGGCTGGGATCTTCTTGTAGGGGCATCGAGGCCTTACAACGTCATCTTGGGCATGGATTGGTTATCTACAGTCCATGCTCAGATCGACTGTATTAGGCGCAAAGTGCGGTGTGTTCGCACAGATGGGAGCATGTTCACCTTCACTAGTGAGAAGGGTTCCTTTAAAGTGCAGGATGGACTTACGCAGAGGAGAGGGCAGCCGATCACCCGTCAGTTGGCTAGTCTCATCTTAGGAACATTTGATGTGTGGAGTCCGAGTTTTCCAATTATGGTAGATCAGTATGCGGACGTTTTCCCTGAAGACATTCCAGGACTACCTCCTCACAGAGAGGTAGACATCTACATTGACCAATACCCCGGGACAGCCCTGATATCTACTCCATCATATCATATGGCTCCCGCTGAGCTTCGAGAGCTGTGGGTACAACTTGAGGACTTGCAGGGAAGGGGATTCATCCGACCCAGTGTTTCACCCTGGTCTTCTCTGATTTTATTTTCCAAGAAGGAAGATGAGAGCGTACGACTATGTGTCGACTACCATCACCTGAATCAGGTGACCGTAAAGAACAAGTATCCACATCCAAGGATTGATGACCTCTTGGATCATCTCAAGGGAGCATGATGGTTCCCAAAGATAGACCTCAGGTCGGGCTATCATCAGCTCAGAGTTCGAGATGAGGATGTGCAGAAGACGGCCTTCAGGTGTCGGTATGGCCACTATGAGTTCTTGGTTATGCATTTTGTCATAAACAATTCTCCAACAGTGTTCATGAGTTTCATGAACAGGATCTTCCAGTCTTACCTCGATCGATTTTTCGTAGTCTTCATCGACTACATAACGATTTACTCGACTACTGAGGAGCAGCACTCCTACCATTTGTGGGTTGTACTGGACAAACTCCGAGAGCACCAGCTATATGGTATGCTCTTGAAGTGTCAGTTCTATATTCGGGAGGTCCACTTCTTGGGGAATGTCGTCTTTGAGGATGTATTAGTGGTGGATCCTGTGAATATTGAGGTAGTACTTACTTGGGATCCACCCTGGAGTATGACGGATGTGTGGAGTTTCCTAGGTCTGGCTGGTTACAACCAGAGATTTGTGCCAGACTTCTCTAGAGTTGCAGCACCGCTTTCATCTTTGATGAATAAGGAGAAACCCTTCGTTTGGTCAGATAGATGTCAGCAGATATTCCAGGAGTTGAGACAGATATTGACAAGTGCACCCATCTTGAGGCTACTGGAGGAGGGCATAGGGTACATAGTTTATTACGATGCATCAGGGACCAGACTCGGGTGTGTCCTGATGCAGGATCGGGCAGTGATCGCTTATGGTTCATGACAGTTGAGGAATCATGAGTATAAATATGCTACCCATGACCTGGAGTTAGCTGCAGTGGTCTTCACCTTGAAGATGTGGCGGTACTATATGATGGCGAGGGCTTTACAGTCTACTCTGACCACAAGAGCCTCGGGTACATCTTCTCGTAGACGGACCTAAACCAGAGACAGGGGCGATGGCTTGAGTTCCTCCAGGACTATGAATTTGAGATAGTCTATACTTCTGGGAAGGGGAACGTGGTAGCTGATGCTCTTAGCAGGAGATCAGGTATTCAACTACTTGGAGAGGCGACAGAGAAACTAGCCGCATTACAGATATCCTTCATGGATAGAGATGGAGCAGCTTTTCTAACGTCACTCACAGTCACCCCTCTACTACATCAGAAGGTCAGAGAGGCACATTGTGGGGACATTAACTGTGAGATGCGACGTGCACAGATATCCACAGGACATTCACCTAATGGATTTTTTGGAAGAGGAGAGCACGTCATCCTCTTTAGGGGATGTACCATGGTACCAGTTGCATTACAAGATGAGGTATTGAGGGAGTTTCACACTTCCCCTTTGGTGGTACATATAAGAGTAGCGAATATGTACAAGGATCTCAGAAGACATCACTGGTGGTCGGGTATGAAGAAGGTTGTGGAAGAGTTCGTTTCATGATGACTCACCTGCCAGTAGGTGAAGGGAGAGAATTAAGTACCATCAGGCTTAGTACAGACCTTAAAGGTCCCAAAGTGGAAGTGGGATGGGATATACATGGATTTTGTGACATGACTCCCTCATACTTCCAGTGGACATGACTCCATCTGGGTGATTGTCGACTGACTCTCCAAGTCGGCCCACTTCCTACCTATCAGAGAGCAGGGATCAGTGGAGAGCTTGGGACGCCTCTACGTCCAGGAGATCATATGGCTTTATGGTGTTCCATCATCTATCGTCTCCGATCGAGATGCTCACTTTACTTCCCAGCTTTGGAAGGGGTTTTAAGAGGCTTTTGGGACGCAACTACACCTGAGCACTGCCTTTCACCCTCAGAGGGATGGCCAGACGGAGAGGACCATTCAGGCTCTCGAGGACATGCTCTGTGCATGTGTCCTCGACATTGGTCGTAGTTGGGAGGATCATCTTCCCTTGGTGGAGTTTGCGTACAACAACAAATACCACTCCACCATCGAGATGGAACCATAAGAGGCATTGTATGGTCGACCATGCAGATCACCTCTGTGCTGGACTGACCCTGTGGAGTCAGCACTTATAGGACCAGAGATGGTTCAACTATGACGGAGAAGGTGCAGATCATCCAGGAGTGGATGAGGACTACCCAGAGCAGACAGAAGTCCTTTGTTGACAGGAGGTGGAGACCACTAGAGTTCGAAGATGGAAACCACATTTCCATACGGGTCTCACCTCGACATGGATTATGGAGATTTGGCTCGGCGGCAAGTTATCTCCGCACTTCATCAGACCATTTGAGGTTCTTAGCTGGGTAGGAAAGGTGGATTATGGACTGGATCTTCTACCTTAGTTGCTCCGAGTGCACGACGTCTTCCACGTATCTCAGCTGAGGAGATACATGCATGACTCGATGCATATCATTGATCAAGGGGAGATAGACGTCGATGATGATGCGACTTTTGCAGAGGTCCTGGTGGAGATCTAGGATCGACAGGAGAGGGTCCTATATGGACGGTTGATTCCTCTAGAGTGAATTCGTTGGAAGCACGAGAACCTCTAGGAGACCACATGAGAGCGGGAGGCTCAGATGCGTGCACAGTACCCTCATTTGTTTCCCTAGTTTATGATGTAGCTTTAAGGGGACATAAATCCCTGAGGTGGGAGTAATTTAAAGACCCATAAATTTCTAGGAAAATTTTTCCTTAAATACTTTTAAATTTTATGAGTCTGTGGCTTCTGACGACACTTGATTCAGAGGCCAGGTGTGCTCGGAATCAATTTATGATGTTTATCTCAGGTATGTTCAGTAAACGAAGGAGCGGGTTTTTCAATATTTTTAACTGGTGCTTGGAATTGAAATCAGAGGTAACCAATGAATTCGCAATGCCGGTAATTTCTTAAGGGGACCTTTACCATAGTTGCGTTTGTGCGAGAGGAGAAGTTAATTTTTTGGATTAAATAAGAAGTGAATAAAAATATGGAACAATTTTTATTCTATATCTAAGTGGTTATATCCTACATGGGGGTGTTGGGGTGGGCCCCTAACTACCCATGTGAAGATATTTGTGAGGTGGGGCCCACACGAGCCCCATCCCTTCAAATTCCTTAAATCCCCTTACACATCCCATTAAACACTTTTTTTAATGTTTAAACCTCCCTTGAATTTATTTGAGTATCTCTTCCTCTCCCCTCTATTCCTTATTAAAACTTTCCAACCTATCACTTAATTAATTATAAAACTCATGGTTTAATTAATTATGTGAATTGGAATTTGAATTTTGTAAATTTGAATGCATGGAATGATTTAATAAAATAAGGATAGGCCTTATTTTATTTTTGGTTGGCTTGTTGTGTTGAGATTTTGGGGAGATAGCTCTAGAGTTTTGAAGAACGTTTCATCTCCTTTGTTGAAGAATGCCAACTCTCCAATGAATAACTTCGACTCGGTGACCCCGAATTATCCATCCTCTTCTTCCTCCACGACAAGGGAGGAGACACCGACGTGGGAACTTGCCAATGACATCACGCCTTGTTTTCTTCTCTCCGTGATAAAAAGGGGAGACACTACTTCCTCCTCGTATGCTCTCCGTTGACGTCTACGAATCCTTATCTCACGATGCCATAAACGGTGACGACGACGTTAGACATAAATTTTCGAGGTAGGTGTTTACTGTTGAAAGTGGATGTTTACGTATCCCGTACTCGTTGGAACTTGTTGTTTAAATATGGCTGATTGTTATCATTTACGTAGAGGGTGCGGGCCGAACGAACACGGCCTGACCACCCTCCGTTGTTCTCGTTTAATTATTCTAGAATCGGCAACCGAAGTCGGAGGAGGCACTATGTCGTCGCGCCGTGCCGGGAATGAGAAAAAGGAGGCATGATGCCATCGTGTCGTGCCAGGAATTTGACAAAGGAGGTCGACACCATCACACCGGTTTTTTAGGAAGAACCGCGACTTGATACATAGGCCGCTTCGGTGGATGAATCGCCCGGCCCGTCGTTCGGCTGGGCGAAGAGGAGTCTCAGCACTTGGAGGGCGCTGCACTAGAGGACCGGTCGTCCTGTCAGTGGGCCAGGCGGAGATGGACAGCGGCTCTAGGAGGGCAAGGCGCTAGAAGACCGACGACCTTCCCATGCAGGCCGCGTGCGCAGAAGACCGGCCGGTCTAGCCGGCCGGTTTGGGGAAGGGAAGCACTGCCGATGCGGAAAACCATAGGGGGGGGGATCTCAAACCCAATCTGCTTCGGCCGAGCTGCTCAGCCAGCCGGGCCCTGCGCCCAGCCGGGCCACGGCATGCCGGACCGCGCCGTGCTGGTCCGCGTAAGGCTGGGTCGGGTCGTGGCCCACCGGGATGGGCCGCGCCCCGCCGTGTCGTGCCGTTCTACTTCGTGTTGGACCGCATCCCTTCGGGATGAATTATGTATTTCTTCAGACCGGTCTGAGACCCCTTCTAGGTCGGGCCTGTTAAACTGGGTCAACCCAACCCATCGGCCCACTGGGCTAAACGGGTCGGGCCCATTATTCACTTAAACGTGAATAACATAAGGGCCACGCGTCCGATCGATGCCCCGTCTGCGGCACTGTAAATCTTTCGATGATACGATCCTTTGGAGATACTCTAAGTGAGTTTTGGATGAATTTGGATATCAGTCGGGTTAGAAATGAGCCTATTTTAACCAGGACCTTGGGACGGAAAATCCATTATCTCTCAGACCGGCGTCTGATTGACCCGCCATCTATTACGTTGAGTTCCTTTTGACGAGATGAAGCTTCGGGATATATCAACTCTAGACTTCGTGACAGTTAATATATCGACCCCCTTGGATCGTGGCGGAGACCCTCCTGGAATCGAGCGTGCTATGTGTAGGAACCCTAGAGCTGGCTGCGACTGTGATGACGATGACAACTATACTTGTATCCTATGTGGGTTCGGCAGCGAGGATGACTATACTTGGATCCTACATGGGTTCGGCAGCGATGACAACTGTACTTGGATCCTACGTGATTTTGGAAGTGATGGTTACAGTACTAGGATCCTACGTGGGTTCGGCAACAATGACTTCTGTACTTGGATCCTATATGGGTTCAGTAGGGGAGATGATTTATAGGCTACATCAATCATCTCCACCCCTCTTCGTGAGTAGTATACCTGTGTGAGCTGAGTCTTGAATTTTAGTCATTATAATCGATCTGATTGACTTGCTTTCTTGTGTGGACGGGTTTGTGCTTTCCTCTATGGATAGGGTTGTACTTGGGCTCGTGAGTTAGAGCCAAACTGGAATTGATGACTTAGTTATATGTCTGGGAATATACCTAAGTAGAGTTTGTTTGTCCTTTGTGTTTGTATCTTTCCTTTGTGGTTTATCCTTTTTGGATTCTGGGAGACCTTCGAGAGTCTCGGGGTCCCTACTGAGTATCGTATACTCACCCCTACATCGGCTATGCCCGCACTATGTTGTGTTAGATGTAGACAACAGAAAGCACTAATCAAGGTGGAGTCTTGTGGATCGGGATGATACCTAGAGGTGGACCACATGGAAGAACATAAACAGAGTGGATAACCAGACCTAAGGAGCTGAGGAGACCATTTGTACCCACCCTTTAGCTGGAATATCCATAGGACGACTCAGTGGTTGTGGGTTTACTTTACTGTAGCTATTATTTCTTCACTGTTGTACTGTACTTTTAGTGTGGTTTCTATTCTGGCACATTTTCATTTCAGCACTTACCTTTGCACTCAGTATACTTAGTGTTTACTTCATCTTTCATACTCTGTTGTGTTTATTTACTTATATAAAGTAAATTCCTTCCCTTTTATCAGGATTTACGCCTTTAGTGCTAGTCGCCATCCCCTGGCATATGGAAGGCATGCTTGGGGTAGTCACGGCACGGGCCCTGAGGACGGGTCGTGACAGTTAATGTTTTATTAAATTTAGAAAATAACATATTCTTACTCATTAATATGTTGTGTAATTCTATTATTTGTAATATTAAAACCATCAACATGAATATTTATTATTTTTTTCATCATTTATTATTACAAAAAAATTATACTATGAAAAAATCATAAGAACAATTAATTTACGTTTTGTTATAATTATCTAATTTTTATATTTCATAAGTTATTAATTATTGAAATAAGTCTACTTAGTTGATAAAATAACCCCAATCAAATTAATCACTAATTTTTCATTAAAAATTATGCCTGTATAAATCATTGAAAGAAAGATGTCCTTTATAAACCACAAATAAATTTATTATTTCATCAAATCAGTCATTATGAATAAGGATAACCAATGAAAATGGAATAATGAATGAAATTTCAATATTCAATAAATCATTGATCAAATTAAGTAATTAACAACATATGATTAATATTATATTTTATTGACTAATAATTATGAAATTAAAAAAATAAATGAATTTAATAACAAAAAATATACATAAGGTTTAGATATTTATTAATAACAGACATATGGATAGAATATGCCAAGTTTATTTTTTAATGATTTTGGGTTGTTATTGTTGAAAAAAGATGTTGATAATGTTCTATAGTGGAGAAGATGATGAGTAATTCATGAAGGAAAGATATCTAGAATATATTAATGTATTCTATAGAATATAATGAAGGGTTTTTTATTAATGGAATTATTATCTCACAATAAATATATAACAACACATAATTAATATGAAGACTCATAAAATAGAATTGGTTTGGTGTCAGTGACATTTACAAATGTTGGCAATGCATGTCATGAAATTGCGAGAAATTTCCTAGTACTACTATTCTCCAATAAATAGAGAACTAATCATAATTAAGGAAGTTATAAAGTCATAGAGAATATATTAAATACTTATTTTCACATATGGATTACTCAAATATATTCCTTATATGGGAGATGTTATGTGGAAAATAATTGCACATTGAAAGGATGTTATAGATGTTGTGTTTGTGTGAACATGTGTTACATGAAAATAATTATTGTACATTAATGGGGGTTTTTGAAACTGATGAGGACTTCACATAATATCCTTTTTAAAATAGAGTTCATCACATATATGAAATATGGACATCATCACACACTAGTTGTGGTGTAAAAAAAATATAAATTACATGAATGGGGACTATTTTGATGGAAAATTGAGTAACCACTAATAGAGGGAGTAGTGTGTTCACAAAATGTGATTGGTAGTATAGGGAGGGATAATGAGTACGCTCACAAGATTGTAATAAAATAGTGATATTCATTAAAGGAGTAGTGAATAATCTAAACATGTTTGGTAGTGAACCATAATTAATAGCGAGTCTACTCCAAATATTTTAAATTAGTAGGTTTTTAGTGATTCCGGTATAATGGAACATCATACTCATATTCTACATAGATTATCCTAACAAATTTGAACCATGTAATAAATTTTCATTTTCCCTTTTCTAAATTTATCACTATATATTTTCTAATGATATAGTGGTGTTCCAACTAGAAGTGAAAAAATATTATTGGAGATGGTTGTCTAAAGAAATTCACCTTCTCTAACTCACTCCCCATTCATGTTATTTTCATTAATTCGTACCAAAATATGGTATTGAATAAAATGGTTCATGTTTGTTAAAACCTTCCATAAGTTAAATCCATTGAAGTAATAAATCACAAAGTGATTATGATATTAAATCGAAACAGTTTATATGCTAGTATACTTTCTAAAAAACAATTCTTACCACTAGGAATTGATGTTGGAAGAAATTCTATTCCTAGTATATTAGTTAGTATGGATAGTGGAGAACTATTAAAAAGAGGTCACAATGTGTTATGTATTTGATATAGGATAATAATTGTAATAGGTGGGCCTTTAATCATCGTAATCTACATGAATGTTTTTTTGTGCAAATACAAAAAAAACCATGCTTGAAGAGATTTTTATTATATATAAGGGTGTCCCATGAGTGTGAGTATAAAATAAGCATGTTACATAGGAAATTTAATAGTACATAAGGATAAACCAAAATGAACCTACTAATATAATATTTAACTAGATAAACATAATTGTGGAGGTTATTTTTACTCATAGAAACACCTGATTATGTGATGATTATCAAGAAAATATTTAGAATGCTTCCACTACGGTTTAATCAATAATTCCATGTTATTGAGCATAAATATATAAAGGAATTATCATAGGATAACTAAAAATTTTCTCTTCATGCACAAGAGATTAGGAATTATTATAATAAGTCTATTGAAAAATGGATGTTTAAAGAAGTGTTATTAAATTAATTAAAGAATAATACAATTGAAAATGACATAGAAGTGGAAATATTTGTGGAGTTATGTCATTTTATTTTGAAAATATAATAATATTGAAAGGAATTTTTAATATGAAACTTCTAATCATGTTATATCATTGTGAAAAGTTAGGTAACCTTTTAAATAAGCTCCCTAACAAGTTTCAAGATGATGATGATTATGATGTTTCATTTTCAATGTCAATATCATTAAATGACCTAAACGGAAGTAGGATAAGTTAAAAAATTAAAAAATATAACTATCTTTAAGAAGAGGATAATGGCTCTGAGAAAAAAACTATAAGAAATATAGGACTAAAAAAAATTCAAGGAATATTTTCTCATGTTTTTATGGAAAACTCCCAGACAATTGAAGTTAATAAAAATGATGAAGTTTAATTAATTTTTATATTTGATATCAATGAATAGGTATAATTTGATATCGATGAGATGGAAGTTTGTAAAGGGTAAAAGGAAATATATAATAGAGTGGTTCATGATTCCAATATCTAAATTTAGACTCAAGAAGAATATTATAATTATTTCATTGAAAAAATTGAAAAATATCATGATTTGAGAACCATAAATGTCATACATGGTTGTTGAGATGAAAATTGATAAGTAAGAATAAACTTAGGTTATCAAGGGATTTAATGAAAATGGTGAATATTGAGGAAAACATTTCAAAGATATTTATGGAGAAATCATCGGTTATTAGAGAACAATAAAATATAAAGATAAACTTCTAAATTATTGTATTATATTTGGAAGTCAAATAAAATTTTATGTAGAGAAGAAGAAGAAGAACCAAGGAGGTCAAGGCGGATAGATAGAAAATTTTATAAAAAAATGGTACACCAAGATGTGAAATTCTATATGTGTATTTGTGATAATAATAACAAAGTGTTCATTGATACAAAGTCACATGTTACCAATAAAATATGGATGTAGATTTCAGTGTGAATCTGATTTAGATTACTCGAAGATCCCAAAATACCATCAATGTAATAATAAGGACTTGCAACAGTGGACCAAATATCAGGTGTCGTTATAGAAATATGTTACATTCAAAATTTGAATGTTCAATAACCATGAGGTTCTAGGGGACATAAGGGAAACAAATGAATACATATAGATCTCAACATTCAAGGTATTATTCCAATGTTTATTGTTTCTAGTCTGGTGGATATGGTTATTTGAATAGTTATTTCACATCATATGAAAAGGGAGATCAAATGTAAAAACCATCATCTAGTGTGAAGAAAAGGGAATGGATCGAATGAAACAATAAAAGAGGTAATCTATTTCTTGGACTTCTATGAGATAATTGGTTCATGAAATTTTTTTGATTAATGCTAATATATTTACACTATAAAGGATTTAAAATAATTATTTAGCCACAGGAATCTCATGTGACAAGGAACCTGTCATATTCTATGACAACGATTATGTTTTTTAAATGATTAAAAGTAAAAATTCGTAGAAGTAGATATATGATGTGAGGGGCTCTTGGTTGTAGAAGTTAATTGTCATAACATAATTTGTGTATATTTATTTTATTACAATGGACTAGAATTGAATTTAAACCAAAATATTTTTTTCATTAATGTAATGAATGATATAGTTTCTATGAAATGGAAGCCCTCAATGGAAATATGTGCCTCATCTGTGAATCAGAAGATATGTGTTTTTTATCCAATTAGAAGTAAAATAAATTGTGGTAAAAATTTATTGGTAGCATTATAAGATAGTCCTAGTTAGATCTAGTGAAGAATAATTGAGATTATAATATACAAAACTATCACATGATATTCTACACACTTGAAATACATGTAAAAAAATAATGTTATATAAAAAATGTACAAGTTCAAAGACCAAAATTCAAAAGGTGAACACGAAATGGTTATTGCTGATGTGTACAGACTGATATCATGAAGGTAAATTGATGGGTGTAGACATTGTATGCTATTTATTAATGTTAAATATTACATTAGATGGTTTATGGTCATAATAATTATGTTTTAGGTATTTATTTATATTAATCCCTATCAAAAACTAATACTAAAAATGTGATCAATTTAAAGATTAAAAAATTCCAAACCAACAATGGTATATATATTTTTGAAATATCCTTACCGAGGACAATATCCCGAATCATGGGATAAGGTTCCATTTTCCATTAGTGACAACTAATAAAAAATATTCTATGGTTAAAATGATAAATATGATCATAAACAATGGGTCATGATTGGTACTTATTGAGAAAGAACTATTAGAGTGTTTTTGGGTGAATTAATTCATGGAAATAATGTAGATATCCAACTGAGAGTTTTTTCATCTATGAGAATACATTACTATATATTGTTGAGCAATGTATTGTTTTCAAACAATTCAAAATAATGTTTTTAAAGGGGGAGATTATTTTAAATAATACTCTGTCTCTTTATGATGATTTTGATGCTCACAAATACCCTTAATTATTTACTAATTATTTCGTTGAGTATTTTGCAGGAATTTATTTTATTTATTTATTGCATATAATGAGATTTCATACTTCATTTATTCCGAGGTCAAGTTTAGCACGTTCTGGAATCACTGTAGCGCGAGATCAATTTTAGCGCGTTCTGGAATCACTGTAGCGCGAGATCAATTTTAGCGCGTTCTGGAATCACTGTAGCGCGAGATCAATTTTAGCGCGTACTGGAATCACTGTTCATACCCTACGTTAATGAACGTAACGTATGGATGAAAAGTTTACTTTTTATGTTAAAAGAAACGTATGGTTAAGGAACCTTACGTTATTTTGAAACGTATGGTTAATGAACCTTACGTTGTTGAAAAGTATTGAAGAAGAACATTACGTTTGGAAGGAATCTTACGTTTTCGTTGTTGGACAAGTATGGAAGAGAAACCGTACGTTAGTTTTCATTATTGAGTTTGTTTCTCAAAAGTATGGATCATCAATCTTACTTTTATAATCAACCGTACGTTCTTTGAAGAGTTGAAGCGAGACAAAGTATGGATGATCAACCCTACGTTTGAATGCTAAAGAGAAAGTATGTATGTTCAACCTTACGTTTGTGAACCCTACGTTTGGAGCCACGTCATCAACCCTACGTTTGGCGTCGGGATATTTTTGACAGACGATATTACCGTTTGCATTGGTCAAACAAGCGGATTATTAGGCGGATTTCGAGCCGATTCTTAAGCACGACTTTGACTGAATCAAAGACGATTTACAACGGATTACTGATTGATTTAAACGGAGATTTTTATGCCGATTCCTCAGGGGAGTTACAACGGCTCTGTTATTTCATTTAATATCGCGAATCTAAAGGAGATTTATATATAGATCTATTTATGCGGAAGAATCTCTCAGATTTGAATATATGTTCTATCTTGGAAACTTCGGAGATATATATATACACAGGAAAGTGTGTGAGAAAAAGAGATTTTGATCTTTTAACGAGCAAGAAACAGAGACTGTGTAAAGGCATTCTTTTCAGGTGATCGAGAAGAAGTGTAAATCCTTTTTACCAAAAGAAGATCTTGATAGCTGATTCACGTGTTTTACATCGACTATCTGTTGTGAATCTATTACTGCTGAAGTTGTGAAGTTTCTGGTAATATCTATTGCAACTGGATCGACTCAGAACTGTTTTGATTACAGATCTTTATTTTCTGAAGACAACGATCTATCTACTGTCAATTGCATTCTGTTGCAATTGTGAAGAACAACTGGAGAAGTGTTTTCTTTATCGAAACTCTTTTTATTTTTTTTGAGTGATCAGCTTCTCGTTCTAAGCTGTGTGGGTTCGTGTTTGAACCAGGAAGGCTGTGTGTGCCTGAATCTTGTAAAGGTGTCAACTGCCTGTACTCAGTTGTGGACAGGTCTATGGAAACGAGGACCAGATAGTGAAAATCGCCAAGCTCGTGGATTTGAGCGTTGGTGGAGTGGACTAGGGGCCTTCTGTTCCCCGAACCACTATACATCCGTGTGTTCATGCTTTTACTTTTTCTGCTGCATATTTAATCGAGCAAAAGCATCGTGGACAGAGTTTGTCTAAATTGAAGAGATTGTAATAATTTTGAAAAGACACAATTCACCCCCCCTCTTGTGTGTAATCCGTAGATTCAGATCCAACAATTGGTATCAGAGGAGGAGCTTCTTATTTTTAAAGACTTATCAAGCTAGAAGTATTTAAAGATTATACATAGTGTATCATGGCTGATATGAGAGAGGGAATGTCAATGGTCAGAGCACCTTACTTTAATGGAGATAATTATGGCTGCTGGAAATCACGTATGATTATTTATCTGAAAAATCTTGGTTACAGAGTCTATTCAAAGATTCTGACTCCCTATGAAATTCCTGAAAATCCCGATACATGGAGTGCTGCTACAGAGGCTGAGTATGACATAAATTCAAAAGCTATGAATGCAATCATCTGTGGTCTAGGACCAGATGAATTTAACAGAGTATCTCAATGCCCGACTGCATATGAAATGTGGCAAACAATAGCTGTTGCTTATGAAGGAACAGATAATGTAAGACAGATGAGATATGCAACTGCTAAGTTAAAATTCGATACTTTCAGAATGATTGAAGGAGAGAGCATCACTCAGATGAATGGAAGATTGACAGAAATTGTCAATAATATAACAGCTCTAGGAGAACCAATCAAGCAGGCTGATCAAGCGTTGAAGGTACTAAGAGTACTTCCTACTCGATGGAATGGAATCTCTGCAGCAATCAGACAATCAACTTCTGTTAAAGATCTAACTATGAGAGAACTGATTGGTACATTGATGATGTACGAGGCTGAAATGCAAGATGAGGTAAATGAGCATAAAGTATATATAAAAAGGGAAAACACTGCGTTGAAAGTGACTTCTCAACAAAAGGATAGAAAGATGAAGAACAGAGAAGTAAGTGCTAAATCAGAAAGCTCTGATTCTTCAAATTCGGATGAAGAACTGGCTCAGCTAGCCAGAAAATTCAGAAAGTTCTACAGTAAGAAGAAAGACTTCAAGAAATCCTTCAAAAAGGATAACAAGGAAGTGAGATGTTATGAATGCAAAAAGATGGGACACATCAGACCGGATTGCCCTAAATTGAAAGATGCAAAGAAGAAGAAATTCTTCAAAAGAGATGATTATGAGCAGAAAGACAAGAAAGCTATGAAAGCTACTTGGAGTGTTTCTGAAGACTCAAGTAATTCTTCTGAATCAAGCTCAGAGAAGGAAGCCAATTTAAAAGCAAATATGTGTTTCATGGCTGAAACTGATGAGGTACACTCATACTACTCCTCTGACTCAAATAATGAATCAAACTCTGAAACAAGCTTCTCAAATAAAAAACTTGCAGCTTACTGCAATATGCTTGAAGAAAGGTATGACTCATTATTTAAAAAATATAAATCTATAAAGAACTTGCATAAAGCTATTTCAGATGAAAGAAATACTTTTCTAAAACAACATAAGGAATTAATTGACAAATACAACTCTGCTGACTCAAATAAAATTAATTTTGAATCAAAAATAAAAACTCTACAGGATGAAGTAGAATCTTATAAAGAGGCTGCATTAGTTTTTACAAAAGGAGAAAACACCTTAAATGAGATACTTGGAAAAACTGTAATTAAAAGGGAAAGGTTTGGAATTGGAAGTAAAGGAGAAAAACCTAAGTTATACAAAAATTATTTTGTTCCTAGCACTAAACAGGTTATTTGTAACTTCTGTGGAACAAAAGGTCATATAGCTAAAAACTGTTTTCTAAGACAACCTCAAATATGTGGAATTAAGAAAGCTTATATTTCCAATGATCTATATGATTCAATCAATTTTAAGAAAACAAAGCAAATCTGGATACCCAGATCACTGCTTGCTAACACTCCTGGACCCAACAAAATATGGGTACCAAAGCAATTTGTTTAAATGTCTTTGCAGGTAGCAGGTCACCAAAGAAAGAAAGAAATATGGTATATGGACAGTGGCTGCTCAAGACACATGAGTGGAACTTCAGCTAATTTCTCTTCTCTTACTCGAAAGGAAGGAGGACTTGTCACCTTTGGTGACAATGCCAAAGGAAAGATTATTGGTATTGGAACAGTTGGAGATCCAGAGACAGTCTCAATCAACAAAGTACTTTATGTACAAGGGTTAAAACACAATCTGATAAGTATCTCTCAACTCTGTGATGATGGATACACTGTTGATTTTACTAACAATAGTTGTACTGTTTCTAAAGATAAACTGTTTAAGTTTAGAGCACCCAGAACTGATAATGTTTATACTTTGGATTTGTATTCCTTGTGTAAACAACAAGTAAACTGCTTAACTGCTAATATAAGTGAATCCTGGATCTGGCATAGAAGACTTGGTCATTGCAATATATATGCTTTACATAAATTATCTAAGAAACATCTAGTTTCTGATTTGCCTAGTCTCAAATTTGAAAATGACAGATTCTGTGATGCATGTCAGCTTGGCAAGCAACACAAATCATCATTCAAATCTGTTAATAAAGTTGCTACAACTAAACCTCTAGAACTTATCCATATGGATTTGTTTGGACCTTCAAGAGTAGCAAGTTTAGCTGGTAAATTATATGTTTATGTATTAGTTGATGATTATTCTAGATTTACTTGGATTTTCTTTTTGAAATTTAAAAGTGAAGCTTTTAGTTTATTTGAAGGTTTTTGTAAATCTATTCAAAATGAAAAAGGTTTTAATATAATCTCATTGAGAAGTGATCATGGTGGAGAATTTGAGAACCAGGAATTTAATTCCTTTTGCTCAAACATGGGTATTAAACATACCTTCTCTGCTCCAAGAACACCTCAACAGAATGGGATTGTAGAAAGAAGAAATAGAACTATTCAAGAAATGGCTAGAACTATGTTAAATGAATATAGCCTACCTATATATTTTTGGGCAGAAGCTGTTAATATAGCTTGTTATATAATGAATAGAATTTTAATAAGACCTATTTTGAAAAAGACACCCTATGAACTATGGAATAACAGAAAACCTAAAGTAAATTACTTTAAAGTTTTTGGATGCAAGGTTTACATCTTGAATACCAAAGATAATCTTGGTAAATTTGATCCAAAATCTGATAAAGGTATTTTCTTAGGATATTCTGCAACCTCCAAAGCTTATAGAGTCTATAATAAAAAGTCAAGGATTGTTGAAGAATCAGTTCATGTGAAATTTGATGAATCTGATCCTTTTGAGAAAAGGATAGAACAAATAGATGAACCTGATTCTAATGAAAACATGAGACTTGAGAATTTAAAGAATGATTTTGAAAATGATATAAAAGAAATTCAGTCCAGTTCAGAAGAACATGATACTGAAGAACCTTTGAATGTAATGCCTAGACAGTCTAGAACCTTAAAGAATCACCCTTTAGAATCTGTGATAGGTGACTTAGAGACTGGTATTCAAACTAGAAGAAACCTTGGAAACATAGTTGAATTCTCTGCTTTCCTATCCCAACAAGAACCTAAGACCATAGAAGAAGCCTTAAATGATGAGAGCTGGGTAATAGCAATGCAGGATGAATTGAACCAGTTCAAGAGAAATAAGGTTTGGGAATTAGTTGAAAGACCACATGATTATCCAGTAATAGGAACTAAATGGGTCTTTAGGAATAAACAGGATGATCAAGGGATAATAACTAGAAATAAAGCAAGATTAGTAGCTAAAGGATATAATCAAGAAGAAGGAATAGATTATGATGAGACCTTTGCACTTGTAGCCAGGTTAGAAGCCATTAGAATCCTTTTAGCCTATGCATCTTATATGAATTTTAAATTATTTCAGATGGATGTTAAATCTGCCTTTTTAAATGGATATTTAATGGAGGAAGTTTATGTTGAGCAACCTCCTGGTTTTGAAAATTCTCAAAAACCAGATTCTGTTTTCAAACTTACTAAAGCTCTTTATGGCCTTAAACAAGCACCTAGAGCTTGGTATGAAAGACTAAGTTCTTTTCTTTTGAAAAATGATTTTACTGTTGGACTAGCAGATCCAACACTATTTAAGAAAACTGTGAAAAATAATGTTTTGTTGGTTCAAATTTATGTTGATGATGTAATTTTTGGATCGACCAATAAAATTCTTTGTCATGAATTTTCAGAATTAATGCAAAAAGAATTTGAAATGAGTATGATGGGAGAATTAAATTTCTTTTTGGGTCTTCAAATATTTCAAAAAGATTTTGGAAATGTTTTAAATCAATGCAAATACATTACTGATTTACTTAAGAAATTTGGACTTGAAAACAGCAAGACATTTACAACTCCTATGTGTACTAATATAAAACTTGATTTGGATGAAACTGGAAAATCAGTGGACAACAAGTTATATAGAGGTATGATTGGTAGTTTGTTATATCTTACGGCTAGTAGACCAGATATAATGTATTCAGTATGTCTTTGTGCTCGATTTCAATCAAATCCCAAAGAATCCCACTTAACTGCTGTTAAAAGAATTTTTAGATATTTAAAAGGTACTATTTATCAATCTCTGCTTTATCCAAAAACCTCTGATTTTAATTTAATTTCATATTCAGATGCTGACTTTGGAAGCTGTAGATTAGATAGGAAGAGTACTTCAGGAACATGTCACTTTTTAGGAAAGTCTTTAGTATCATGGTCTAGTAAGAAACAACACTCAGTTGCCCTGTCAACAGCCGAGGCAGAATATGTGTCTGCAGGTAGTTGCTGTGCACAGGTGTTGTGGATGAAAAACACTCTTATGGACTTTGGATTAAATTTCAATAATACGCCTATTTTATGTGATAATACTAGTGCAATTAATATTTCAAAAAATCCTATTAGTCATTCTAGAACTAAGCACATTGATATAAGACATCACTTTTTAAGAGATCATGTGTTTAAAAAGGATATATTTTTAGAATTTGTAAATACAGAAAATCAATTAGCAGATATTTTTACTAAACCACTTCCCACGGCAAGGTTTGAATTTATTAAGGGGGAGTTAGGTTTATTTAATTTTAAATAATTTATTTTTAAATCTTATTCTATTTTCGAATTCTGTTTAATTTTTTGTTTCCCGCTATAAGTAATTTTATTTTGTTTTAAATAAAAATAATGATTAGTGATTACACGGGAATCAAGGCTGTCAGAACCGTTTCACCTTCTAAACTGTTTCACCTTTTTCGGAAACCCTTTCGAAAAACCTAAACTCGCACAACTGCTCCAAAACCCTTTTCTGAATCTTCAAACCCTAAACTTACGAAACTTCAGAAATCGTTGTTGGAATGGAAAAAACTAAGCGTCCCGATGAAGCCGAGAGCAGTGCTGCAAAGAAATCTAAAGTAGTTGGTCGGAAAATACTGCAAGGTAAAGTCATCGATTTAGAGTGGCTGTTTGAAACTAATTTACTATTGAAGCAAGCGTTATCGTTTCAAAGCATTGAGCAAGCTTTTAATAGTGAAAATTCTGAGTTTCTTTATGAGGAAGAAATGAGACATTTCTTTAGAACTGTTCAGTTTAGCCTTGGAGATACGGAGGACAGTTTGTTAGCTCAAATAGAGGATAAGGATTTTTCCATATCATCTGTAGAGATAAGTCAAATTCTTAACTGCCCTCATGAAGGAGTTTTTCATTTCGATTTACGGAATATTGGAGATTCTGTACATAAGTCTGAAAACATTATGTCTTTTCTGTTTGGAACCAGAGTGATAAAGAAAATGCTTATTAAAGATTTGGAGCCCGATCAGAAAATCTTGGTAAAGTTTGTTCAGACTGGTTTAGCACCAAGGATGGCTGAGATGGAGAAAATTCTATACCCTGACATGTACATAATGTATCTTCTGATGTGTGATATTAAGTTTAATTTTCCTCGGTTCATGATAAGATATCTAAGATACTGTTGTCAGAGTGAAGCAAGAATGACCTTTTTCCCTTATGGAAGGTTCATTTCTTTGTTTTTGTTTAAAAGAGGAATGATCAGATTGGTCGATGCTGGGGTGAAATGTCACCACAGTAATGTTTTTAATGCTGGGACTTTGAGGAAAGTCGGAAACTTCTGGAGCACTATTAAAGGAAAACTCTTACCTGTTGGAGCTGAGGAAGACTCGGAGAGTGCTCAGGCTCAACCTGCTAAGTCCAAGGAGGGACAAGCAGAATCAAGGGTTAGTACAGTGGCAAGGAGAATTCGCTTTGAAATGGAGGAAGTTGAGGAAGAGAGAAGTCAGGAAGGACTTCAATCTAGAAGGAAGAGGTCAATTGCTGAAGAAATTATCTCTCCTGTCTTGAAATCCTCTGAACCGGTAATTTCTTATTCCTTTGTGAGAGAAGCTGTTGTGGAGCAGACTGCACCGATAGAGGAACCAGCAGCTCAACCGGAAATCCAAAAAGAACCTCAATCTGCTGCTGTGGCTGTTGAAAATGTAATACAACAAGAACAACCTATGGAGGCAGTGCCTGGTGAAGAAGTGGCCTGACCTCAAGATTTACATGAAGATATTGTTCTTGATCAATCAGTAGAAGTCAGAGAGACTACTGTTCGTAATGAACATACTTCTGAAGCTAATACAGAAGTACTTCAGGAAGAATTTTCAGTAGAAGAATTTCAGGCTTCAAAAGCTAGTTCAGTGGATCAACCTTGTCAGGACAAGGACAAAGAACAATCAGATGCAGATTCTTTACCACTTGCCTTGCCTCATCAACCTATTTCTGGACATGAGAATAGAGCACAGGGTGCCCCTGATTCGAGAAAAGAAGAAGTTGTTGAGTTGTACAAGCGTATCTCTCAGTTGGAATCTGAGAATGATAGTCTCAGAAATTCTCTGAACTTAGAGCAGTTGAAGTTTCAGAATCTGAAAGAATGTACTGTTTCAAGACAGGAAGTAGATTTGTTTAAGACTGATATGTTGCATGCTGTTGATCAGTTAAAATCAGAGATGGTAAAGAAAGATGATTTGGCTGAGATGAAGATTTACATGGAGAATAAATTTGAGTCTGTTGCAAACAATGCTGTGAGTGGATCAGGTTCTTCACCTGATTTGATTCGAAGATTTCAAGCAATTACAGGAGCACTAAGCAATATGAGTGACAGATTACACGATCTTCAGTGTAATAGTGCCCCTTTGTCAGTTTTGCTGGATAATCAGAAATTTTTAGTGGATCAGTTGACATCTGGAGAGCAACCGATTAGGATTCTTTTGAATCAGTTATCAGAGAAGCTGACTCTTTTTGTTGAAAAAGAAGAAAGAATGCATGAGTTTTTCAGAGTTAATTTGATTGAAGATATTCATATGACTCAAGAGAACAGAGATCTTATCATCAAGTTAGGAGATGGGATGATGAAGAGGCTTAGAGAACAGTTTACAGAGATCAAGACCGTGATTCAAAGGAGATAGACACCTTTTTTCCCCCTGTCTTATCCATGAACCTTGATTCCTCTGTTATCACAATCATTTATATATATAACAGCTTGTGAATGAAAATTATTTTCTGATTTTTTTTTGTTTTGTTGTTTATTGATTTATGATTAAGTTAGCCAGTATAACAAATTCACTTATTCATACACAGTTAATTATAGCATTTACTTATAGTTCAGTGCAATATTGAATGTGTTCAAATCCGTGATTTTTCATTCTTTTTGATATCACAAAAAGGGGGAGAATTTGGATAAACACAACATTTAAATTCATTTGTTTCCTATGAAGAAATTTGGATATATGGGAGAAGACATTTATCTTTTATTTATTTTTTAGCTGAAAATTTATTTTTATGGGGGAGAAATTTTATTATAGTTAAATATTGTTTTAATCCTTTCAGAATTCTAAAATTTTATAAAACTAATTTTTCAATAAAGATTGCAATTAAATTAGTTCTATTATTTTATGGGTTTTGTGATCATCAAAAAGGGGGAGATTGTTGAGCAATGTATTGTTTTCAAACAATTCAAAATAATGTTTTTAAAGGGGGAGATTATTTTAAATAATACTCTGTCTCTTTATGATGATTTTGATGCTCACAAATACCCTTAATTATTTACTAATTATTTCGTTGAGTATTTTGCAGGAATTTATTTTATTTATTTATTGCATATAACGAGATTTCATACTTCATTTATTCCGAGGTCAAGTTTAGCGCGTTCTGGAATTACTGTAGCGCGAGATCAATTTTAGCGCGTTCTGGAATCACTGTAGCGCGAGATCAATTTTAGCGCGTTCTGGAATCACTGTAGCGCGAGATCAATTTTAGCGCGTACTGGAATCACTGTTCATACCCTATGTTAATGAACGTAACGTATGGATGAAAAGTTTACTTTTTATGTTAAAAGAAACGTATGGTTAAGGAACCTTACGTTATTTTGAAACGTATGGTTAATGAACCTTACGTTGTTGAAAAGTATTGAAGAAGAACATTACGTTTGGAAGGAATCTTACGTTTTCGTTGTTGGACAAGTATGGAAAAGAAACCGTACGTTAGTTTTCAGTATTGAGTTTGTTTCTCAAAAGTATGGATCATCAATCTTACTTTTATAATCAACCGTACGTTCTTTGAAGAGTTGAAGCGAGACAAAGTATGGATGATCAACCCTATGTTTGAATGCTAAAGAGAAAGTATGTATGTTCAACCTTACGTTTGTGAACCCTACGTTTGGAGCCACGTCATCAACCCTACGTTTGGTGTCTGGATATTTTTGACAGATGATATTACCGTTTGCATTGGTCAAACAAGCGGATTATTAGGCGGATTTCGAGCCGATTCTTAAGCACGACTTTGACTGAATCAAAGACGATTTACAACGGATTACTGATTGATTTAAACGGAGCTTTTTATGCCGATTCCTCAGGGGAGTTACAACGGCTCTGTTATTTCATTTAATATCGCGAATCTAAAGGAGATTTATATATAGATCTATTTATGCGGAAGAATCTCTCAGATTTGAATATATGTTCTATCTTGGAAACTTCGGAGATATATATATACACAGGAAAGTGTGTGAGAAAAAGAGATTTTGATCTTTTAACGAGCAAGAAACAGAGACTGTGTAAAGGCGTTCTTTTCAGGTGATCGAGAAGAAGTGTAAATCCTTTTTACCGAAAGAAGATCTTGATAGCTGATTCACGTGTTTTACATCGACTATCTGTTGTGAATCTATTACTGCTGAAGTTGTGAAGTTTCTGGTAATATCTATTGCAACTGGATCGACTCAGAACTGTTTTGATTACAGATCTTTATTTTCTGAAGACAACGATCTATCTACTGTCAATTGCATTCTGTTGCAATTGTGAAGAACAACTGGAGAATTGTTTTCTTTATCGAAACTCTTTTTATTTTTTTTGAGTGATCAGCTTCTCGTTCTAAGCTGTGTGGGTTCGTGTTTGAACCAGGAAGGCTGTGTGTGCCTGAATCTTGTAAAGGTGTCAACTGCCTGTACTCAGTTGTGGACAGGTCTGTGGAAACGAGGACCAGATAGTGAAAATCACCAAGCTCGTGGATTTGAGCGTTGGTGGAGTGGACTAGGGGCCTTCTGTTCCCCGAACCACTATACATCCGTGTGTTCATGATTTTACTTTTTCCGCTGCATATTTAATCGAGCAAAAGCATCGTGGACAGAGTTTGTCTAAATTGAAGAGATTGTAATAATTTTGAAAAGACACAATTCACCCCCCCTCTTGTGTGTAATCCGTAGATTCAGATCCAACACATATGAGTTGTTATATAGAAAGTAGATGATTTTTAAATACTTTTTAATTGATGGTATTAGGTTCTTAATTCCTAATAAAGAGAAATAGAAAATTTTTTAGTCTCATTGATATGATTGAATTTGCAAGTACACTCATCCCTGAGAAAGGCATATATGTGTTCCAAAAATGACATGGGAAGACTGTTACATGGAAATAGATAAATTTAGTGTATATTGAGTAGGATCTATATAAATAAAATGAAACATTTATAATATAATGTGATAAGGAATTTAGTATTTCAAAGCTATCTTAAGGTGATAATATTGATTATGTATAAGATAATGACGATGAGAAAATGTATGGCAGAGTGACAGTGATACCTAATCCCAAAATAATAGATTAAATTGATGAGTAGAATATTATTATTGGATAGAAAACTGTAGTTAAAATGAATAATATGATGTCTCTATAAGAAAAAAACTCTTATATATTGTAGTGCTATTATATTTTGAATAATCTATTATAGTTTGAAAGTAACTATAAGATATTTTTGATGATATTGAACAAAAGAAGAGGAATAAATCATGAAATATATATTTCAGGGTCTTATATAAGAACATCATCGTAACAAAATGGGTTTTCTGTAAAAATTGAATGGATTAGTCATTGATATTTGAAAAAAGGATTCACTGGTGTGAAAGGGATACTACCAGATTAAAGGTATTTATATAGATGAGACATTCAATAAAATATCTACACTGGAATAAATTAATCAATTATTGGAAGTAGTGGTGAAAATATTTTTAATCATTTTCCTTATGTACATAAAATATGTATTCTATGATGTATAACTTTGATAAGAGGTTTAAATATATTATACAAATATTTTTTTTATTCATAAATATAAGAAATATTATTACCAACTAAATAAGTCATTATATAGACTAAAGTGACCATCTAATGTAATCTATTTTATACAAGATCAATAATTTAAAAATATCAGTTTCTAGTGCGGTAGAGTTGATAAATGTTTGATATAAGCTAAAATAGTATATATTGGATGAATCTAGTTTAATGATATGTTATTAACATTTTATCATTAAATCTGAGTCTAGGGATACATTTTTCCTGACATAATGTTTGATGAGTACTTGCATATCACACCTTATAGGTTGGTTTTATGCATCTACCACATCGTAAGGAAATTGTATGCATATAGAACATCCTTCCCAAATTATTTATTTCCGTTAATAATCTATTCGTAACTAATTTGATAATACCTTGTGAAAATACATAGATTATAAAAGGGAATGTGTTCCCTCATTGGTTTTTTGTGATCACAATTTTAATGCAATTATTTCTAAAATAAGTTCTCTTAATAAACATTCATCAGGTTCTAATAAAGGTGATATAAAGCTTTCTTTAGTTATTAAAATAATTTTTTAATTACAATGGATCTCTTTGATAGTGTCCCCCCTCAAAGTTAGGAGGCTTATTTCTACTAATTCATTATCACCATCAAGCTTTATCTCCCTCTGATAAGGTATATATAAGATTCAGTTATCATTTTCAAGTACTCTTTTCATCATTTACATATGTATGTTTGATAAATAATGATATATTGGAAAAATATTTATGTTATTTTCACATTATATGATCTTAAAATTATCCCACAAGACATATTAGTGGTATTAAAGACTTTTTCTTCATGTGTTATACATATTTAATCCATTGGGGAATTAATGAATTTATTTCATAATTAATATGGTTTTTTACATAACATATGATAAAATAAATTTTTTTGGTGTTTATTTATCATAACATATGAGGTATTTATATAATAGTGTAATAAGAAACATAAAAAAAGTGTTTCATTAGTATCATAGCTTATAATATGATATTTTCTAATATATGACATAGTTAGGATATTCATGAAAATATCGTATCATAACATCATTATCATAATCATTATATAATAAAATATGATTTTCATTATATGATACTTATAATCACAGTAAAATATATGAATTTAATTTTATGATTGAATACTATATCATAAAATAGAATTTATATTATGGCCTACCAAACCCTATAATCTGTGACATTTTATAAATGATGATATGAATATCAATCACCAATGATAACCTGTATTTCTTTAAAAAAAGTTATTCTTAGAGAATTTGGAGAACCAAAAATAGGAATTGTTCTTAATATTGGGGTTTATTTGGTTCTATAATAGGTTATATAGAATTAAAAAACAAAATGATCAAAAGAACCTCAAGTATCATGTAATATTACTCAAGAACCCAATGGATATATATTTCTCAAGAATAATGATGACTAAATAAAATTCCTAAGAGATAAACCAACTGCATACCATTATACAACCAAGATATAAAATTCCCCCAGATAGTTGAAATCCTACTAAATTGAAGCTAACTCCATCTATACAAACAAAGTTTGGAACTTGGAAGATTTATATGAAGAGGTAAGACCCATTGGGTAAAATTTGATATTCTTCAAGAAAATTAAAATGCATGATACATATCCTACCATTAAATAATTCCTTGTGGATAAATGTTATAAAAAATAATTTTTATTTTATATGGAGAATCCTTTTCTGTAGTAGTGGTGATTAATTCCATTAGGAAATTACTATCCACAATATCTAATAATGATTATTATATATATCAAATAGATATCAAAACCAATTTAATTAAAGGGTATTTTGTTATGGTTTTCAATATGATACAATGTTAAGGTTTTAAAGTTGAAAATTTGTATTCTGATGTATCAAATCAAAAATGACCCATTTCTAGTATAATTCAGAATTTTTAGAGTTAGAATTTATGGTTTGATGATGAAATAAAATATATCTATTTTATTGAATTTTTAGATGATTCATGTGTGTATATGTAGATTAATGGGATTATAATATTTTTTTTGATGCTATATGTGGATGAAATATCTCTAATTGGAAATGATATCCTCACTACTTACTCAATGATGATATGGCTAGGTAAATGATTCCTAGTGAATGATATAATCGAATTTGATTAAATAATAGGTATGAGGATATATAGGGAAAGATCATAGAGGCTTCTTAAAATCAGTTAGTACAATTACATTTGTAATTTAATAATGGTTTTAAAAATATAAAAGTCAAAGGAGTATTTATTTGTGTTACATGCCCTGAATCCAATGATGTTTCAAGATATGTATTAACATTTGTCAAGGGTAGACAAAATTACCTATACATTTTTTATAGCTCTATCATATATGGAATGTGGTGTACTCAAATTTATTTTTCTTATACTCTTATAATAACAATTATATACCAATCAAATAAAAATTAATGTTACTAGGTTTCTATAAAACATATTCTCATGTACTTTAGATGGAATGGGGATATGTAGTTGAACATTAGAGGAGAGGATGAGCACTATATAAATGATTTCACCTATAGTAGTTTTTAATATGATAGAGATGATATTAGATCTTATATTGGATTATTATTTTCCCTCAATTATAGAACTATCATTCGGAAGAGGTCCAAATAAGACAAGATATAAAAATTGGAATCAAAATTACAGTACATCAATATATAAGATATCATGTATGATATTTTTTGGGTGAGGAAGTTTATCTCTATACTAGAGGTGTTTCAAAGAATTTATAGAGGAATTGAGTTTTATTAGAAAAATACTAGGACTATCACTTCAGTTAAGAAACCCTTGTATCATAATGGACTAAAGATGTCATCCATAATTAAAATCACATGTACGATATCATTGAGTGGTGTGATGTAAGGATATATTATCAATTTTTTATGGAAAATATTGTAAATATGTTAATGAATGCATTACAATAACAATACTGTGGTGGTCAGGTTTGGTCTCTTGGTATTCTAAACATGATATAATTTTGTAATTTGTACGCAATGTATCATGATTTTATAATATAATTAAATAATCATTTATTATTCATTAATGCATGTTTCAATTAAATTTAAATGAATAGTAAAATTATAATATACTCTCAATTTATATCTTTTAGTTTTCCATAGTTGATATTCATCACAGAGTTGTATGGGTTGTGATGATATTTGAAAACTATCTTTAATAAAAAAAATTACTCTTTATAAAGTGTTTTATATGAGATAAAAATAAAATATTTATTTGGTAAAAATAAAAAAAATATTATTTATACTATCATTCCCATGTATATCCCACCTAATTTTATACATTAATCCATATACAGAGGCATGTATTCCAATTATCGATAATTCTTACAATGGGTTAGAGATATACCTAGAAATATAACCTTAGTAAAATGATACCTTTCCTAAAAAACTAAAATATGAATTAGATAATCAGTGGTGGTTGTGAATTTTTATAATAATGTTTCAACTTGTGTATAACCATGATGTGATTTTTCCACTTCTATGTTGTGTAAATGCATATGACATTTCATTGAATTGGTTTGAGAAAATGTATATACATTTTAATTTTATTAACATGATATTCTTTCTAATACTTTTAGGATGGAAATGTGATGTAATCATCCATTAGATGAATGAAATGTGATTTATTCATAAACCTAGTAATTATTTTTTAGTGAATCAGGAAAATTTTAGTTGGCATATTCTTGATTGAAATTTTTTCCATGTACTGTGGTCACTCAATTCCAGGAACAATGGGTTCATATAGTACAGTATGTGGTTTATACGATATATATTATTTAATATATGATAATATATATATAAATTTTTTTATAGAGGTCGGAGTAGAGCACTTACTAGCATGTTTAGTTTTAAATCCTTTCTAGTGGCCACTATTTTCTTACATCTATGAAATGTGGATTTAATATTTTTTTAATTCCATAGATGTGTATAGGGTCCTAATATTAGGAATTGGGATAATTATTATGTTTTGGATAATTAATTTATTAGAGAATTTATATATTTTTGAAAAAACCTAATATAATAATTATTCTTGATGGATTCATAATGATTAGTGAACTTTGGTATAAAATGCTTAATTATTTTTGAGTAAGTTGGATATTATTGGATATGAAATAATATAATATTTATAAATTGAATATAATTTAATTATAATATTTTGGGAACATATATTTAAATCTAGGTATGATAATATGTTATTCCCAATGTATTGTAGGTTGAGTGAATAAATCTATTATATCGCAAGATGGGTACATGAATCTACAATTACATTGGCTGACTGTATATATTTTCCACCTACACTGTATACTATTTAATTCAATTAACAATCCTTTATTATGTTATTAAATAATAAATTTCAAATACATTGAATGGATTTAATGGATTCTACCAATTTCTAGTAACTCCGGATATGACACCAGATAAATTGCATATGGCTAACAAAATTTTCATTACATGAAGAACATCATGTTATGATTAAAAATGTGTTCCCACATTAGGGGTTTGAAATATTGTGTTTTATGAAAATTATTTTGAATAAAAATACCTTATCATAATCATTGTTTATCTTATTTAATAGAAGGATATATTTCCCATTTATGTGTTGTAGGAATCCTCAAGTTACAAACATTGATCCATTGGATGGTATTCACAAATAAAAGTAAAATAATGTATTAAAATTCTTCTAGATATTTATAGATATAACTCCAATTTTGAATAAATATTCAGTATGATGTTATCAAACATTAGTTACATTGTACCTCATTTATATATGAACCTTTGATCTATGAAGAAATATCAGCAAAATATATGGGTTATTTCTACTAGACATCATTATAAAATGATCCCAAAAAATATTTTAATCATAACCTATATATAATATAATAGATTTTTGAAATGAAGATGGTTCTTATATAATTTTACCTAATATTTGGTGAGTTTATAAAATCAAAATGCAAGAATGTTAAAATGTTAATGTGGTGTGACTTTAAAAATCTGATAATCATACAATTTGAATTTTTCTTAACATATATATAATATAAGGAATTAATTGTACATTCATTTCCTAATATAAAAATTATTCGAAAGTTATAAAAACATTTGGAATATCTGATTCCAATTTAATGAAAACCTTGGTTGTTTCCTCAGGGATGTTTTTAAGGGATGATAATGGAAAACAGTCAATACGATAGAATATGGGAAAGGCCATTGGGATATTTTTTGTAATTAATGATGACAAGACCCAAAAATTATATTATCAAATTGTAAATATATAATGAAATAGATTAATCCCATGTAACTATACTCAATAGAGGTGAAGAGTGTAACAACCCATGAGTTTTGAATATATTTCTCTTTAATAAATTCCACGTGGTTGATAGCTTCAAAGGCACACAACCTAGAACTGATGTTCCTAATAATTTATTAAAATATATAATGAAATAATTTATCAAATAATAAAATGATATTGAAAAAATATATCATTGAAAAATAATAAGTGTCCTAATTTACTTACGAAAAATATTGTTGAATCAAAAGATATGGTTTTAAAATATTTTAATTGATTTGCGAAATTTATTAAAAATAAAAAATTTAAATAATGATATAAATACAATTTTTTAATAATATTAAATAAAAAAGTAATAAAAAATTTAACGACAACCATGAAATGGTAAATAAATGATAATTAATAAAAAAAATTTAATTCATGTTAAAATATGATTGTTTTAAAACAATATTTCATTATATTTATTTTATTTAAATAACAATTTTTTTATTATTTGTTTTTAAATTGGGGAAATTTTTTGTTAACACATGTGTGAAAATAAATTATCAATTATATAGTTATTATAAAATTGTTATAATTGATGATGAAATCATTTTATGGTAAATAACTGAAATTTTTATGAAATTTTCTTTTATATGGGAAATTTATTTTGCCTAAATATATTAAATTAATAACAATTGATTTGAAAATTTTAAGAAATGCATTGATTATATATTTAATAAAATAAATTATAATTCAATTAATTTTCATTACTTGGATATTAATTATAATAAATTCATTTTTATTCATAAATATACATTTTATTATAATTTTTTTTACATTTTATTCATATATCTTAGAATTAATATATCCCACATTTAGATACTATATATGATAAAATGGTATCTTTATTTGGAATTGGTATGTAAATATTTGGATATATGGTTATTTTTATTCATAATGACATGTTTACATGGAAATAGTTATGTCTTATTGGATAAGGTTAAAATGAATGAAAAATGGTTAGATTATCAGTTAAGGATTAGAATATCATAAAAAGGATGATTAAATGAATGCTTTTGTGTATTTCTACATATAAAAATAAAATATTAATAATTTTGAATATATATTTCCCCATTCATATTAAATTGAATTTATATTATATTAATGTTAATGGTATTTACAATGGTTCCACTCTCATCACTTTAAATGGGAACATCCTCTTCTAACTTCTTCACACACATTGAGCCCCTTATATTAACCATGATCAAACCACATTACTTTATAAATATACTACCCATGTTTTAGAGTTCTTGTTCTCACTAAATGTCCAAACTAATAAGTCTGAATGTGTAATATGATGGTGGAATCCTGAAGAAGAGCTATTTTACTTAATATATTTCTTTCAAGTTGATTTATTCTTCCCCCAAATTTAAATAAATTATATCTATAATAATATGATTAAATAATTATTGTAAATATAATAAGATTTTATTTTTTTGATTTAATAACCCTTATTTTATTTTCATCCATTCAATGTATAATAAACATGTCGCTCATATGTTTGTGTGAACTACCACCTCTATATTGTGTTGTATTTTATTTCTCATCGATGCCTCTCATAGATTGATTTAATCAATATATATTATAAATAAGACATAATAATGATTAAATAAAGATATATTATTTTCCACCATTCTTTATTAACATCAATTCAAAATGGTAAACATCAGTTTTACTTATGTGTGGACTACCACGTCCACCATGTGATATATTTCACATTTTACCACCACCTTTCATAAATATGTTTAAAAGAGTATAAAATGAATAATATTATATTTATGAAAATTTTAATATTATATATGTTATGAAACCATGAAAAATTTAAAAAATAATAATCACCAAACACAAGCATTCATAGAAAAAAGAAGAGTTTACAACAAAAATTTGTTTTTAAAGAAAAATTGTTAACAAATGGAAAATTGGAAAATATAGGGGAATTATATTTACTATTATAACTATGAAAATATCACTAATATAGATTTATAATAATATATACGTTATTATTTTATGAGCTTATTGTGTGAAAAAATAATTTTTGGACTTGAGGTAAGGGTTTATCATACACTCTACATTTTTATCAAGATTGTTTATGTTTTAATTTCCATTTTGGAAAATTTAATATTTTTTCTTCCTTAACCCTATATTTTTTTATATTTCATTTATTTCTACATATCTCACGTGTTATTTCTATTTTACACTATTTTTTAGTTAAAAATAATAAAATAATATATTTATGAGAATATGACCTTATTTTTCCTTTTTTGGGAGGGAATAATTTTCTTATATATTTGTGTTCTTCAAATAAAATTGAAATATCCTATCTAATATATTATGATTAAAAAAAATATACTATCATTAAATTTTTTTATAAATATTCTTGAAAAAATTATTTCTTCATTGAGTGGTTAATTTTTTTATTTTTCTAAAAAAGTGATAAAATTATGTTTCTTAACAATTACAACATGAATTTTTTTTTAATTTTTTTTATTAATTAATTTTTATTACAAGTAAAACTATTATAAAAAAGAAAATTAATTCAGTTTATATCTAAATTTTTTTAATAATAGAAAAATGATATTTATTCTTGTTTTTCAGGCATAATTTAAATGCTTTTATAAAAGCTATTTCAATTGATGTCAGTATACTTTAAAGATTATTTGTTTCATTATGGAAATGATGTTATTACACCAACAATTATTTATATCTAAATATCCTATGATAATTAATTATTAATGATATTTTTATGAAACACATTTCTCTTCATATTTTATTTAATCTTTGATGAAATGATGAATGTTTTGGTGATCTTGTTGAACACGTATGTATGGTTAATCATAATAAGAATGGTGGGTATGTTTTATCCCACCAATAAATTTGGAAATGTGTTGTATCTCATGAACATAAAATGTAATTAAGATATTATGATATGAATAAGAGGGTATATGTGCTGTTATCCCATGTCCAAGTGGGTACGCGGTAGGTTAGACCAAGACACATATGATCTTAGGGTGGTTAACCAAATACATATATGTGATGAATACCTTAGAGTTTATCATTGAAATTTTATTTATAATATTTTTTTATTCAACAATTTTATGCCTCCAACATATATTTTAGGATTATGAAATTCTCTCATAGCTCCTAATTGAATGTGGACAATTCCGCACTCATATGAATATTGTTTTTTGTTATCATAAAGACTCATAAAATGAGTCGTAATTTATGTTCTATGACTTGTTGGGTAGGTTTTTATACATTTTTATCATGTTTTAATATCAAAATTCATATCTTATTCTCACTTATGATCAACTATTTATATATCTAATGATTACCCAAGTTGATCAATTTATTTTTCCATTTATTTTGATTCAAATTTTTTAAGTTATGATGAAATGTGCTACGTTTGAAACATCTAAGAGGAGAACTATATGATAAGAACATTGTTGAATATACTGATGATTGGTCAGTAATAAATTAATATAATATATCTAGTTTATAAATACAATATATCATTATTTTTTTCATGAATTTATTATTGGGAGATTTATTTAGTATAAATAAAAAAATGAAATATGTTATATTTATAAAAAATTTATGTTTTATAAATTTTTATAGGAGTTGTGTTCAATTATTTTTTGGTATTATATCACATATATTAAGTGGTTATATTCGGAAATTTATTATTTGATGTAGAATGATCCTAAAATTCAATATTTTTAAATTTAGGTATTATAATTTAAGACATATTAAGATAGATTTTCCATCATATTTGATTTATTTGAAAGATTATTTATTATTTCTCAAACTTATCATTTTGAGAAAACAATTACAATAACCTTGAGTAATTGAGATACCAATTAATATTTTGGGATTTTTTAGGATAATATTAGTGATAAAAACATGGAGTGGGTGTTAATTTGTGAGGGATGATGTTTTAAAACATTAAATAATTATCCATTTTATATATCCCTCACTTATTTATTTATATGATTATATTTTTTTTCATCTATAGTAGGAAAGAACTCACATAAAATAGTAAAGGAAAAAATAACACTTAGATTTTGATAAGTTTATTTTATAGTGAGTATGAATTCATCCCCAATGAACAATTATTATTATTCAACACAAACAAACCATTCATTTTATTATGAAAAAAATCACAAGCAATGGTATGAAATTTAACTCATTCTCCTAACACAAAACAGGTACAATGATAGATTGAACTACTATATAAAAGGTGTAGTATGTTAGATTTACCCTTTAAAATTGATCAACACTTTATAACTAGTCATATTTTCTAGAATCCACTCCATTCTAATAAACAACCACATAATGTAGTAATGAAATAGTAACCTCAAAATCATAAAAATAAATGGGCTATCTTAGAATGGCCTCAATCAAGAGGCTTCCACTTATTATACTTTAGGGAGAATGAAATTTTGATAATTAATATTTTCGAACAAATATTTCTTCGTTGACCCCAATAATGAATGAAAATAGCAACTCGATCCCCATATATTCTTCTTTTTTTTTGATCTTTGAAAAAATGATATGATATATAAAATTATAGTGTGAGTTCCTTAAATCTTATTCATATAGTTATGCACGAAACAAAAAACTAAACTGATCACCATAAATTTATGATACATTTCCTGGTATTATCATTTCATTAAACCTTATGACATAAAAAAGGTTATGTTCTATATTAATTAAATTTAATTAAATCTTGACAACACCTCACTTCTTATAGGTTTTAACATCCAAATAATTTAATGTTTCTATGTTTCTATATAGAGTATTACAAGGATGCACTTAATTAATTTTTTTTGAGTTTTAATTCTTGTAATGGAACATGGAATAATTCACATAATATAAACATATAAATAAATTTATTTATTTGGTGGTTTCTCATACTCTTTCTTCTGTTTTCATCGCACAAATGATGTGATGTATCTTCATCTTTATATAAATAGGTTGTTCCATTGAATAAGATATATTCTTGACATATTATATGAGAATGGTAACTCTTCATACTTCATGAATCTAAATGAAAACATCATATTCTCCACACACTCAATAAGAATGTACATGTTTTTACTATCTTGAACTCAATAGAGTATCATGGTTATTCTTTGTGGAAATGTTTTTCATTAAAACATTCCATTTCATAGACAAGTCGATTGTAGTACACTCCATTGTTCTAGTGGAAGGCAGTGAGTTCTAATATTCTCTATTTTTCAAGGGAATAATGAGATCTCATAATGATTCAGCATAGGATCCTAAGCAGGGGTAAACTATTTATTAATTAATTATTTGTAATTTTTTCAACACTGGAGTACATTTTTTAGGTTGACTTTATCCATACCGTGAATACCTAATGATCTCAATATTCATCAAATGCAGGTTTCTTTTTTTCACATAGATGTTGTGGAACCCAAAATAATAAAGTCTTCGTGTATTCAATTACTTATCACTTCAAAAATTCAAACTTCCATTCATGTATGAATAATGAAATAATTCATCATCAACCATACATAATCATCACCTAAAACATTTTTTATTATTGATCTATGGTATTGGGATATATTTGGGGTATTTTTTGTATGAAAAAAGAATCATGAATTCATGTCAGTTCATTATATCATTATCCTGAGAACCATTAGTTTTAGATCATCTATAAGATTACTGAAGATTGACATCCAATGTTGAATTATTGATTGTCTCTAAATGAGACATGAATAAATAACATGCATAAACTCAATATAGGAAAAGGATAAAGATGATGGAATAGATTCTAGTGGAGAATCAAATCCATGATGACCAAATACAAGAGAATATTTTTATAACACTTTTAATGGGGGTAAAGTACCCACACAGTTCTTATCCTACATAAAAGATTCCATAGTCTATGTAGTTCTTTTTATAACTTTATATCCCATTAGCTTAGTGTATTTGAGTAACAAGGTCCACTCTTGAACGTCTGCTAGTATGGAATGGTGTTGAATTATACACCATCATTCTTCCACACATAGTGACACCTCTTCTCTTATCTCAATCTCTCTTGTCGGTGATATTGGCACCCAAAAATTCCCTTGTGTCTTCTGATGATTGTTTTGATTCTCATGTTGTTGATCTATTTCTTCAATATGTGCATGAGGAGACCCGCACCGGTGTATTTATTTGGCCCTTATTTTTTAATGAATACCCATATATATTTAATAATTACCAAGTATGATATTTATAATAAACTTATTTTCTTTCATATTTCATCATGGAAACTAATAACACATTATTAAAAAAATTATTGCATGGTATTTTCCCTTTTTAACTATTCAACATAAAAAAACCTTGTAATGTTGTAAACAATTTGAAAGGCATTAGAACGTGTTCAAGAATAGATGAGTGATTTTTATTCAATAATCAATGTCACAAAGAGAAATTTTGTACTATGAAATTCAATGGAAATAAAAAAAGTCCATATAAAACCTCCAAGATTCACTAATTAATCTAAAATATGATATGACCTTTGAACAAATTAATGATTCATCTTTAACAAAATCTTCCCTAAATATTAGAACAACCACTTCACGAATAATTCTTTAGAATATCAATGTACCTGAAATATGTTCTTCCTCTTCAGTATATATTGACATTAGGTGACTCTTAACATACTAATTAATTGATATTAAATTTAACACAAACTAAAATTTGGATCTTTAATATCCTCCATTGAATTATTTGTTAATAGAAATAAGAAAATGATATGTCAGTATGGGTATCCCATGATTTCAAATTTAAACCTATGATATTATTCCCAGATCATTCCCCCTTATCATTTTTATTTTCAACTCCCCATTTATTGGTAAAAAATTATATGTACCTGAGTGAAGATAGTATCACTTATTTATTATGTAATTTTTCATCAATTATTACACTATAAGTATATATGGGAGAACACATTGCAAAAAAAATGAGTGTTAAACATAGAAATAATATTTACCCATTCACAATTTATAATATAAAAGTAACCAATATGGAATTTATTGATTTAATCCCCAAGTATTGTATATCTATTTCTAGGATGATAGTGACTGGTTGATACTAATTAATACAATGGATGTGTAAATTTTATTATACCACTTGTTAATAAATATTGTCAATATAATTCAACATAAGATACTTCACTCATCTCTACACACATATTAAAAACATTCAAGTATACATGGTTGGTTATGTTCCTTAAATCAATCGTAGAATATCATTATTATTCCTTAGTTCATTTTATTGATTAATTTAATTTATCCCTATTCAGATAAGCCTAATTTTTATTTTTTGTTAATGAGGTTTGGAGAGTTTACCAATAAACCCCATAAATGAGTTCTTGAACACGACCATTCCATTAAAATAATATTTATCTAAATTGTAATACTTTAGGAACATCTCTTAACACTCCCCCTAAATTTACGATCAACATATTAACTTCATCAACATTTATGTTTTAATTTGTTGTTACTCTAAATTAAATTTAATGTAAATTCCAATATTTATGATCAATTTCATTATGATAAATTCAAATGTAATTATTGTAAATGATTTATTCATCATATTCATCATGATTAAGCTCTAAAATATTCACTAAATAATATTTATGATAACAACATATAGATAAAACCAAAATGAAAACTTCAATAATGCATGGAATGAATATTATAAATTTATGTTATGAAAATATTTTTTTTACTTCTCGTTTCTCACCTGGACTATATGTATCACCTTAAGTTCCATTCATAAAATGATGAAAAAGAAGGTATATGGGAATATGGTGCATCTATTTTCTATTTAAATGAGATAAAAAGGTTTAGAACTATTCCTCAATAATGATACTCAATTTTTTTCAAATACACATGTTGTATAACCTTTTCTGATGAATATTATGAATTTCATATGTGTCTTGGATAATGTGGAATCTTTTTGTTCCTTACAAACAACATTTTGTGAAATATTCTTTTTTATTCTGTTCATCTAGGCACATACATCAATATCTAAATTTGGAATATTCATTTATATTTATTCTTGGGCTGGATATATGATTATTTTATTATCAATGTAATGTGTATCCTTTTTCACCTTCCACTTAGTACTTATAATATTTTATGGTTAACATTCATTGAAAACATATCATTAAGTTGAAATTCATCATATGAAATCTCCTTTTATCATTTTTCTTCTACTTGATCATTGTTTTCATTCATTTTCCTTATTCTTATATCATTAGAAAGGGAAATTAGTAGTATGTAAATAAAAAACTGAATAACAATCTTAGTGGATACAAATTGCATCTCAAATTTTCACATTTCAACATTTTATTTATTTCTGTCATGGAAAAGATTTATGAGTTGTTTGTTAAAGTTTCATCTATTAAATGTGATGTCCATGACTTAACTATAGTGATCCATGATGTTTCATCTTCTTTTAACAAAGTATAATACTATTAAAATTAGTTAATCACTATTATTTGTCTCCTTCAGTTGGATTTTAATATTATCCCTCTTATAATTATCACCCATAGTATCATTTCATTTCTTCATCATAATCTTCTTGGCAATGATTTCCATCTACTTATCCCCAATTTTGGATTCTCTTTATTATTTATCTCATATATTCTTTTCTTAAAAATTGATTCACTTTCATGCTTGATTGATTTATACTTTCATGAATGTTCATTATGACCACTTGCATTACAAATACAATAGAGACTCTTCAAATAATAAATTTGGCTTACAATGAGAATATTATTCCCTTTCTATTTTAATCTTTACTTATTCATAGATTTGATCCCCCATAATTCATACATAATTTTATTTTTACATACAATAATATTATACGAACAATCATATTTACTATGCCAAAATAATTCAAAACGCCAAAAAAGGCAACAAATATTTATCACTTATTTTGTATAGTAGTATATCTAGATCGCGATTCTTGCTGATTATATTTTTTTATTATTTTAAGATTATATATATAAAAAATTTCTTCTATGGTTATCTATTTATCATTGTAGATATTGATATGAACACATTATCTCCTTTCTTCACAAACGTTTTACAAGTTTTGTTTAACATGCATTATTCACATAACTAGAGTGAGCATATTTATTATTATTATTATAGGATGATGAAATTTTATTATTTGAGAATAATACTAATTGAAAATTTGATAATTTAAATCTACACATGACAAAATTTAAATTTTATTGGGATAAGAATGATCACTGGTTGTATTGTGGCTAAAGCTCTTGATATAATTGTTATTGTTCAATGTTTTTATGAAGAATCAACTAAAACAATTTAAAAATATTATTTTGTGACTCAGAATTTATTACATGTTGTGTTTAGGATAATTTCATCATCCTTTAATGACCTTATATTTTCCTAATATTTTTCTTTGAACATTTTATCTTCCTTAATGAGCATTTTTTGTTTCCCATATAACAATGTGGTAAACTCTTTCATCCTATTTTCTTGAATATCAAGTAGGAAATTATTGATATCAATGATATTACTTTTGTCTTATTCCAATGCATGGAACTTATCTTCCAAACATTCACTGGATGTATCATTATTATGAATAACATTAAACTAATCATTTCAAAATCTTGTGAATGATTTTTCAAGCCCGTTAATATCAAAAAAAATAATATTATATTATTTAGTGAGACAAACATATGTATTCACATTTGGTTATAATGCACTCTCACTTCTCATGGTATATTATTATAAATGGGTTATTTTACTATCATGTTTCGTCAATAGGCTATATAAATATCATTATTTTTTGATGGAATGTTCATTAAATTATATATTATCACTCTATTTTAAGGATGAAACTGGTTGTCTCAAGTTGAACATGAGTTGTATTTTATATTCATGTGATGGTATGGGTTTTCCCTATATTTTGTTTTGTTTTGTCCGAGACTTATCTAAATGAGATGGAATGGACCATGGTATGTTGATTGAAAATATGAGGGTTCCATCTCAATTAATGATAATAACACTAAATGAATTGATTGGATTTTTTATATAAAAGTGGATTAAATTAATATTTTCAATTATATTAATTAAAAAACATGAATAACGAGATGAATAATGAAATTTTCAGAAAAAAAAGTGATGAAATATTTTTTAGAGTCAGAAGAATTTTTACAATTCCATGATGATTATCAATGACATTTCAATGAATCATTTTTATTTTTATTACATGTGTAAATAATTTTAGGCCCTCATAGGATAGTATATTCTTTTATCAGAGATTTTCATAGGTCACATGAAGAGAGAGAAGATATCCAATGAGTTATACCAGATGGATTTCATGGAGTTGAGTTTGTGTTTCTTGTTATGGGATTGATATTGGTATCTATTACAAGGCAAATTTAAAGATAAAATCAATGAATTATTTTGTGTAATTGAAAAAACAATTTTTAGATATGGGACTAGAACTGGAGGCTATGAAAGTTATCAAGGTAGGATTTCAAGGGGATCTAGAGCAGAATAAATGTTCCTACTCATCAAAGAATAATTCTTCTCTCTTAAACTAATTTATTTTCTTAATTTCTTCTTACTAAATGATTTATTTATCATTTTTTGTTATTGTTGATTTTTGTAACTAAATGTTTTTAGGGGTATTAGACTATCAGGGATTGATTTCTTTTTTACCCATAAATATTTTAGTTTAATTCATAGAAATCTGTTTTCATACTAAATTGATTCACTGTCCCATTTATTCCAACACTAATGATGTAAAAATATATTATGTTATATTTGAATATTTTTAGGTAGTTGAAAATTAGTTTCTACTTCACTAAAATCAATAGACTATGTGATGTGTTAATATAAGAACACGATGTGTCTTTTTTTTCTAAATTTTTCATTTAATATTCTTCATGAGAACTCTTTATACAATTATTAATTTACCAATGGGTGAAGAGTAGTGTAATCTCTTTCCTTGGGAAATTCATATTAATTACATAAACCATAAAAGGTTGTGGTTATGTCTTATCACTGAATATTCATCAATTTTATGGTATTTTGATGGATATATCAACCCTTATGAGATATCACTAGGAATGGTTCTTACCTTAATTCCATTCAGGAGCCTCAACACACTTTTTAAATTGTTTTCAGCACATATATAGTTATTTGTTTTGCATGAGTAGTGATAGATTGAACAATTTGTACTATTGAGTTTCTTATAATCAATTTCTATTTTTCCTTGTTACACTAACTATTATTTTTAGTATACTCTCTTCAATTATTATCACTTTTTCATTAGATATTACATATCAATGTTTTATTTTTCAACTACTTCATATTTTCTCTATCCTTTTTTGGATCTTTTTGTTATGTTTGGTTTTCAAAAACATCAGATTTATTTACATTGGGTTAAACCTTTCACACTATTATATATGTAGTTTGTGAGTAAATTTAATTGAAAATTAGATAGTATTGAATTACATGCTCATCAAATTTTTCACTCTATTTTCATGTAAATCATGTGTGAACTATTCAAAAAATAAAAACATTAAATAATTTTCTGAATTTTTTTTAAATTCATAAAACTATGTGTTATTTTATATTTTTGGGTGATATTTTTAAACATAATGTATTTTAATTATAATAACCCCAAGGATACATCTAAATATGGCCCCTAAAATAATAATTTCTGAGATTAATAAAATAATTATATGCTTAAAACATAAATACAATTGGAAAATATATATTTTAAAAGTGTTGAGAATCAAAATAAAAATATGAATGTACCAATTCCAAGAAAATATAATGAATATCGGAAAATGTATAGTTATTTTAAACTTACCACTATTTCAAACAAAAAATCATGTATTAGTCTATCCTTTTGGTATAGATATTATAAGATTAGGAATTCATACCACTCAATGATACCCTCATTTAGTGGTCATCCAAGTGAGGATTCTCTTAAGTTAATTAAATATTTTTATTTCTATATCTAATAGTTTCCTCTATATGAACATAGATTATATGATCATAGGTTAATGATGTTTTCATTTTTTCTGAAGAATATTCCTATAAGTTGTATTTAGAAAAAAAATTGGAAATTTAATTTACTAGGGGCGAGCTCTTAAATTTTTCTACGAGGAATTTTTATTCTCAGAACAACACAAATTAAGTGAGGCATAAAATCAATGGGTATATCTAAGATGATCGAGATAAAATTCATGAATGAAGGGAAAATTTTATGTGGGTTTTTAGGTAGTTTTTTCTAGAATCTCTTTGATCCTCGTATCCTTATGGACATCCTTTATAACTATATTACCACATACCGTGAAAACATTGTAAACCAGTCCTCAGGTTGTGAATTTGATTATAAAATAAATGATGAACTTTAATAAAAAAAATTGATAAATGTTATCAGAAATATCATTAGTAAACTCTTGGAATGACAACTATTCATATGAATGAATCCCACCCATAGCCTACTCTAATTATTGATTTTATACTTATAGAACAATATATCCATTATTGAATATTTGGGCATACTAGGTGATGTTATATTTATATTTATTTACCTAATTAGTGGGATGATGTTGTCCAGTTTGTTGATTATAGGTCAATAAATAAGGAAAATAATGAGAAATTTTATAATAATTACAACCCTTTTAAAAAAACACCCAAATCATACATGGAAAGATAAAGAAGTTTTATATCATTTTATACCTCTAGTTTCCCAAAATTTCTAAGACCTCAGATCCAATTTCAAAATAAAATTTATTATTTAAAGAGTTTAATGGTGTATAAATCATGGTTAAATATATTAAATTAAAAAATAAATAGATTCTATGTTTCAAAAATTACATTTATAAATTACTAAACTTTATAGAGACCAAAATTTTAGAGATAAGGGAATGTATACTAACACCAAAAAATTAAATTCAGGAGAAAAATTCATTGTTTTTACCACCATATCTGTTCTAAATACTAAATAAAAATATTATATGTCTAAAAGGGGAGGATTTGATAGGGGATTGAACTAAATCTAAAAAATCAAAATTCTGAACACAACAAATCTAGAAAAATAGAAAAATTATTTGAATGATTAAAACAATAATACATAACTGTAAAATTATAATGAAAAAATAAAATTAAGTGGAAATTGATCAATGAAGGTAGTATAAACATTGGGTTTTAGGATAATGAGCAGAATGAATCTATTTGAAATAATTATTCCCATCTTATTCTTTTACCTAAATGATTTAGGCAACAAAATGGTGTACTTGACTGCATAAAATTCCATAAAATGTTTAAATCCTTCAATATGACCATACACTTTTCTAAAGCCTTATATAAGATTGCTTTTAATTTTTTATTTCTTAAATGTATTTTCACTAACAATAGTGATTGTAAATAAGTTTTTTCTATCAATTTAATAGAGAAATTTCAAATTTTCATTCCAAATAACTTAGAACCCAATCTAGAATAACATAAAGTATTTTTCATATCAGTTAGAAGTAACGAAAGTAATGAGATAAATTTATTTTTTATTTATTATATATAATAAATATAATGAATTTATATATATTTATTAATATCTGTCTCAAAAGGATCAAATCAACCAATTTTTATCTTCAGTTGGTTGATATGTGAATTCCACGTCCCAATGGAAGATTGTATGAACAATATTTCATGGTGGGAAAGCTGATTTTCCACTAATATTATTATATTTGAATTGGATTGTGAAACCAATGTTACTAGAATTATAGGTAGACTATTATTAGCTAATGAAGGTTAGGTTATATTTATTTCAAGGGGTAAAATGACCATCTAAATTGGTGATGATCCTGAAAATTTTAATGTTATTGATAATCCTATACTAGATTTGAGTCAAAAATTGATAGATGTCGCTGAGGAAGTACTGAAAGAAACGTTCAGGAAACATTTCAATGATTCTTATGATGAAATAATTAATTAATCAGTTAATAGAAATAATGAATATTATTATATTGAATCAAAATATACAAAAGAATTATAAATATTACAGATTATAGAGAGTGGGATTATGAAAACCATTTTTTATAATAGTGAAGTGGTGAAAGTTTTTCCCATTAATAGAGTTTCACTATAAAATATTTCTTCCCTAAAAGAAACTCGTTTTTGATGAAATTCATTCCTTATATCCCATGATGGTTTTAGGGTAACAAATTCTTAGTACAATGTTTTGTGAAATTTTTTAATGAGTTTTAAATTTGATATTGGTTGGTTTAATGCGTCCAAATATGGGGGATTTTTTTTGTTAAGTCTTAATGATAAACAATATTTTGTTCAATAAGAACCAGTTTTCATTCTTGGTTACTTGTTACCTAATCAAATTATTACTATTAGGGATTAGTTACAACATATATTTTAAAATTTTACTTAATTTGAGTCATCTATAGGATCTAAAAAATAAAATTTTAGTGTATTATATGAAACATTTGGAGTGATTTTGATATGTTACTTTTTTTAAAATTGTATTAGGTTTTTTTTCATAGAATGTTGAACAGGTTGCAGCTATATATTATCATGTATCTCAGAATTTGAAACAAACTATATGTGTATATGAGAGAGTATTCTTAATAATATAACATATTTTTATGGGGTCATTTTAGATATTTTGAGTGCTTGTCATGAGGTTTTAGTTATTCAAATCGGGTTGGAATGTAGGGTGAGTCCTACTATTTAAGGAAATTCCATGAAATACATATAACTATTAGAGTTGGATAATAATTAGGAATTTATATTGATTCATTATTAGTCAAACATTAAGGGATACTAAATAATAAATCATACCAATTTATGGTAATGGAATAATTTATGGCCAAAGTCTTGAGGAAGACTCTAAATTACACACCCCCTTAGAAAAAACTCATTGTTTTTGAAAATTTAGTTTATTATTTTAGTTTTTTTTAAATAATGTTTATTCACTATAATTATCCTATATTTAATATCCCTTCCTACATCATACATAATTATATATTGAACCATCCATGGATTAAATTTCACTTCACATACTCTCCCTGATTTGTGGTATAATATTTTTATTTTCAATATTTAAAATTCTTGGTAGGAAAATTATTTTATTTTTGTACATAATTTTGGAGAAACCAAGTGGAGATATAGATATCTAAAATGTGTCATATTTTTAATGATCACAGAGGAATAAAGGATAAATAAATAAGGGGAATTAATTATCTTCATTCAATCTTAAAATTTTCATGTTTTTTTTCGTGGGTTCATACTCTCTCGATTCGTTCGCTTGAATTTTCTTTTGTGAATTATGGTAAAACATTTAAGATTATAAAAATTATGTGTGTGGGGTTATTCGAAAGAATTTTTTAATGAATGATAACACTATATTAAATGTTCGGGTGTGATTATTTCTTTATTATAGGTCTTTGAAAATAATTCTGAATTGATATTGTAATCATGTATCGGCACCTTGAATAAATTGACATAATTGGTTAATAATTTGTTAGGTTTTGTGAATGTCTGAGTAGTGTGGAAGTCATGGAAAAACATGATATTTCTTAGAATATAATTCATTGTATATTTATTATAAATAATAATAACCATGTGCATTCTGATTCTATTTCGACTAATCACATGAAATTATTGTAGTATTCTACTTGAATTTTTTAACCACCATAAATAATTATTTTAATTATATAATTTCCATTTAAATTTTGATAAAAAAATATTATATTGTTTCTTGAACATATAACATCAACATTAGGGACAATAACGAGTTTTATGTTTGGGCGGAGTGTTATTAAATATGTTGAAGTATATTTTCGTGTTTTCCACTTCAAGACCTCCTAAAATTTTATAAAATTCATTATCCTTTTTATTTAATTCTCTTTTTAAATAGTCTAATTGTTATATAAGGAGTGAATTATATATTTTTCATTTATAAGGTTAAAATTTCTATTTCCCCATGGGTTTGACTATGTGTATCAATTGATTTTATATTTTTAGTATTTCTAATTTTTGGTTAGTCTTTGCTATTATGATTTACAGTAATTATTGATTTCAATATTTCAGTCACGATTTTTAACTTCTAAGGTATATATTTAAATGATCTATGAAAAAAATCATAATCCATATTATTCTCTATTAATTGTTATATATTTATCATTCAGTAGGGCGTATAATAATTATATTTTCTTCATTTAAGCGTTTCTATCCTCTATGAGAAAAATAGAAGTGTGTAAGTTTATGTTAAATAAAAATTGATTCCTTTATAACCCCTTTTAGAATTTTCAATCTCAATTATTTTTATAAAACCAAAACAAACATTTTACCAGACCATTAGTTTTTAGAATTGAAATCACTTTTTTATTAAACATATAATCTCTGGGGGAAATATATTTCAAAACTAAATTTTTGTGGTACATTAGTTTTTCATCGTTGAGATTAAACTTCATTCATTTATACTATTAAATAAGTTTCTTGAGAATAAGAAACATTCTATGTGTGGGTGAATTTGATGTGGAATTATTTTCTTTACTTGTTACCACTACATTTTTAGTTAAATTATTTTAATTCTGATTATAAAATATTTTGTGCCAGATAGTTAATAAATTTAAATCATTTTAAATGATAATAGAAATTCTTTGAAATTTTGGATGAAAAATTATTATATTTTGCATAAGAAGACCAATTACTCTTCATATAGTGCTTCCATATATTTATGGAATAATATTTTGTGATTGTGGTGTATATTTATTAATAATGTAATTTTTAAATATTTTTGATGATTTTAGGTTCACTGGAATAAATTCTTCAATATTTTATTCATTTATTTTTAATATAAAATTGGTGGAATATAATTTTTATTTATTCTGCAATTTAATAGTTTTAATTTCTTTGAAATTAATTTTAATATTTTAATTAATATATTTCACAATATTCAAATTCTGTTGAAGTGTTTGATACCCATGTAAGTATAAATCCATGTAACTAAAATTATTCATCTATGTTTTGAATTTCCAAGTTGAACCACATAATTATTTTTAGTTCTGTTATCCATCATGCAAGAAAAGTTTGCATATGTGAAAAATCCACATATCTAAATTTTTATATTACCATGTAATATATTTTTTAGGTGAATAATAAACCATATAATCTAAAACAAAACACAAGATGTCTGATACAAAATTAGAGATAAATTTTTATGGTATAAAAACATTAAACACAGTCAATATTGGGTGAGATAAAATAAAAAAATATTGAGTAACTAACAAAAGTTTTTTTTTGTTTTTGGATATTCAAAGGAAGTAGATATTTGAATTAGTATAAAATGAATCTATGAAGAAAATTAAGTTTTTATCCATTCTCTCATAGAGCTAATATATATTATTGATTTTTATATGAGACCAATCATTAAGAAATGATTGGGTTCTGAGGAAGAATTTATTATTAATGATTTATAATATTTTATGGGATCAAGATCCACCCATCACTGTTGATGAAATCAATTGGATAAATACAATTGAGGAATTGTTTAAAGGATATAATGAATATTGGATTGTTATTATTATTTTTACTTACTATATCATGAGGAAATTTTTTGTGGGCCTCTAATTCATCCATTACTATAAATTTTTTCAAAAATTACAATGCACACTTCATGATTGACTAGTTATTTATGGGAACTGAAGGGGATAGGTCATGTCAATCCTTATTTATTTTCTTGACTTTCTGGTTGTTATTATGAAATAAATGGTAGTTGAACACGTTTTAGGTAGATTCAAAAAATTATTTCCTTCCTAATGTGATAAAAATGTAAGTTGTGTAGAAATGGCTTGTGAAATTATATTCATCTAGAGAATTAATTTTATTAAATGTTTTTACGGAAGAATAATGGGTGTTGTTCTATGGATGGTTTTTATTCAATTTATGGGAGGACTATTGTTATCTGAAAATGAATCTAAGATATATGTTTATTCATGCCAATTTATGGTCATGATTGATTCTTATGTATTGTGTTATTGTGGTTGATTCTTAAATTAATGTGAAAGAAAGCTTCTAGGTTAGTTGATTTGAAAATATTAGGGTTGTAACATTATTAAAGATGTTAGAAATTAATTAATTTACTATGATATTATTGTAATAATGGTATCAATAGATAATTAGATTTATATTAATTATATAGAAATGATGGTTCTCGAAAAAATAATAAAAGGGAAAAGATGGAATTTTTTGATAATCCAAATGAAGATATATATTTTTAGAGGTAGACTAATTTATTTTTCTTTTGGTAAGGATGTAAAATACTAAGAAAGGATTAATTTATAGATTCATCACATATGAACCAAATGGAGGAGTCTATTCTATTATAGGTTAATTTTTGATCCACATGGAGAGAAATAATAGCTCAATTTAACTACATTATATAGAGGTCATGGACTCAAGCTTGGTGTTGTTGGTTATTAGATGGATGTTTGGGGATATTGCCTAAAATATTTTAAAATATAACAACTAAATAATATGGTGGTGAATTAAAAAAACATTTTTAAAATATGTTATGTAAACTAGAGGCTAGGGTAGTTCTTGAGACAATAGCTCAAGGCTAAATGGAGATAAGGAAGGGAACCTTCTTGACAAAAAATAATTATTCACTCTTCATTTACTTTATTTTTTAAATTTTGTTCTTTGATATGGTTTCTCTGTAATTTTAATATTATTTTTGAAATGTGAAACTAAATATATTTATGTGGATTGGACTATAATTAATTTAACTTATATTTATATATTTTCTATTCATTTTAAATCATTGAAGACTTTATCATTTTTAACATTTTTATCTTTATTTAATTAGGTATCAACTGATGACATTAAAGTTGAATATTTTTTCATGAGTTGAAATTTTTTTTCACATAAATACAATTGAATTACTATGTGATGTGTCATTTCATGTTCAAATCTATCATTTTTCATCTTGAGTGATTATGTAATATTCTTCAAGAGAAAAATGTATGATCTACTTCAATTACCCATGGGAGAAAAGTAATGAAATCTCTTTCCACCATATATTTACCAATGTACTTAAAATAGAAATGGTTGAGGTATTTTATTCTATGTGATGATTCATCAATTTTATGACAATTTGATACACATATAGGCCCTTGGTATAGATCAATGAGAATGTTTTTTCACATAATTATACTTAGGTCATTTATCACACTTTTTATAATGCTTTTAAAACTTCTATAGTAAATTTTATGGAATTATTAGGGATCATTCTATTAATTCAAACAATATAGTTTCCTATAATCAATATTTTTTGGGAAATTTTTCCTCGTGCTATTTCTTTTACTCTACTCTCATATATAATTTTCATTGTTTCATCACACATTCTAGTGATATATTTTATTTTTCACGTCCTATATATATTACGTTGTGTCATTTTTATAATTTGTTTTGGTTTTCATAGGCTTTACATTTTTCTTCCATTATGATTGAAATTTTTTAGCATTATCTTAATAGTTTTTAATTAAAATAAATTATTAATTTTATAGTATTCAATTACATACTCATCATAAGGCTTTAAAATAAATGTTGTCGTTCAGGAGGAATCCTAAAAATGTATTAGATAAATTATTTTCCCATGTGATACCAGATATTAAAATTGAAAATCAGAATCCTATTTATGTCTATAATATATGTAAAGGATATTTTTATAATTAATTCAAAAATTTCATATATTTCTCCAAGAAGTAAGATACCATAACACAATGTACTTAAGTAATAGTAAGTTGAAGTGATATAAGGATAAATATAAAATAATTATTTATAATTGGATAATCCACAATATGGTGCACTAAATAAATAAATAGAATTATAGTTTAGTGAAAATTTTAGGCAATTCTCTAGTGTATATATTCCTTTTAACAGAATGGAAAAATGATTTTAAATATTAAAAAAAGAGGTGTTGCCCTCAGCACTGTTATGGGGGGGAAGGGGTAACCATTATCAACGCTAACAAAGAACAAAAAAAGATCTCCTATATCAATTCTATTTATAGAATTGAGAAAGGCCTCCCCAATATCATTACTTTCAATAGATATGAAAAAAATTCCTTTATCAGTGCTAGAAATAGTACTAACAAAGGCCTAACCTTCTACTGTGTGTTGTTTTTATAATAGAATACTGCAACACATAATTATAACTTGTATTGAAAATATTGAATTTAATTGAAGTTAATTTTACATCAAGAATATAAAAAACAATACTATATACATTTAAAACAATTTTTTATATAATTACAATTACAATTGGTATCCTCAAACATTAAAAACATTAATGTTTCATCGTCTTTGGACCCTATGATCCCCTCTTAAACAAGTACACCCATTATATCATATCCTAAACAAATCATAGCAATCCAAATAACAGAATCCACCAATATAAAAAATAATCTTATATTATAAATACTATAAATAAATAAATTAAGCATTAATAAGAAATAATACATTAATAAAATTTCATTTTTTTATATAAATACACACTTGGAGTTATACCAGCCACAATGTGCATCGTACTGAGGTGTGGTTGATTCCTAAACGTCAAAAATGAGTTATTGAACATTTTTATAATGTTTAAAAATAATCGGAATATGTTTTCACATTTTTTGAGTATGTCACCTATTCTTCATACTAACATTAATTTCAATTTTAAATAATGGCACAATTTGTGTTATATCGGTCACACCATGCATAAGATTGAGGGTTAGGTGATTCATACAAGGTAAAAATTATATATGGATTATTTTACTAGTGCATAAAAATATTTAGATTGTTTTTTCTATTTTTTCAGTATGTCACTTGTTTTTTCACGAAAATTTAATTTCAATCTATAAATACTCATGTTGAATCATATCGGTCACAGTGTTTGTCAGTTGGATGTGATACTTCTTCTTTTTCACCAAATATGGATTATGAATCTGTAATGGCTCGGACCCTCCTGGCATGTTACACTGTCAATTCCTTTGTGTTGGGGTGTCATGGACACCATTGGTGAGTGAGTAGGGCATTGCTGTTGGTGGTATGGCATCAACATGCTGTCACATATCGGTGACATCGATCGGTACGTCACAGATTGGTGGGTCAATGATCAGAGCTTCCCAATAGGTGTCTCACCGATCGGTGTGTCCCAAATGGTTCATCTCGATCTGGTGCATCACTGATCAGTTTTTCAGTGATCGGTCGGTCACTGATAAGTGTTTCTATTATTGGTGTGTCCCAATCAATGTGTCACCGGTCTTTTTCACCAGCGGGTGGGTCAACTAATCTGTGCCATAGGGGGGTTGTTGCGGTTTCATTCCCTGGTTTTCTTGTTAACAAATCCATTGAGTTTTAATACCTCTTTAAAGCGGTTTAATACCGTTTTGAAGGCAGTAAAAGATGTTTTAAACCACCATTAATTGGGTTACCCTTATGTTTACCAAAACATGGGGCCTCTTTCCTCGGTGCCACACTGTGTTGTTCATTTAGAGTTTCTCCCCCAAATATTTTTTTTCGGGAAACCATTTAACTCATGGTCGTTATCGCTATCTCTTTGATGAGAATTATTAAATAAGAATTAATTCCATCATGTTAAAACGCACAAACATGTGGAGAAACCACGGTCCACCTTTAAAAGAGTTCAAGATTTCATATCCTGTAACTCTACGATCTCACCTTTTATCGCATGGAGTTTTTTTCTTCTCCTAGGATAGTCTCTTCTCTTTCTTTGGTGAATTTGGAGTCCCTCTTCCGGATGATAGTTTTGCGCTAGTGCTAGAGCCTTTTTTAATCACTCTCGGAGTTCATGGAGTTCCTCCCATACAAGAAGCACATCCCCAGTTCTTGGCATGAGGAAGAAAACATCGATCGTAAATTATCCATCTAGGGGGTTTTTCTTTGTCTCCCTTTAATGTGTATCATGCGGGTGGGTATGATAATGTTTCTATAGGGATGGATGAAACCAAACCTCGATGGAAATAATAAATGGTTTTTAATAAATTAAGGGGTGTGATTGATGAGGCTAATGTACTCTCATACCTTCTATTATACGTTGTGAATTGTTTGGGCTTATGTCCACTAAAAATCATAGTCATTGGTGGTCATACCTTATGCACTAATGATCATCTATTTTTTTGGTTAATCATGTGATTGAATGGATGTAACATTGAATATGGTTATGTAATGCCTCGATGCCAATTACCTAGAGTCGGTGCATTATTAAGTAACATTGGCATGATCACAAAAGATCAAGTCTCGAAAGACCAATTAGTTTAGTAGCCTTGGAAACACTAGGTGCATTCATAAATGTTACATTACATCATAAAGTGAAAAACTACAATAACATGGTCTCTATATTCCACACTCATATCCCCTTCAGAATATCCCTACAGGTCAGTCATAAAATATTTCTTCACATCTTGGGAAGAATAAAACATAGAAAGGGGTGATCTCAGATTCTTAGTAAGGATAACAATATAGCGGAAACATTCATAAATAAACATAAACATTTAAGGCAATGTATAATTAAAACAAAAGCCTTTTAAACTTGAACTTCAGCATAATATGGAAAAAATAAAATGAGATAATTCCATTTATTTATTCACATAGATATTCTACTAGTCGAATAATCACATACAATATCAATAACAACTTTCATAATGATGTAATGCATAATGCCAAACTATCGTAACCACGTAGGCAAGGCCTCATGCCAAGACTACAAATAAGAATTTTTCAAGGCCTCATTCCAAGACACTAGTTTGTCTCATGAGACCTACCGATGCATCGAGGAGCTATAGCGGGCTCCACCCGTCACTTATTAAGTTCAATTCATTTCTTATATGAAAACGTTTAAACATATCATAAACCATAACATAATCATATCAAATAAAAAATGCATAAAGAAAACATAACATTTCCACATTTCAATCACAAGATAATAATACAACACATCGATATAATAAAAACATTATCAAAACCATTTTCAATACCTAAATTAAAGAAAATTAAAACATGGTATTTATTTTTCATTTAAAAAAAGTTATGGCTTATAGAGGAATCCGGAACACAAATAATTGTCATGGCGGTGGAGAAGTCGATGTCGCCGCATACGTAAGACAAAAAATTCATTTTGACATTTAGTAAAAACACTTCGTATAAAAAGATTCCTTTTGAATAAAAGTAAAATTCAAAGGGAATTATACACCGTATAAAGGAAAGATGTGTATAAAACAAAATATGCCTCAATGAAAGGAGATTGTGACGAAGTGCCTTACCTCGTGTCCGACTTGAATCGATCGTTCTTTAACCTCCTGAATAATAATCTAGCGTTAATTTCTACTTCCTTAAGAACCTTTTTCACGTTCATTATTCCTTTTATATTACTTATTACCATGTTATTAACATTATGTTATTATTTAAGTTAATAACGGTCATTTTGTCAATCTTTGGTACTTGAGTCAAAAATAAACTTCTTATAATTACAAGTTTGTTCATGTGGTCAAATATCCATTATATGTAGAATTATATTCATTATTTAGATAACATATATTTCATATATATCCATTATATACATTCATTTATACTATTACATAACATTTAGAGGTAAGAAACGAAATGCACTGTTCATGGAGACAGTAAGCCGTACGTACGCATGAACGCTACTTTCATTTGTATTTCATATTTAATGGAATGAAATCATAATGATATAAAGTTATATTATAATTAAAGTATAATATCATATATAATATCATTTAATCTATCCTTTATATGTCCCACATATGGCATTAACGATTCAAATCACTTTGAGGGGGTGGTAGTCCGCACTACCTAAAATGAAATTATCGCATTTACCCATAATGGAAATCATAAAGGTATGCCACAAATGAAAAATAAAGAATAATAAGGAATCAAAAACATAATATATATCATATATAAATATTGTGTCATCTTAATATCCACCATGAGAGGTGTTAAAAGAAGATTAAATAATCATCTTTTCATGAGGTAGTAATTCGCCACCCAGAGAAACAGTATGTTCTTTAACCATTAGATGAAGGTGTGTGTAAGTGTAAATCTAATAATTATCAAACAAACATCCTAGTGTATTTGAGATACTGGTTTTGTTACAAAAGAAATGAATAAAAATAGTTTAAGTGGTTAGAGAAGCAAAATAAAACAAAAGAACATAAGAGAAGACATTACCTTAAAATCGGGTAACTCTTTTTGATTTGAGCCAAAGGATTCCTTGGGAAGACTTGTACCCAAAGTGAGGCTTCTATGAGTAATAGAGGGAAGTTTGGAGAGTATTGGGGCAGCTTTTGGCCGAGAAAAATGGCTTTATGGTGTGAATAAGGTGGTAGAGGTGGGAGCCTTTTATAAGAGGAGAGGAGGGGGGCTCTTGGAAAGTCATGAAATGTTACATTATTATGAAGTGCTTTTCGGATTTCAAAGGTCCCACAATTATATATTTCTAGGATAATGTATTAAGGGTTCGAAATATACTCATACAATAGGTTTTTGAAAAGTTTACATCTTATATTTTACATTATCTTTTTATTTTATTCAAATCGTTAATTAATGTGGTAATCGCTGCATCATCACGGTGTCCTAAAAATTTTAATTTATTTAATGTATAAAAATTATAAAAAAATTTCACGATGTATGAAATCTATTTATCTTTCCAATGACTATTTATAGTAAAAAATATGACTTTTATGACCTATTGTAAAAATAGTTTTAGTAAAACAATACATGTTTCTAACACTTTTATTTTTTACTTTAAATAAAAAGTTATTAATGTCATTTTCTTACCCATGTGGCACCATGGGGCCCCCAAGTTGACCCATGGATTTTCTTGGTCGGCCATGACTCATCCAATAAGTTTAGGACAAGTGTAAAGGTAATTTCATATTATTGTATCATTATATTTACCTTAAATTACACTAATTACCTTTAATCACGATAAAAAAAACTTAAAATTTACTATTCACCAAAAATTATTTTAATCCCATTAAACCACATTTTACTTCTTATGACAATGATGTATGTCGTATTTTTTATATTCAAATCACAGAGGTGGTAAAATTTCATTTAAAATAAAAATCATTTTTTTAACTACCACTTAGTGCTTTCACTATTCATCAAAAATCGATGTTTTTCAGAAAAATAGAGAAAATTCACTCTAAGATACATCTGATTATAAAAATTCAAAAATAATTTCCATTTTAAAAAATTCAAAACATAAAAGATTCCTTAATTATTTTTATATTTAATTCCTGATGTCAAAACAAATAACCAATTTTTAAGAAACAATATCTATCAAATGATTGACACTCGTTTATGTCCAATTTCAAAGTGAAATTAATTATAATGAACACCATTGGATAAAATGGTAAAATTATATTCTAATTATAATTTAAACCCACTAAATAGTATTATTTATCACTATAAATTATTTTTATTAAAAAATATGTTTTTAAGTATTTTTCAGTATTCATCGAAAATTGGAAGTTCTCATAAAAATACCACAAATTCATCATAGGGTAATTCCGATATTCCGAATCCAAAAAAGAAGTCCATTTTGAAATATAAAATTTATATAATCTCAAAAATTGGGTATTAATGTTCATAATGGCTGCTTTGATTGGTCGTAGTGTGTTAGAATCTTGAACTTGCGTACAATGCAAGCTATTGCATTATTGAAAGAGAAGCGTGCCATGGAAGCATGGGGTGTTACATTATCCCCTCCTTCAATAAATTTCATCCTCGCAACTTGAAAATGTTGTTAGAAAATAATATTTTGATAATATAAAATACCTTTGTGAAAAACCCACATCGGAAATATGGTTAATAATATTTATCCATAATAAGAGAGAAAGGGAAATGAAAAATTCACCACCAAATTATGATCTCTATTAGGAGAAAATTATAGGAAATTATAGACATATAATTAGAGGAAAGACGAAAATATTTGTAGGGAGTGATTGAGGACATCAATCACAAACAAGTGTAAAATTGAGGGCCTCAAAGCCTTCAATCTATGGTGATTTAAAATATCATCTATTCAACAAAAGATAAGGTATTAGGATAAAACATTTTTTTAATCCCTTTCCTAAAGATTATTAATTAATTTTTTCATAGAATAAGAGAGATGTATATATATATATATACATGACAAGTAGAGTCTCAACCATCAACTAATTTCTACCACAAACTCATCTTTCCCTCAAAAAGATAATAGAACTCAAAAATATTATATTTAATCTAATCGTACAAGGTTCCAAATATTAACACATACCATTTAGATTAGGAAAACTTTTTTCTAATAACCAGGGACATCCTCTATGATAGTGGTAGGTAATAACGGCCTGTCGCACTATGGTTGTGGGTTCGATTCCTGCATCTTTGTCCGACGCGATGGGTTATCCCCCAACCTGCAGGTTGTACTTTTCCTAAAACTATAGTATTATAATATTCCAAAAATAATCTTCAAAAATATTTTAACCTTAAAAAATACTATCCAAAGTTCAACTTAATCCATTTCAACCGTTATAGTTATCCAAAATACCTTTGTCCAGACTTTCTCTAAAAGGCCTCTAAATTCCAAAATCAATTCATCATATTCCCTAAAAAAAGTAAAATTTCTCTTATTGTCACATACTAAAAATATGATTACCTTCATCATATTAAAACCTTAATGAAAACAAAAAGTACTGTAGTACAATCCTTATATATATTACATTATTCTTATAACCATAATATAATTCTTGAGCCCAAAAACAAAAATACAATAATTATTCCACTTCAACGGTTGTAACATCATAATATTGGCCTTGATCCCTTGGCCTTTTCAGAGGTATGTTTCCCTGACGCTTAGGGAATACATTTGAATAATTCCCCATTTCCCTACAATGGTAGCATTCAACATTAATAGCCTCTTTCTTTCCCTTGCAATCACGAGCCTGGTGACCTTTTTTTCCACATTTATCACAAACTCCCATTCCTTTTAGGAAAGTACTAGGGTGATTCTTCCCACAATTATCGCATAATGGAAAATACTGCTTTCCATTTATCACTATATTTGTATCTTGTTCCACCATTCCCTTCTTCTCTTTCTTTACATTATTGTCATAAGATTTAGAGAATTCCTTTTCTGTCATGATAGAACATGAGACCATATCTTTGTACGTTGAGAAAGATTGTGATACTAAAGATAGAAGGGGAAATGGTTGTAAGCCATCAAAGAAATGATCAATCTTACTTCTTGGGTTACATATATAATCTGCAGCATGCCTCTCTAACCTTGTAAAGTTAGACTCATTCTTTGTGACATTCTAATCCTTCTTTTTCCTCAGACTCAAAAATTTCCTTTCCATATCTACTTTATGGTCGCGAGGAATGTATTTTTCTAAGAAAATATCTTTGAACTCTCTCAATTCCATACTCGATACTTCTTCGTCTTCCTTTTTATTTTGAATCAATGACCACCATTGGTCAGCATCTCTAGTGAGGCGGTAAACTGCTATGATAACCTTTTCTCTTTCACTACTCACCAAGGCATGGAATATTTTATCTAAGGAATTTATCCATTGCTCAGCTACTAGGGTATTTGTACTCCCATTGAATGTTGGGGGTTATTGCCTCATGAAGCGGTCTAACATTGATCCTCCATGTTGTGGATCAGGTTGCTCCATACGAGTAAGGTTATTATTCATAACCTGAGTGAGTTGTCCCAGTATGGTGATAAGCTGATCAGCACCATTTGTATCACCAGCTCCATTATAATTATCTTGAGCAGGATGGAAATACCTACATGGATTTTTTTGAATTGATATGATTTCCATTCCATCCACTATGTTCCATTTCTAAACAATGTCCTAAACTTGATTAGTTTATGAATCGAAATACATAATAACAAACTTGAAAAACACTTAACATAAATTGAACTATTTATGGATATAATCCATAATAATAAAAATGTTTTCTTTGAAGAAGTATATACTCATAAACCCTTCATAATGGTTTGTAAATAAAATTAGAATTATCCTAAGCATATCCCCCGGTAGTGTCATAACCAAGAGTGCAGCAAGGCCCGTTGTCGTGCACCAGTTCTCGTTCGAGTCTAGATCAAAGTAGTGTTTTCGGGTTTTACCCTTAGGTACATCTATGCCAGAGATGCCTCTACCTAATCATATTCAGAAAGGGATTTATTGCTCATAAAATACAAAAAATCTATACTTTACCAAAATTCTTGGATGTTCTTCTATACTAATCCACAAAGTCTATCTCAGAGAAATGTTCTCTAATTAGAGTTTATCTAAATCTACATTCCAAGGTTAGTAATAAACTACCTCGGATTCCAACTGTAACACCCCGAACCCAATTACCCATAGTCGGTGCATTATTACGTAACATTGGCATGATCACAAAAGATCAAGTCTTGAAAGGTCGATTAGTTTAGTAGCCTTGGAAATGCTAGATACATTCATAAATGTTACATTACATCATAAAGTGAAAAAATACAATAACATGGTCTCCATTGTCCACACTCATATCCCTTTCAGACTATCCCTGCAGGTCAGTCATAAAATATTTCTTCACATCCTGGAAAGAATAAAACATAGAAAGGGGTGAGCTCAGATGCTCAGTAAGGATAACAATATAGCAGAAACTTTCATAAATAAACATAAAAATTTAAGGCAATGTATAACTAAAACAAAAGCCTTTTAAACTTGAACATTAGCATAATTTGTCAAAAATAAAATGAAATAATTCCATTTACTTAATCACATGGATATTCTACTAGTAGAATAATCACATTCAATATCAATACCCACTTTCATAATGATGGAATGCATAATTCCAGACTATCCAAACCACATAGCCAAGGCCTCGTGCCAAGACTACAAATAAGAATTTTTCAAGGCCACGTTCCAAGACACTAGTTTGTATCATGTGACCTACCGATTCATCGAGGAGCTATAAAAGGCTCCACCCGTCACTTATTAAGTCCAATGCATTCCTTATATGAAAGGTTTAAACATATCATAAACCATAACATAATCTTATCACATAAAACTTGCATAAAGGAAACACAAAATTCCCACATTTCAATAACAAGATAATGATACAACACATTGATATAATAAAAACATTATCCAAACCATTTTCAATACCAAAATAAACGAAAATTAAAACATTGTATTTATTTTTCATTTAAATAAGTTATGGATTGTAGAGGAAGCCAAAACTCAAATAATGGTCACGGCGGCAGAGAAGTCATTGTCGTCGCATACGTAAGACAAAACATTCATTTTGTAGTTTAGTAAAAATGATTCATATAAAAATATTCCTTTTTAATAAAATTAAAAGTCAAAGGGGTTTATACACCATATAAAGGAAAGTTGTGTATAAAAAAAATATGCCTCAATGAATGAAGATTGAGACGAAGTCCCTTACCTCGTGTCTGACATGACTCAATCGTTCTTTAACCTCCTGAATAATAAACTAGAGTTAATTTCTACTTTCTTAAGAACCTTTTTCAAGTTCATTATTCCTTTTATATTACTAATTACAATGTTATGAACATTATGTAATTATTTATGTTAATAACAGTCGTTTTGTCGATCTTTGGTACTTGAGTCAAAAATAAACTTCTTATAATTACAAGTTGTTCATGTGGTAAAATATCCATTATATCCAGAATTATATTAATGATGTAGATATCATATATATCATATATATCCTGTATATATATTCATTTATAATATTACATAACATTTAGAGGTAGGAAATGAAATGCACTGTTCATGGAGACGGTAAGCCGTACGTACGCATGAACGCTACTTTAATTTCTATTTCATATTTAAGGGAATGAAATCATAATGATATAAAGTTATATTATAATTCTAGTATGATATCATATATAATATCATTTACTCCATCCTTTATATGTCCTACATATGGCATTAACGATTCAAATCACTTTGAGGGGGCGGTAGTCCGCACTTCCTAAAATGAAATTATCACGTTTAGCCATAATGGAAATCATAAAGGTATGCCATAAATCGAAAATACAGAAGAATAAGAAAAAAAACATAATATATATCATATATAAATATAGTGACATCTTAATGGACACCATTAGAGGTGTTAAAATAAGATTGAACAATCATCGGTTCATGAGGCAGTAATTCGCCACCCATAGAAACAATATGTTCTTTAACCATTAGATGAAGGTGTGTGTAAGTGTAAATCAAATCCTTCTCATAACAACATCCTTGTATATTGAAGATACTGGTGTTGTTACAAAAAAAAGGGATAAAAATAATTTAAGTGGTTGGAGAATCAAAATAAAACAAAAGAACATAAGAGAAGACATTACCTTAAAATCGGGTATCTCTTTTGGATTTGAGCCAAAGGCTTCCTTGGGAAGACTTCTGCCTGAAGTGAGGCTTATAGGAGTAAGAGATAGAAGTTTTTAGAGTATTTTGGAAGAGGTTGGACGAGCCAAATGGCTTGATGTTGTGAATAAGTTGGTAGAGGTGGGGGCCTTTTATAAGAGGAGAGGAGGGGCACTCTTGGAAAGTCATGAAATGTTACATTATTATGAAGTGATTTTCGGATTTCAAAGGTCCCACAATTATATATTTCAAGGATATGGTGATAAGGGTTAGAAATATACTCATCCAATAGGTTTTTGACAAGTTTAAATCTTAGATTTTACATTATCTTTTCATTTTATTTAAATCGTTAATTAATGAGGTAATCACTGCATCATCATGGTGTCAAAAAACAATTAATTTATTTAATGTCAAAAAATTATAAAAAAATACCATGATATAGGAAATCATTTTATATTTCCAATTAATATTTATAGTCAAAAATATCACTTGTATAACCACATGTAAAAATTGTTTTAGTAAAACTATACATTTTTGTGACACTTTTATTTTTTACTTTAATTATAAAGTTATTAATGTCATTTTCCTACCCAAGTGGCTCCATGGGGCCCCCAGGTTGACCCATTGATTTTATTTGTCGTCCATGACTCATCCAATAACTGTAGGAAAAGTGTAAAAGTAATTTCATATTATTATATCATTATATTTACCTTAAATTACACTAATTACCTTTAATCACGATTAATAAAACTTAAAAGTTACTATTCACCAAAAATTATTTTAATCCCATTTAACCAAATTTTAGTTCCTAATGACAATGATGTATGTCTTATTTTTGAAATTCAATTCACATAGGTGGTAAAATTTCATTTAAATGAAAAATCAGTTTTTAACTACCACTTAGTGCTTTCACTATTCATCAAAAATCGATGTTTTTCAGAAAAATACCAAAAATTAACTCTAATATATATTTGATATTCTAAATTGAAAAATGATATCCATTTTAGAAAATTAAATACATAAATATTTCATTAATTATTTTCATATTTAGTTCCCGTTGTCAAAACAAATAACGTGTTTTTAAGAAACAATATTTATCAAAAGATTGACACTCGTTTATGTCCAATTTCAAAGTGAAATTAATTATAATGACCAACATTGAATAAAATGGTAAAATTATATTATAATTATACTTTAAAATTACCCAATATTATAATTTATCACTATAAATTATTTTTATTAAAAAAAGTTGTTTTTAAGTATTTTTCAGCATTCATCGAAAATTGGAACTTCTCAGAAAAATATAAAAAATTCATCATAGGCTAATTCTGATATTCTGAATCCAAAAATGAAGTCCATTTTGAAATATAAAATTTATATAATTTCAAAAATTGTGTATTACTATTCATAACGGCTACTTTGATTTGTCGCGGTGTGTTAGAATCTCGAACTTGCGTACAATGCAAGCTATTGCATTATTGAAAGAGAAGCATACCGTGGAAGCTTGGGGTGTTATAGTTTAATCACGTAAACTATTTGAATTAAATTGATTCCAAATGAATAATAATCCTTGTGTGGTCACCCAAGTTAAGCATACAGAAAGACAGATCTAATGGAATGGTGTGTTTAAATCTGAAAACTCCCTTGCTCTATTCTGGTGATGTGTAGGGTTGTTTTTCTTGATGCTTGTGAGGTTACATGGATGGGGATGGGATTCCCTGCTATAAAGTTTTTAGTTGGAAGATTTGGGGCCGTGTGGGGCTGTATATTGGGGATTGGTTTGGTTCTATTACTTCGAGGGATCTCATTGACCCCTTTTGTTGTTGTGAATTTACAAGAGAACTAGGTGTGAATGATTAATTTGCTACTTGGATGTTTTTCATTACTTGTCTTGTGGATATGAATTTTAGTTTCCCAGTAGTGAATAATTATTTAAATAGAACCACTTGAATGTGATAACAAGAATGGGTTAAATGGGAAATTGTTTTCTAGCAATGAGTAGGGACTTATTTGTGGATGTTGTTCATTTTATGAATGAATATTATCAAGGATATTTGTGTGTGGGATTTTTTGGGAACCCCTAGGTTTGGATGAGTTCTTGTTTACCTATATGTATAACTTAGTTCTTATGTTTCTTATTCACACCCCACCAGAGTTGAGCACTTCATGCTGAATAACCCCATTTCATTGGGGAGGGTGTTTTCCCAACACTTTTATGAGTGGCTTGTTATTGTCACCTTTTCCGCTCCCTTTCCTGAGTAGCCGAAGAATCTTTTGGTAGGTTGTGATGGTATGAGATCCTTGATAGCCTAATATTTTTTGGGAACGTTATTTTTGGTGGTTGGCCCATGTTTGAGTGGGATGTTTTTTTCCCAAGTGTCTTCTGGATGAGGCTCAAGTGTCTTCGAGCATGTTGGTAGTTGTTCTAGCATATGTGTCTTCAGGTGTGGTATTACATTCTCTGGCCCAAGTGACTGTGGGTAGGGATTTGTGTGATTGTCATGGCTCAGGTGTCTGTGTTAGGGAAGCATGGTTTTGGTGGCCCAAAAGGTTTTAGTTGGGGTGGTAGTGCGATTGCGGTGAGAATGGAAGGGGAGGTCTGATGCATAGGATGTCTCAAACAACCAATGGAAATGTGGTGAGGGGTGCCCAAATGTCAATGTGATATTACTATTACTTTATTTTACTTGTGTTATTTAGGGAGTGAGCCTTGGTAATGCTGGGTGGACAGTTTTCTTTGCTAGGTGTTTTGGTTATCATAATTTTCTCACGGGGCATTAGATTGTCTCCCCCCTAGTGCATGAGAGCTTTTGGTTTTCCCTACTATGTATACATGTACACTCACGGGCCAATGGCTTCCATATTATGTGTGATTCTAAACCCTTGGTTATAATCTCCACTCTGAGGCCTATTGAAGGTTGGACTTGGGGGTCATTATCTCTCCTTCAACTTGAGGAAGGAAGGATCTAGAAATTTGATATTCTTTCCTACATCTCGGTGAAGGCGGGTCGTGAAAGAATGGTATCAATGAAAATGGTTGAGAGATAGGATGGATCCTAGGGTTAGGAATAATGGGGATTGCCTAGGATGGTAGGGAAATAGTGTTAGGAAATCTTGGTGCATGAAATAGGCCTGGGAAGACAGACTGGGACACTAGATTTTAGGGCCGCATGTGATCCAATGCAAGGACTCTGGACATACCGAATAACCAAGTGAGGATTCACATATTGTAGGGTAGAGACCCTAAGAAAGGTACTTGCATCGTATTGACTTATGTTCTTGTGTGTTTTTGATGTTCTAGGAATTTAATTAAATAACAAGCTTAAGGAAAATTGAAAATAAATATTCAACACTAATCTGGATTAGTCATTCCTTATTTTCCATGTAGTTATGGAACCCAGATGATGATCCCGAGTAGTGTGGGAGATCGAGGCCGAGGAGGATGATATGGATAGTCAGTGGAGGACTTATCAAGATGAGGAGGACGACCAGTGGTGGAAGATTCTTCAAGACTTTCTGCAGAAGACCCTCGGGAAGTTTGAGGGCAGCATCTCAGACATGGAGACAGAAAGCTGTCTTGGGGAGATAGTAATAGATTTCAGCTTCATCTGGGCTCTGGATAAGAATTGTGTTCAATTGGAAGTCAGTTAGATTAGAGGATAAACATGTCATTTGGGGATGCTCTACCACAGAAAGAAGATGGAGAGTGAGATTTTATTGTACTTACTTTGAAAAGGAGTAATGGGAAGATTTCATTTATTCTATGATAAATGTTGAGAAGAGGCATGACATACTCTCCCTTCAACATGGGAGTATATTAGTAAGGGATCTGTGGATTAACTTCAAGGATCTCCTTCATCTTTCTCTGGACCTTTTTCCGAATGAGGAGTCTCAAGGGAGACATTTAGAGGAGGCACTCCAACCGTATCTTTAGTATGATGTTACTCCCTTCACCCAAATGACATACACGGATGTACAGAATAATAAAGATGTGGTGGAGAGGATGAACATGTAGGGAGGTGTTCCATGAGAGGGGATCCAGTTAGACTCGACAAAGTGGAAGGCTGAAAGATGCAGGCCTCCAGCGTCTAGGCCTTCTAGGTTTCACCAAATGGGGATCAGGCCCCAACAATTCCAATTTCGATCTCCTAGTCATCTCCCTTTAATTTTGGGACCAGTACCGAGGTTATTCATCTATGGAAGTTGTGGGAAACTCCGGAAGCAGTGACTGGACTGAGTTTAGTAATGTGGGGATGGCCAAGTTCAGCGCCCACCTCCGAAGTGGCAGTTTCAAGCCAGACCCTTTCAGCAGTAGTAGTAGGGACAACGAGATCCCACACATCTGAGAGAAGAAATTGTAGTATGAGACTGACCTCCTGGTTCTCCTCAGGGACCTCGACTAGGGTATGTATGGGGAGGTGGCCGACAACCTAGGGGAAGAAGAGCTGGGCGTGGGTAGTTGCACACTGTAGAGATAGTAGTTTTAACAGGGCCAAATGTCGTTTGGGGAACTATCACCTTATTTTGCACTATTGCATGTGCCTTGATTGATTCAAAAGATTTACACTCCTTTGTTTCACCCAGTCTATCGCATGCCTTTGGACTTGGCCTAGAGAGACTCTCCATTCCCCTGGTGCTAAGTATGCGGGATAGGGGGTCATACTAGCCTGTTTGAGGTTTTTCGAGGATGCAGACTGATGTCGGGGCCGCCTCAGTCTAGTGGGGATCTCCTTATGCTAAAAATGCAGCCATACTATGTCATCCTAGGAATAAACTGGATGTTTTTTGTGCACCCTATTATCTACTACTTCTAGAGAATATTCATGACTTTCGAAGAGTATGGCCATAATATGTCTTTTTTGGGGAACATAGTTTTCAAGTGGGGATACGGCGTGTGGATCCTTTTCATTCTAAATTGGTCTAGAATACAACATAATCAGTGGATGGTGATATAAAGGATGTTCCAAGAGTTTTCATAGAGTTACTGGACTTCTTTCCCATGGATGTTGCAACTCTACCCCCTCAACGTGACATTGAGACCAGGATAGACTTACAACCCGGTACCTATCCAATTTCAATGGATCCTTGTCGGATGGCTCCTTCTAAGTTGAGAGAGTTGTGGGTTCATATTGATGATATGTTGAAGAAGTGTTTTTTAGACTCATCATGTCACCATGGGGTGCTCCAGTCTTGTTTGTGAAAAAGGCATATGGTGCTTTCATGCTGTGCATAGACTACAGGAGACTTAATCAGTTAACGGTCAAGAACAGTTACCCTCTCCCGAGGAAAGATGATCTCTTTGAACAGTTTAGGGGAGAATTTCGGTTCTATAAGATCGATCTATGGTTTGGGTATCACCAATTAAGAGTGAAAGGAAATGATATCATGAATATTTCTTTTAAGTTCAGGTATGGGCACTTTGAGTTCGTAGTCATGTCGTTCTATATTACGAACTCACCTGATGTGTTCATGGGACTCATGAACTCTTTTTTCACGAGTTTCTAGATTGGTTCGTCATTATTTTCATCAATGAAATATTGATATACTCAAGATCAGAAGAGGAACATACTAATCAACTCATGATGGTCTTTGAGATCCTTTTACGTCTTTAACTCTATGGGAAGTTTTCCAACTGCAAGTTCTTGACACGAGAAGTGCATTTTCATGGACATGTGTGTCTCATGAATGGGTAATAGTAGATCCGTCAGAGGTTGAAGTAGTTGTTTCTTGATAATAACCAAAGAATGTGATGGAGGATTGTAGTTTTATGGGTCTGGTCGACTATTATCAGTGGTTTGTACCAGAATTATCTCGATTTGCATCTCCTTTGACAAAGTTGACTAGAAAAGACCAGGCCTTCGTGTTGAGTGAGCACGGTCGAGAAGTTTTCATCTATCTGAAGGAAAGGTTGTTCAGTGCTCCATTGCTTAGGTTTCTAGAGGAAGGGGTGTTGTTTGAGGTGTTTTGTGATGCTTCTGGACTTGGCCTGGGGTGTGTGCTGATGAAGCTTCAGGGAGTGATTTCTTATGGGTCTAGGTTGTTATGTCCCCATGGGCATAACTATGGAACCCATGAACTAGATCTTGCAGTAGTAGTGTTCTTGTTGAAGTTATGGCAGTATAACCTCATCAAGGAGTACATTGTGGTCTTCATAGATCACAAGAGTTTGAGCCATATCATTACATAGGGGACCATAACATGTGACAGCGATGGTGGGTGGAGTTTCTTCAAGACTACAACTTTAAGATATCTTACACTAAAGGTAAGGGGAATGTCGTGGTTGATTCCTTGAGCATAAATTCGTAGAGGGAAGTTGTTCATGAATCTACAGATGCTTGGAAGGCAATGAAAGGGTTTATCAGCATTACAACTAGATGCAATGGATGATTATTGTAGAGGTTTTCTATTTTAGATGAAAGTGCAGTCCTATCTATTTTAGCAGGTAGAGGAGTCTCATTGGGGATACTTAGAGGCTGAATTAATGTGTGATCGTGTTACCAAGGGAAATTCTCCAGAAGGATGGTCTGAAGATAGGAAGAATCAGATTCTATTTAATGGAAAGTTGTTTGTCCCGGTGTAAATACAAAAGAGTTTTCTTGGTGAGTTTCACAACTCACCCCTGGAAGTACACCCAGGAGTTTCCAAGATGTAAGGGGGTTTTAGGTGTCAGTTCTAGTGGCCCGGGGTGAAACGGGAAGTGGCAGAGGTTGTGGAAAGATGCTTGGTGTATCAGTGGTTGAAGGCTGAAAATCACGTCCCAGGAGGATTGTTGTAGCCTTTATATGACCCCATGTGGAAGTGGGAAGAAAAATCTATGGATTTTGTCACATGACTACCCAGGGTAAGAGGAAGATGCAATGCTATCTTGTTATTGGAAGACTGCCCAAAAAAATAAGCTCACTTCTTGGCGATCAAAGAGTCGAGTGCAGTGGATTCCTTATCACAGAGATATGTGGATGAGGTGGTGCAATTACATAGAGTGGCAAGGTCTATAGTCTCAGAAAGGGATGCACATTTTACCTCACGATTTTGGAGTATATTGAAATGTTATTTTGGCACCACACTTTGACTTAGCACTACTTTCCACCACAGATAGATTGGCAGACATAGAGGACTATCCAAATAATTGAGGATATTCTATGGGCTTGTGTTTTAGACTTTGGGGGTCATGGTAACGACAATTTCCATTATTATAGTTTTCCAAAAATATTATTTATCACTCTACTATTAGAATGGAAGCATTTAAATCCCTTTACGGGAGGTCGTTTTGTTCTCCCATGTGCTGGACCAAGGTTGGAGAGGTAGGATTTCTTGGCCCAGAGGTTGTATAGATTACAAGGAAGAAGGTTCGTCTTGTGCGTGAGAGGATGATGGCAGCCCAGTATCGGCAGAAGTCGTGTACTGATTGTATGAGGAGGTCCTTGGAGTTCAATGTTGGAGACCATGTGTTTTAGATAGTTTCCCTTGACAAGGGGAAATAAAGGTTCAGCAATGGGATCACTATATCTCCTTGTTTTATTATGCCTTTTGATCTTTTGGGGTTAGTCGGTGATGTGGCATATGAGCTGGTGTTTCCACCTCAGTTGGAAAGAATCCACGACATTTTCCATGTCTCCCAACTTCAACAATATCTACATGATGATTCCCATGTCATTTATATGGGAGAGTTAGATATAAGAGAAAATTCTACATTCGTAGAGGGACCAATGAGGATCGTGGATTGAAATGAGAAATTGCTTTTTGGATGAACCATCTGTTTGGTTTGTGTGTTGTGGAGGCATGGTGGCCTTAAGGAGAGTACTTTGGAGATAGATCCTCATCTGTGTGCCTTGTACCAAGAGTTATTTTGAGTTGTTGTTCCAAAATTTCCTTGATTTTCTTATTTTTGTGACCTGTTTTGATGTACATATGACCTTGTTCGGTTATGAGTTGAGTTGTTTCCTTACCTTGTGAATGTTTATGAAATGTACCGATATGTGGGGAAGGGAGAAACTGATCCCTAATAGAGACACATTATGGATGATGTGATTAAACCCAAGTGGGTGAGTTAGTTCCACCCAAAGCAGGTAGTATCTAGAAATAGAGGAAATAAATACCTTATCCATGTGTCTGGACAATGTGATCCATGGGGTCTATATGGCTTTTTTGGGTGGTGTTTCCCAAGAGGTATCTTCTGGAGTGGTTGTTCGGGTTTGGTTTTGATTCTCGAGGACAAGAATAGTTTGATAGGTATTTAATGTAATGGACCATACCCTCCTGGTCTATTACTTATCAATTCCTATGTGTTGGGGTATCCTGGACACCATCGCTGAGTGAGGAGGGAGTCAGTGTCGATGGCAGGGCATCATCGTGGTGTCATCTCTCGGTGACACCGACTGGTGTGTCATTGATATTTTCATCACTAATCAGTGGGTCCCAATATGTGTGTCACCAATCGGTGGGTCCAAATTGTTGTGTCCCTGATCGGTGTATCACCGGTCAGTCTCACCAGCTGGTGGGTCACCCGATCGGTTCCACAGGGGGGTGTTGAGGTTTCATTCCCTAGTTTTCCTTGTAATGACTCTTTTATGTTTTAATACGTCTTTAAAGATGTTTAATACCATTTTATTGGAAATAAAATAATATTTAATCCCCCAATAAATAGGGAGACCCTTGAGGTTACCAAAACGTGTGGCCTCATTCCTCGGTGGTGCACCGTGTTGTGCATTTAGTGTTTCACCCTCAGTTATGTGTTTTGGGAAACCATTTAACTTGCATCTGTTATCACCACCTATCCAAGGAGAATTATAAAATAACAATTAATTACATCGTCTGTAACCTCCCAACTATGTAGAGAAACCACGATACTCCTTCAAAGGTGTTCAATATTTCAAATCACATAACTCTAGGATCTCTCCTTTTTCCGCACAAAGTTTCATTCTTCTTCTAGGCTGGTCACTTTTCCTTTCCTTTTTTCATTTAGAATCCCTCTACCTGAGGCTAGTTGTGCGCTAGTTCTGGAGACTTTTCTACTCATGCTTCGAGTCCTTGGAGTTCATCCCCTAAAATGAGTGCATCCACATTTCTTGACCCGTGGAAGAAAAATTCAATCGTTAATCATCCAATTAGGTGTTTTTCTTTGTCTCTCTTTACATTGTAAAATGTGGGGTTGGTCTAATAATGTTTCTATTAGGATGGATGAAACCAAATATTAAGTAATCTAATAATTTTTTTTAATGAATTAAGGGGAATGTTTGATGATTATTTTGTACTCTTTTACATTTCAATATATGTTGTTAATTGTATGGGCTTATGTCCACTAAAAATTGTGGTCGTTGGTGGTCATTTTCTGTGCAGTAATGATCCTCTACTTTTCTGGTTAATTTTATGATTGAATGGTTATAACAAGGAAACTAGTTATTCACATAAACTTGGTTGATTTAATGTATTCCCAATGAAAAATATTCCTTGTGTTTTCACCCCCGTTAACTAAAATGAAAGGTGAAACTAAATGAATGGTGTGTTTAAATCTGAAAACTACCTTTCTCTGTTCTGGTGACATGTATGGTAGTTATTCTTGATTATTGTGAGGTGAAATGGTTGGGGATGGGATCCCCTATTGTTCAGTTGTATTTATGTGTATTTGGGGCCATTTGGGGCTGCATGTTGGGGATTGGTTTGGTTCCAGTACGTTGGGGTATCTCACAGATCCATTTTGTTTTTGTGACATTACAAGAGAACCGGGTGTGATTGCATAATTTGCTGCTTGGATGTGTTTCCTTCCTCATCTTGTGGAAATGCCTCTTAGTTTCTTATTGGTGAATAATTATTTTAATGTAACTGCTTTATTTTCATAACAAGAATGGGATAAGTTTGGAGTTTTTTTCCGGGAATAATTAGTGACTTGGTTGTGGGTGTTGTTCTTTTTCTGAATTAATAGTGATGAGTATGTTTGTTTGAGGGCTAGTTTTGGAATCCCTAGGTTGGGATGAGTGCTTGTTTAAATATATGTATAATTTAGTTCTTATTTTTCTTATTCGCGCCCCACCCAAGTTGAGAACTTCATACCGAACACCCCCATTTCATGGGGGAGGGTTTTTTCCAACCCTCCTATGAGGGGCACGTTATTATCTCTATTACTGATCCTTTTCCTGAGTAGCGAAAGACTCTTCGGGTAGGCTGTGATGGCTTGAGGTCCATTATAGGCCAATATTCTTTTTATTGGGTAGTTTTGGTGGTTGTCCCAGGTTTTTGAGGGATGTTTATTTCCCGAGATTCTTCGGAATGAGGCTCAAGTGTCTTCGGGCAAGGGTGTAGTTGTTCTGACCCAGGTGTCTTCGGGCGTGGAGATAGTTGTTGTTGGTGGGGATGTGTGTGTTTGTGGGGGACTAGGTGTCTGTGGGTGGGATTCATAGTTATGGTGGCCCAAAAGGTTGTAGTTGGGGCAGCAGTTGGACTGTGGTGAGAATGGAGGGGGAGGTCTGATGCATTGGATGACTTAAATAACCAGTGGGAAAGTGGTGTGGGGTACCCAAATGTCGATGTGCTATTACAATTACATTACATGACTTTTTTTATTTGGGTAGTGTGCCTTGGTGATCCTAGGTGGATAGTTTTCCATGCTATGTGTTTTGGTTATCTCTATTTTCTAACGGGGCATTAGATTGTCTCCCCACTTGTGCCCGAGAACTTTTGGTTTTCCCTACTGAGTATACCGGTATACTCACCCTACGTAAATAAAATTGTTTACAGGTTTCTAGGATGACTTTAGGGACCATTCAGGATTATACTATCTAAAACATCGGGATAGTTGTTGTTTCTATTTTCTTTCTTTTGGTACTTTCCCATTGATGATTTTCTTGTACTTTTATGGTTTTATCTTTGAACAAGCATATGGGAATGGGTTTTGACATTACCTTTACCTTCCGTTTTGGAGTTTTTTGGGTTTTTACCATCGTATATCTGAATCCTACTAAATAAAAAGGGAAATTTCTTCCATATTATGTTTGATTATATACCCTTGTTGTTAGTCACCACTTCAGGGCCTATTGAAGGTGGGACCTAGGGGGTCATTATTTCTCCTTCAGCTTGAGGAAGGTAGGGTCTGGAAATTTTCTATTACATCCCTCATCTCGGTGAAGGCGGGTTGTGATAGAATAACTTCTCTAAATTATCATGATAATCAAAATTCATTTTCATGGTTTTTATTGTGTGACACATGTTTTGAACAAAAATTTCAATTTTAAACTGATAAAAGACACTTTGATTCATACTGGTCCCAAAATGCATCATATTGACGTACGGTTGATTCGTACATATAAAAAATGAATCATTGATCATTGATTATGGTATAAAAATAATTTGAATTTGATTTATTCATTTTAATTATGTCACATGTTATTTTTAATAAAATTATTGTTGATTTTAAATTAAAAAGACAAACCTGGAGTTATATCGATCACATCATGCATCTTATTGAGGTGAGTTTGATTTTAATATGTCACAAAGGACTTTTGTATTTTTACCTTAACTATAAATGTAATATGAATACATTTGATCCATTTTGTGTATGTCACTTTTTCTCTTTAATGACATTAATGTCAATTTTAAATAAAAAGTGACACATTAAGTTATATCGGTCACACTCTGAATCATATTGAGGTTAAATGGACTCTTACACATCCAAAATTACTTATTTATTGTTTTCATAAAGTATAAAAACATTGTAAAGACATTTTTATAGTTTTCAGTATGATATTTATTCTTTTCACTAAAATTAATGACAATTTTAAATAAAAAAAATATCGAATTAGTGTTATGCCGGTCAAACCATACATTGTATTGAGGTGGGATTGATTAGTAAACATTATAAATAATGTATAAAACATTTTCTTAAATTATAAATACAATCTGAATGTGTTTTCTTGGTTTTCATTTTGTCACATTTTCTTTTTACTAAAATTAATTTTAATTTTATATAAGTAGAAACACATTGAATTATACCTACCACATTGTACAACTGATTAGGGTGTTCGTAATTCCTACAAGCCACCAATAACTTGTGGGTAATTTTAATAATTTATCAATGCAATTTTAATGTGTTTTCTTGATTTTTATTATGTCACATGTGTGTTTTATTAAAATGTAATTTTAAACTGGAAACACACACTTTGAGTAATAACGGTCACATCGTGTATCATTTTGATGTGATACTAATTCTTACATGTCAAAAATGAATTATGAATCATTTTCAAGAATAATAAATATATTTTAACTGAGTCTTATTGGAATCCAGGGAGTAATACCCGGAACATCATGTATTAGATTGTGGTGTGGATTATTAACAAAATTTAAACAATGAATTATGAATAACATTAAAAACATATCAATACAATCCAAATTTATTTTATCATATTTGAGTTTTTTAGTTGAATTTTTTACTAAAATTAATGTCAATTTAAAATAAAAAGACACACATAGAGTAATCCTTGTCACACCGTGTGTCAGATTGATGTGATATAGACTCATACACATCCCAAATAACTCATGTATCATTATAATAAAGTATAAAATCAATCTGAATGTGTTTTAATGATTTTGAGTACATAACTTTTCTTTTTTTACTAAAATTCACTTTTAAACCGTAAACACATACTTTGTGTCATACCAGTAAAATAATAATGTGTTTTCTCTACTTTCAATGAGTGACACTTTTTGACCAAAAATATGAATTTTAAAGTAATAACGAGAACATTACATCAAACTGGGAACAAATTATATTAGATTGAGGTGTGGATGGATCTTACATGTAAAAATAGATTGGGGATAATTTTAATATATTATTAAAACACTATGAATTAATCTTATTGGTTTCAAGTATTTACATACTTTTTTTACTAAAATTTATGTCAATTTTAAATAAAAAGACACACTAGGAGTCATATTGGTCTCACTGTTCGTTGGAATAAGGTTAAGATGATTACTAAACACTTTAATTACTTATGGATAATTTTAAAAAGTATAAAAACAATTCAAATTTGTTTTCATAGTTTTGATTATGTCACCTCTCTATATGACTAAAATTCCATTTTAAACAAGAAACACACACTTTGAGTCATATTGGTCAGATAGTGTGTTTTCATGATATGAGACTGATTCCAAAACATCACAAATGACTACGAATAATTTTCCAAAATTATGAGGACAATACTGGTGTGTTTTCATTGATTTTAGTTATTGACACTTTTTGTACGAAAATGTCAATTTTAAACCGATAACGGACACATTGATTTATACTGGGCACATCATGTATCACAATGAGGTGTGTTTGATTCCCACTAGTAAAAAATGACTTATGGATCAATTTATTAATGTTTAAAAATAATATGAATCTATTTTCTAAATTTTGGGTATATATATTGTCTTTTTTACTAAAATTAATATCAATTTTAAATAAAAAGATGCACTTGGGGTCATACTAGTAATATCGTGTGTCAGACAGAGGTGCGGCTAATTTCTAGATGTCTCAAATGAAATTTAGATATTTTTCTTAATCTGTTAAAACAATACAAATGCGTTTTCTTATATTTGAGTATGTCACTTTTCATAATTAATAATATGTAATGTTATAATAAAAACACGCACTTTGAGTTATACTAGACACATCATGTGTCTGTTTAATGTCAGAATAATTCATACTCATAAAAGCAGACTTATTTAAATAATTCTATTTTTAAATTTTCTCATATAATTATAAATATATATATGTATACAGTTATAATTATAATTATAAATAAATATATTTAAAAATTACTTTTAAATAATTTTTCAATAATTATTATTCTAATAAATATATATTATTTAAATATATTTATTCTAATTTTATAAGTATTTGTGAGAAAATAATATGTTCATGGGTATATCATGAATGAATCAAACCTAGAAAAGTATAGATCATAAAAAAGCGAGTCATCACATATATGGAATTCATGAATAATCAGGGTTTTAATGTGAAAATAAACATTCATCAGCAATGAACCCATAATATATGCGTGTATCATCATAATATAGGTACTCTTAAAATTTGGAATAGAGAAACCCACAGTCATGTCCAAAAATAAACTTACGATCATTTAAGATCAATTATTCTCACACATCAATTTATAAACACAAATAATTTCATTCATGTCGATGAACATCATCATTATCTCATAAAATATATATATATATATTCTAAATTTGTTGGACACACACACACACACACACACATATATATATTTATATATTTATAATAATATTTATTAAAATATATATTTATTACTATTAATATATAATTAAAATTTTATAATTATATATATAACAAATAAATTTATTATTTTAAAAATATTAAAATTATATATATATATATATATATATGTTTATAATCTTACAATGAATTTTTGTAAACATTGTATATATTTATTTGAATTATTAAAAAATACATATTTATATATCATATTTATATTAATTATAAACATGTGTTTTTTTTAATTAATTTATATAAATAATTTTTTAATATAACTATACTCTTTTTAATATATATTAATTATATATTTAATTATAAACATTACCTACACTAATAATAGAACTGATAAAGATTTTCGTTATCAGTGCTAAAAAAATACTAATAGAGGATACACATTTATTAGCACTTTAAGATATCACTGATAAATTTGAGGATTTTATTAGTGCTTTCTATTTAGATTTAATAAAATAAGGTGATTCCATTTCACCAATTTGTGGTTGCTATTGTCATGAAAAAATGACATGGAATATGCTATGACGTAAAGGGTTTCATGAAGGGGAAACTACAAGATAAAAGTGTGAATCGTTGGATTATTATTATTGATTATATCATGCTACAATAGGTATTTTACACCACATTCATACAAGATTTAGAGATAGAGGAAGGATATATCACAATAAAAGTCTAATGTCATGATACATTAGTGCAATATGGGATTGATTAGTTAAAGTAGGTTTTAGTATAAAGGTTGTTTTCATGCAGTAATTTAATCTAAATTTTTCGAGATACAAAAGATCACTATGTGATTCATACAAAGTTTTTAAAACGTTTTTATACAATATTTTAGGATTTTTGGTAAGAATTAATATTTCACTACTCTAAAGGATATCACACTAAATTATATGTAAATATAAAGGATTCCATTTAGTAAATGTTGTCTTATTCCAGGGTTTGACAGTTCTTATAATATTTTGATGATTTGGTTTGAATACTTAAATTGAATAATATGACTTGATATTTTTTATAGGACCTTAGAAGGTAGATTCCCCTACCACTAAGAGTATATGGGATTGAATTAGTGTTTGAATTAAAATGAAAATTTTTCGGGGTTTTCTATTTTCCCCAATAATTACCCATGTTTCTAGTTAGTACATTGATCATTTTATGATCCCAGTAGAGGGAGAAAACATAATAAATAATGATGAGATATTTAAAACATGTGACATAACCGTTATAAGTTTTATAACACTTTCAATCATGTTGTTATGTATTTGGTGAATAAAGGGTTATCATTTCTACTACCACTTCATCACCTCATATTCAATGGTGAATGAATCAGTGGATGAATCAATATAATTTTCTTGAAATCCTTTCAGAATAAAAATGAAAATTAAAATAGATGTAGATTATGAATGAAAATATATCTATGATTTTTTATCTCTCTTTTAACTTCCTCAAGTGAATTTGAAATATTGACTTTCTATGGACAATTGTTATCCTCTTGGGAATGAATTGTTTGGTCAGATCTATCATTCATAGTGATCTCACAATGAGTCTTTCATCATCTTAGACTCATATATATTCCATAGATACGTTTTTTTAACTATGTACACTTCTCATAATATCGTGGATAATCCTTTTATAGATATATTTTAAAACACTATATCTCCAATACAAATCCTGAAAAATAAATACGTTATTGATATCCTCTACTTTCACCATTATATATCTTCAACAAGTAACAAGTAAATGTGGTCTAGTTGACTAATTATAGGTCATAGTTTTATTCATTTTTTTATCTCTAAAAGATATGGAATATGATTTTGGGATATTATGGATCTATCTAGTATTTTGGTGTGATACTTAACAACAAAACAACAATATATTTTCCTTTGGTGTGTTCCATCAAGAGGAAATCATTGGTCGAACATTATACCCATAAATCCCAACCAAAATATCTCATCATGATCTATAATATTTTTTCAACCATTTTTGGATGGAAAAAAGTGTTGTAACATTATATTTTTATCACCATATTCATTTTTAATAACTATTGTGACGTGTTCAAGGTTCTTGGAGCTTAGTAAAAACGAATTCTCATTCTATTGACAAACCAAAATCTCATGGCATCTCCACTATAGAATAGAATATTATATTATGTCGTGAAATCCATTATTATGGTGTAATTTCTTCCATAATTTGGTATAGTGCATCACCAAATTCGTATGTATTCTCTTTATAGAATGGTCAGATCCTTGCAAGACTTTTGGGAAATTCTCTATGGAGCAATACATTGATCTATAATGTGAATCCTTATATGAAATACTAACTCTGTTCTCTAGTAAGAGTAACCGAATTATGAAATAATTATAAATAATAGTAAATATTTCTTCTATTAACATTATTATAGAGAGAATAATGATATGTGGTTTTCTCCATATCACGTAATATAAATTATTTACTATATTATAGTAACTTATGAAATATATAATTTTATTATTGTCATTTATTCCATGTTTTCGTCATCCTTGACATAGCTAGAGGTGTCCTTCAAATCCATGACCCATTTTTCATCCTATACATTTCTCGTATCCAAAATTTCTTCAATATCCATCTTCATTATATAATATTTCCTCTTTAACCTTCATTCATTTTTATACCTTCAATATCATTATTTTTATAAATGTGAAAAGACATTAAGTGTTATCCTTTAATCCACTAAAAGGGTAACATTATCAATATTAACTATAAGAATATACTAAAAATTTATATATGAAATATATTAATGTTTCCTAAAATCTCCATCAATTAGGTTGAATACATAGATGAATCAATTTAATTATTTAGTCTAATTCACCATCATGTTGGATCATGTTTACAATTGAACTTTATCCCTAGGGAAGCATTATATCCTGAGGAAAATATAGAATTACTTGATCATTATAATGATTCACAACATCTACCTTGAACATAATACTCCATGTGATTATCCAAGCCTCCAAGAGTTCTTTGTTGGATAAAAGGCCTGTGATATTCAATGATTTTCATCCAAATAGCTCTATGTACCCCTTCATGAATCTACTCAATGAGTCAATAATGTAAAATTGTATACTAAACCATATTCATTAATCTTCATAGATAACTGGGAATATATTTACATAGTCATATGATAATAAATTCTAAAATCAATAATACTATGTCTTTTAATCTAGAATCCTCACTTTATTTATCTTTAACTTACTATATGATGATATTAATGAATCTAAATCTATCATGATAAATAAAGAGTATCGTTAACATAAAAATATCTCAAATAAAATGGCCCTATTTAATTTATTTTAGTACTAATATGTTTGAATTTTTTCATCAACAATTTATAAAAACCAAACGTGATATAAAAAGAAACAATATACTCATAACATGTATAAGAACAACACTCTCCCCATTTAGATTTTATTGAAATATTATCAATATATATCCTAATAATTAAAAAAAATACAATTCTTTGTGAAAAAATATGAAATCGATTGAAAAAAATGTATTAACACAAATCAATCGATCCATGTCTTATTATAAAAACCCCATTTTTATTCCAATAGTGTCATTTTGGATTAATGTGTTTCATATCCTCCATTGAAAATATAATAAAAATAAAAATTAAAGGTTACATGATTGGGATAATAACTATAAGTCTTCCCCTTGATGGGTTTTAGAATCTTATCCCCCATTATACAATAGTGAAAAAATAAATATCATGGGGATCTAAAGTCATTCCCCCCAAAGATATATAGACCCTATTATGAAAATAATCATTTCCTTTATCCCCTTATATTATAAATTATTATAAAAAGAAGTATTTTAATGATATATGAGTCTTTGAAATAATGATTGGCGATCCATATCACGATCGTACTTCAATAATATTAACTATTAAGATTCTTTAAGTACTAAATAAAATAATAAAATGAATAGAATACTTAACTATGGAAATATAAATCATCAAGTCTAAGAATAGAGAAAAAAGAACAATTTTTAGTAAAAAAGATTAATCAATATATAAAAACAATTTTTCCATATGTTATCATAAATAATAATGTTCTTTTTGAAATAATCATTTTGATTTATAAAATAAAACACAATCTTTTTTCCAAAAAAAATCATCAACTAATCTAATAATAAATAAGGGAATATGGTTCATCAACAAGAATCTCAATTTTTGATAGGAGGAGGTTGTCCTACTTGGAAGAACATAGCCATAAAAATATTTTCATATTTAACATTAATCATTTTCACGACTTTTTATACATATTTTTGGTTAATCCCCTTCCAGGATTACATGGGAACATCAATTCAATGTTGGTGTCCTTCTATTATCATTATATCCATTTTCATTACCATATTAATCACATTTGAGTTTTAATAGGTTTGAATAGTTGTCTCCAAGTGTGAAATATCTATTTATATTTATATTTTGGAGATAGGTATACACTTGAAACAACTATTAATTACTTCATTAGTTTTAGAAACAATTTGGGGGTGGGAATTTATTCTTGTAATTATGGTCTTCTGGGTTTTTATATATATTTTCATGTTTTTTATATTAAGGAACATAATTATGACTCCACTCTATATAGGGGTTGTATCCATTGTGTAACTCAAGTTTCTCTGAAAGACATGTGACATAGGTTTCATTAGTGTTCCCCAATTTTTTTACCATCTACAAGTATCCTCAAATAATACATTATTTATATGAACAGTATTCATTTCATTAGATTATTATGATTTCATATTATTATTGGATTATACCAATAGAATTTTTTACCAAATGTTTTTCAATTTCTTGGAAATAAAATCAAACAAAGTGTGAAAAACATGAATATTTATTATTATATGACGTTAGTGTTTTTATTTCATATTAAGGGTAGTTTTCCTTCTCTTGTATTCATCTCAATAGTTGTATACTTTTCTATTGATAAGGATTATAATCTCCTTTATCTATTATGGGGGAGTCTCACAATTCATTGTTTATGATTTTCTATTGGTAGGATGTCTTTCACACTATTATTCATAGTCTTTATTTATTATTGATAAATATTATTGGGTCTTAAAAAAGATGGAATCTATTTTCTTCTCAATACACTCATATTTTGGATACTTATTCTTTGAGGTGTATGGCTTAGAATCACTCTAAAATTACTTATAACTTTTTCCAAAAAATTTAACCATCACATTATGTGATTGTGCATGAAATTTTAATTTTTTTTATTAATTAATGTGAGCCACATAATTATGTCAATATATAAGAATTTATCACATTTTAAATATTTTTGGGATAAGGTTGAATTTATTAGAATGTTTCTGAATTCTTGGTTTCTAATTGATTTAATATTTTTGAATTTTATTATAATAAGATCATAAATTTATTTTTGAATTTTTTTTATGAATTTATTGGTTAAATTGGAATCCATGTGTGATTAATTATTTTTTTTTGGTCAAAGGACCAAAGAAAATTTATTAGCAAAAAGAAAAAAAGGATTACAAGAGTCTAAAAGACGGGATCAAATTACAATCTTTAAATTGCAAAGGCATCAAATTATCTGGGAGCTCCTCCAGCCATGTTAAAGTCTGATCAATGCCTTTATTAGCGAGAGCATCCGCAACCATATTATCTTCGCGGTAAGTATGTGTTGCAATAAAACTGACGTCATGGAGAGATTGAAGACAATTCATCCAGCGCGTAGTAATCGGCCAAGCAAGATGAATATCTCCCTTCCAAATGGCTTGAACAACAGTAGTAGAATCACTTTCAATCCATAAGTTGGTCCACCCATGTTGAAGAGCAAAAGGAGTGGCATGAATAACACTTAGCATCTCCGCTTCCAGAGAGGTTGCTGTACCGCATCCTCCAAAAAAGCACCCCATAATATTACCATGATGATTTCTGAAGACGGCTCCACAACCCGCAGGACCTGGATTTCCTTTAGAGGCTCCATCCACATTGATTTTAATCCAACCTGGAAAGGGAGGTCTCCATAAAACCTCAAAAGTGCGAAACGGTTTCGAAAAAATGGCCTCAACTCGAAGACGTCTAAGGATCATAAAATCATCCACCGAATTGTTGCAGGAACCATTCTGAATCAGCGCAGCTTCCCGAATAGCAATAAGAATTCGCGTTTTACCTGCATTAATGTTGTGTGAGCAATTATTGTGAAGAATCGAGTTTCTATCATACCATATCACATGTATCAGCTCTGAGACCCCAGCAAGGAACAAGTTTCTGATTTTTTGAGAGTTATCCTTAGCAACACAACGCTTAAGCTGCTCATCAATTGAGTTCTGAACCAGCCATCTGCAATCAAAAGTGTCAAAAATATACTTCCAAAGAGCGGTGGAAGTAGCACAAGATAGAAATAAGTGGTTATAATCTTCTGTATGCTGATTTAAAAGGCGACATTTTGAACAATGTTGGATACCAAAACTTTGAAGACAAACATCAGTGGGAACCCTATTGTGGGCGAGACGCCAAATAAGAGTGAATCTAGAAGGTTTGATCCAAGGTTTGTCAAAAAAAATTACCCATTTCATATCATTATCAGCGTTGTGTAAGGAGTGATTATAAAAGTTTTTGGAATTAAGGATCCCATTATGAGAAGGCTCCCAAATCAAGAAATCACACGAGGTAGAAAAATGGTAGGAATCAATAATTTGAGTAATGTTTTCGGGAAGGGAATCAATGTGAGAATTAATCACATTATTGACAGTGGAGTTGATGTCAACAGGGATATGGTCAAGGGGAGTCACAGAGATAAGAGGAGCACCAGTCCAATTGTCCAACCAGAATCTCATGGAAGTGTTTCTCGAAACCATCCATCTAGCATTGTGCATAATATTGTCATATGTGTCTCTAACAGAGGGCCAAATGGAAGAGGTCATGAAACTTCTATTAGATCTTTTCAATCTATCAATGAACCTGTTTTTGATAAAATAAATAGGAGGGGTGTTATTGTGAATCAGGTTCCAAGTTAATCTGGCTTGAAGAGCTTCATTGAAGAACTTAATGTTTTTAATACCAAGACCACCCATGGCTATAGGCTTACAGCACGTAGCCCAACGAATAGTCACAAGTTTTCTGTCCAAAGTGCTTCCAGACCAGACAATGTTTTTAATGTGAACATTTAGTTTTTTAATGAGACTAGTAGGCCATTTATAGACCATCATCGAGTAGACAAGTTTGGAAACAATAACAGACTTAACAAGGCAAACTCTCCCCGCCATGGAGAGGGATTTTCCTTTCCAAGAGGAAATTTGATGAAGAACCTGGTCAACAATGCTTGAAAAGTAGAATGCTTTGGGTCTACCCCAGAAGATGGGAACCCCAAGGTAATTGAAAGGGATAGTACCTTCTTTGATGTTAAGCTCATTGATAATACTATTTTTTCTAGTATAAGGGATGTTTTTTCCAAACTAAATGAAAGATTTATTCCAACCAATGACTTGACCCGAGACCTCCTCGTAATGGTTGATAGCAGCTTTAAGAGTTCTGATGTTTTTAAGATCACCAATTAGAAAAAGAATGATGTCATCAGCATAAAGGAGGTGAGTGGGGGCATTCACATTTCTGTAAGCCTGAATTGTTTTGAGCTTGTTATGGTCAACCATATGGGTGAGCAGACGACTAAAATAGTCTTCTGCAATGGAAAAAAGAATAGCAGATAAGGGATCTCCTTGTCTGACTCCTTTAGAACATTTGAAAACCCCTCTAGGCGATCCATTGACCAAAATGGAAACATGAGTAGAATGAAAGAGGATTTTAATTCTAGATATGAAGTTATCATTGAATCCAAAACCATGAAGAACTTTGAAAATGAAATTCCAGTCCATAGTGTCAAAAGATTTACGAATGTCTAGTTGAATGGCGATGTTACCGCCTCTATTTTTATTATTTAACATGTTAGTGCATTCCGAAGCAAGAAAAATTCATTCTTGGATTGATCTCCCCTTGATAAAACCAAATTGATTGCATGAAGATAATTTTGTCAGTAATAGTTTTGAGTCTGTCAGCTATAAGCTTGGTAATAATTTTATAGAGGGTGTTGATCAGAGCTATAGGGCGAAAAAGATGGATTTCAGCGGCATTATCAACTTTGGGGATCAAAGCAAGGAATTGGGAATTTAAGCCATGAGGTAAGAAACCATTAACAACAAAAGATTTAACAATCTTTCAAACATCAGCATGGATGATATCCCAATAAATTTGATAGAAACCATTAGTGAATCCATCAGGTCCTGCGGCACTGTCAGGGTTCAAACCAAAGACAGTGTCTCTAATTTCATGATCAAGAGGAACACCCAGGAGAACACTGTTATCAACATCAGTAACAAGTGTAGGAATGACGTCATTAATGAGGTCCTTGTTCATAAAAGGCCCATTGAATAAAGATTCAAAGTAAGAAACAACATTCTGAACAATTTCTTCTTCTTTATCCAAAAGGTTATCGCCATCTTTAAGGGAGGCAAGAGGCCTACTAGCTTTACGAATTCTTTGTAAAGAGTTGTAGAACTTGGTGTTACGATCACCATCAGTGAGCCATTTGATTCTAAAAGTATGCTTGCGGATGTTGTCTTTGAAGGCAAGAAGCATATTTAGGTTCATAGTAATTTGGGCTTCTGGATTGTGATCAGAGGCGAAGTCTAATTGAGTGTTGTTGTTTTGAATTTGATGCAGCTCATTCTCAAGAGAGAGGATGTCATTGTCAATTTGAATTTCTTTAGTGCTGCACCAAGATTTGAGCTTGCGTTTGAGATGATTTAATTTAAGAGGACAAGAAAAATCCTTATCAGAATGATTCAGAGATGACCAAAAATGATTGATGAGATTACAACAGTCAGGGTCAGAGAACCAAGCATTGTTGAATCTAAATGGGAAAGAGGGTTTCCGAATGTTGAGGGAGATGGTGACCAAAATAGGATGATGGTCAGAATGAAGTTTTGGAAGGGTGGTACTAGAGATGGAATCCCAAGTATCTAAAGCATGGTCATTAGAAAAGGCTCTGTCCAGTTTGTTCGCAACCACTCTATTGTAATGATTCCTGTACCACGTGTATTTGGCACCACCTAGAGTGATCTCAGTGAGATTGGAGTTTTCAATAGCAGCCTTAAAATCCCTCATAGAAATACTTGAGTGAAGAGGACCAATTTTTTCATCAGCATAAAGAATAGCATTAAAATCACCCGCAACGATCCAGGGGGAATGAATTTTTGAGTTGAGAGAGGAGAGGTCCCTCCAGAGAGACCTCCTATCTTGATATTTATTCTTGGCATAGATAAAGGAACAAAAGAGATGAGCATTATCAATGATAAAGTCACAAGTGAAACTTTGATTAGAAATATGAAAAACATTAACATTAGTGATTTTCTTTGGATTTATAATATTAAGGTGTTTATTAATTTTATTAAGGTAATTATGGATGATCATGTGTGATTAATATGGAATAACTATGCTATTTAAAGTTGAACATGCCATACCAAAAATCATGTTAGGTGAAATTTGATAAGACATCTCACATATGAATAAGTACCATAGACAATATCTATAAAAGGAGAGATAGGATATGATACAATTATTTTTGAATAAACTAATGGTAGGTTCCCTTCATATGAATAATTTTTTAGGGGTATGCCTTTCATGGGATTAAATTTAAAGAGAAGAGTCTCGTACTAAACTAGGATTCTACTTACAACATATAAATCACCAAGTAAATATTTCAAAATAATAATGATCCCTAGACATGGTGTATGATTCATCTAGTTTGGATTCTTAACATGTAGAAATAAAACCTTGTGCTATGTGAGAATAAATTGTTACATAATTTATGATTGATTTGGTGAACCCTCACATATAGATGGTGGGCCATAAAAACGTATCATGATAGACTAAAGTGGATCATGTTATAATAAGCATGATCCTCATATAATGATATTTAATTTTTAAAAATAGATATTACATATTATTATATAAATATTCATTTTATAAAATTACTTTCCATTCCAAAATTGTATAGTTCTACTATACTTTCACACGTGGAAATAAAAAAAAACTTATTCATATAAGATCTATATTATCCCCCAATTAATTATTCACAAAATACACTCTTCTTATATGTATCACTTAAAACCTCTTTCATATATTAGAGAAGATAAACATAAAAAAGTGAGATTAAATGATATGTATGGTAAATAAATGAATATATCAATAGTTATATAATCATAATATGAATATAAGGGTATGAAAACATGATATTAACATTTAAAAACCCTAACATACATATCATAGATCATAGTCATGATTAATGTAATAAATCATGGTATTTCATAAGATATTAATCATTAATGAATCAAATAACATAATGTATTAAAGAATTAAATATTCATAAGACATAAGATTGTGGAATAAAGATAGGAATAGAAAATATTTTTCTTAGTAGAAAATACTCACTTCTGAGACTATTATAGTGAATTGAGTTCACTACCTATTCCATCAATGTAGTCAAGGTTAACTCTCAAGACTATAATAGTGGAAAAAATACATTTTTAATTTTTTTTCACTCCTTATTGTCATTTTCATTATATCAGGATATAACCATCTTTACCCAATAAAAAAGAAGAATTTATAATTTTGGGCCCACCCATCACATAATGAAAATAATACATATGTGTTCCATAAGATCATAAGTCATGAGTCATAGAATAACACAAGATAATGGATTTCATAAAACATTAATCATAGAATAACCCATCGAAATAAATGTATTTAATAAACATTTCATCATTTCATCACTGTATAACCAATGTAAAATAAATTATTTTCATACAAATATTATCATATTAATCATGAACCATCTAATCGAAAATAGGAATAATATTATTGCATCATACACACATTAAAAGTTATGAAACATCAAAATATTTCATATAATATGTAAAATTGTTATAAAATATAAATGGGAAAATTTCTTAAGGACAATACCCGTTTAACTTTAAATCACTTATTTAAAATATAAAACATTCCCAAATATTAAAGGGAAATTCTTCTTTGTAAAAAACCATGTAAATTTATAAAAGATTCTTAAAATAATTCATTTTATATGATTAACGGAATTTTGTTTTATTCCATATATTTTAAGATAAATATTTCTTTCACTTTTTGGGAAAGAGTTAAGAGTACCTCATTCAGAAAAAAATAATAATATTCCTTTTAAACCATATAGTAAAAAATAAATCATTTGTAAAATAACTTTAAAAATTAATTAAAAAATAGTGAAAAAATTATTGAACAACATCTTATAAAACATGAACATTAAAGAGAAGGGATTTTAAAACAATAATAGAAATTATGTCGGTTTTTATTTTAAATAATTCTTTTGGTCTTGTGAGTTCATAAATAGAATAAAATGAATTGAAAACATGTAATTTTTAAAAATAACTATAGAAGAATAAAATTCATGGAATTGTTGAAAGATATAACATTATATTTCATATTTTTAAAAAAACCATAAGTAATACCTATAAGTAATGAGATTGTAATATAATACTTTTCTTTCAGTTTCGACTTTCATTATATGTGTCCAAACCTCCTATTCATAGAATTATCAAATTTATATATCCTTTATAGGAACCTAGGGTTGGTATTTTCGTGAGACTAGTAGCTATAGAATATTACTAGGGATGTTTATAAGGTAATTTTTCTAGGGTTGTTCAAGCTATAAGGATTCAAGTGGTGTAAATAAAAGAGGTTAGGGTGTCCCTTTTTAAGTGAGAGGAATGACACGTTTAGAATACAAAAAATTGAATAAATTGATGATAAATAATTCTAAATAAAAAATCATCCAAATGGACACATATTAAAATAAACATAAGTTATTTTCATAATATCATTTTATAATGAAATTTAGACATTTTTTGTTATCATTTTAAATCATATCTTTTTTATTAACCAATTTATTAATCATTTTTTACTATAACCTTAGTAATAACTTTTTCAACCATAAAGGGCTAACAATGATACTATAAATTAAAAATTATTAGATTAATGGACCATGGTTGTTATTTTCAACCATATTCAATTCACTTGGTCAATGATAATATTTTTATAAATTTAAAATCTTTTAATAAAATACTATTTTTTATGAAATATCATTAATCTCAATTTGGATATATTTAAATTAATTTGTCTTTGAGGGTAATAAAAAAATAAAATAATTATGATATAATAATTTTAGAAAACCCAAATTTTTAATATTTATCTAAAAAATCTTGGAATATATAAATTCACTCAGATTATACAAATTTTAATATTTTTAAAATAATTTATTTTATTTTTTATTAATAGAAGAAATTTTATGTCAGGATAGTGTAAGAATTTTAGTTAAATATATAACTATTGATTATTAGTAATAAAATTATTTCATGAAACTAATTTAATTATGATTAAATTTATAATTATTATTTGTTAAAAACACTAATTTTTCAAAATTTGACCACATAAGATATATTTAAAAGTAAGATGGTGACATTTTTTATTTTTCTTTTCTTTAAATATTATATAGATCGTTTTGTTGGATATATGGACCTTAAAACATTCAATTTATATCCTAAGGTGATAATGGTCTTATTAAAATAATCAAATTACAACTAATGTGAAAAATGGTGACCTCTACATTTTTTTTTACCTAGGATAACACGATTTACCCTTTACGAAAGTGATATAGTTTACAACATTTACTGTTCATAATTCCTAAATTTAAAAGGGTCATATATAAAAAAAATTTAACTTAGGATTAAAAATATTCAACCAATTTTTTAAAACTAATTCTCCATAATTTTATTAAATGAATTTTAAAATAAGTTTTCAAAATTAAATGAAAATCATTTTTTAGAAAACTGCATTTTTGAGCATAAAACTATATCTATTAATATCCTATGTATAGAAAAAAACTAGAAAAATTGAAAAACATTTCATTGAATATATATTATTTAATTTTCCTTAAAATCATTCACCAATACTAATTAATTTAATTTATTAAAATAATAACACATTGTGTGACAAAAAATAATTTTTCCCTAAAAACATCTCAATTATTTTCAAATGATATTTTATTTTATTTTCTAATTAATTGATAATATTTGTATTCATTTTGTACATATGGAACATAAATACTAATATTTTAATTGTACATTTCGGTTCATTAAAAATAATTATTGTGTGTAAATTAATCTATCAAAAAATCAAAGATAATTATATCATAACATCTGAGGGTGTGACATTTTACTCTCTTTAAAATGAGTTTCACCCATAAAATTACATCACATAGATACATATAAATTATGGAATCCATATTTCATTACATCCTATATTTCCAAAGTAGCTTCTTAAATTTTATGATTCCACATGATAACTATAACCAGGAGAGTATTATTTTTTCATAACATTATATCCCTTTGATCGAAAGTTTATTCTGTTTGTTCTTCATATGAAATTTCATACTCCAGTGGTATGAACATAGTGTTCAGTGCATGTGATGAATCAGTTATTTATTTTCATAAGAGATAAAAATGGAATACGTAATGATCATTAGAGTGGTTTGGTAGAAGTTACCCTTGGAAAGATACATTCCCTACATTATCAAGAATCTCAAAAGAGACAATATATCTTGGGACAAACATTACCTTAAAGGGGTTCTTAATATCTATATTCCAAATAGAAATTCATAGAAATTTATTCTCACCAAAATTTAACTCGATATATGATTAATTATTTGAAATGTAAATTTTCTACCAACTCTGAGATTCCAGAATTACATTCTAAATGGATTTTATTTTCTCTGCCATTTCATTAGCTAACTCAGGCCTCAATATCATTCCTTCTCTATCTTAATCCTGGAGCATTGGAGTTCTTATCATCATTCCATAAAGGGATTCATAAGGATCCATATGAATTTTTCATTGAAAGATATTTATCCGTTAAATATAATTTTGATTAATGTTTTAATCCCAATCACATAATAAATCAATAGAAAAAGGTCACATAATATGCTCTCAGGTTTTGAATCATTCTTTCAAACTGGCCATCAATAGGTGGATGAGAAGTAGTAATAAAAATACACTATGTATCAAAATCCTTCTAAATACATTTACAGATATTCCAAGTAAACCATGGATCCAGATTAGATATAATAGAATATGGTACTCCATTCAAACTTATCATGTATTTAATTTATATTGTAGTAAGATGATAAAGAGTTAAATAGTATCTGCTAGAAATAAGGTGTACTGACTTCAGAATATGATCAACAACAACCCTTATAGTTTTATGAATTTTAGAATCTTTGGGGATTCCAATGATAAAATCTAGTGTGATGATTTTCCATTTCCATTATAGGTTGGGTAATAGTCATTAAATTACATTAGGCATTTATCTCTCAACCTTAACTAGCTGACATAGCGAGTATCAAGATACATAATCTATAATATCTCTTTTCCTATTGTCCCACTAAAAAAACATTCAAATCTATATATATATTAAAACATATATGATGATTTATTAATTTTGAACTATGAGCCTTATGCAATATATCCTTATTTAACTCTAGTATTGATGGGATCTATACCCAGTTCTTGAACCATATCACTCAACTAACATCATGGTTATGATCAGAAATATCTCTTACCTTATTCTATAGATCCAACTCTTCCTCGTGCACCTCTTTAATCATCACATGAATATATGGTTGAACACTAATTCGAGAAATATATGATCTCTATTCTTCCTTCAATATTTCTAGATCTATACATTTCAAATATATAAATATTGGATCTTTTCGGATTTTCATTATAAAGAATCTAGCATGCTATTTTTAATTAGAGAATCTTCCACATTTTCACCTTCTAAGGGTGGTGATGTATTGAGTAGTTAGACTATTTTATCTACTCCAACCATCTTCTATAGTGAATATTCATCTCTTTTTTAGTGAATAAATAAATTTAAATTTTTTATTCAGTTTTTATATCACAGATTTGTCTATGAAGATAATTCCCCCACCTCTTAAATGAATAAATTACCATATCTAAATAAAGATCATGAGTTTGGTAATTTTTATCATGAACCTATAATTTTCTGGATGAAAAATCTATAATTATATGATTATAAAAAAGAACTAATTTCAATATCTCCTTTGATTCATCACTATAGATTACAAACCCTTCAGCACTAAAGGTTATGGTAAGAACATGTGTGATATCTAACATTCTATTTAGTTCCTTGAAATATTCCTCGCATTTGTTTATATAATGGAACATAAATCCCTTCAAAGTTAAATTGGTGACTATATTATAAAATCCTGATAAATTCTCCACAAATAATGGATAATATCTATACAAACAAATAAAATTATGAATTTCTGTCATATTTTTTAGTCTGGTCCAATATTAAATAACATTTTTCATTGATGGATCAACTGATATATCCCAAAATGAGATGATATAACAAAAAATTTAAGCTTTTTAAAGCCAAAATTCACACATTGAATATTTTTTATATAGATTCATCATCATTAGGGTCATCACTACAGACCTCAAGTGATATTAATTATATTCACATCTCTTTGAATATATAATTACATCATTAATAAAAACTACCAAAAAATGAACAAGGAAATATCTAAAGAAACTACTCATTAAATCTTTGAATATTATGGGGTAATTAGTTAGATGAAATCGATTCTTTATGTATTCATAGGGTCTACAATTTTCACTGAATAAATTCTTGGGTATATACACCTTTTTACCAATAATTGATGATATCCATAATGAAGATCAATCTTGTACAATTTTTATGTTTAGTGTAGTTGATCAGTCAGGTTATAAATAAAATGAATTTGATGCTAATTATTGATTGTGATATTCTATAGTTTTTTATTGTAAATGGAGAGACCCATTGATCCATATATATTCTTAACAAAAAGATCGAGTGTCTCATATGGTTATGCACATGGTTAAAATAATCCCTTATAATGTTTCTCCTAGAATTTCTTTTTGAATTCTCGCAACTCAATTATGTTCATCATATATGGAGTCTTTGAAATATATACAACACCAAGTTTGAGTTCTATTGAAAATTCAAATTAATGATTTTGTGAATGACTAGGAAACTATTTTAAAAAAACATAAACTAACTATAATATAATAATAATTTATTTGAAGTTGATTTTCTCCCCAACTATCTTTGATAAACAAACATTTTTAATTAGAATAAAAACCCACACAATGGATGTAATATCTATAAGCATTTTACATTTACCTCCACTCTGATTTATGATTATAAGTTGGTTTGTAATATTGGACATTACTTCCCTTCCTCAGAAATTGATGTGGGATTAGTGCAATAAAATTTAACTCATTCCCAAAATAAAATTGAATCTATCTAGTGGGAGAACAAAGATATTTATAGGAAGTACATTACCAAAAACCTCAATAAGAGAAGAATCATAGAATTGAGATGATATCATCATATCATTATAAGATTTCACTATTAATTAAAAATCTAATCATTTTGGATATGAATTAACATTACATGATAGTTTTTTGGTATACATTAATTTATATAACTAATATAAGATAAGATACATTAATTTTTGAGCATACCAATTACCACATTAACATCATCATCATACCTTCAATCCCTTACTAAAACCAAAATAGTTAGCATGCCTATAAGGTAACTTTAATCAGAGTGATCAATCATTAAATATCATTTATAGGTTGTCTCAAACATGAAAAAATATTCTCATTCTATGGGACCATAGTTTTAACCAAGTTGATCTATAATCAACATCCTTTAGAATCCTTCAAAATGGTTCATAAAGAAAATGTAAATTAACCCAAGCATATATCCTGAGAATGAAAAAACTAAGTGAAAATTAAGGGCACAGTAACCATGTTATAGAATGATGGGTGAGATATACCCAACCAATTCTTTTTAGGGTTATTACACCTCGATGAATTTTTATCCAAACCAAATCCACTTATAGTATCTTAGGAAATTATTTTTTCTAGGAAAACCATATTCTTTTATTTATCATAAATTACGAAATTCTCCTACAAATATAATTATTATAATATTTATCACTAAATTTTTCTCATAACTGTTTCTAAAGGTAATTAATCCATGATATGAAACCAATTATAGTGATACATGATTTTAATACAAATATATTTCATCTAATTAGAAGAATATTCATTTCATAACATAACTATCCATTCCATAATTGTTTAGGTGTAGCACCATTGGAAACATGGATACGTAAATAACCAATTCATATAATATATTCATCACCCCACTAAATTATTTACAACTTTAACTCATCTTATACATATCATACATAATACATCCTTCATATCTTGGGGAAAGGAAACAAAATTAAAAGTTAGCTCAGATGATTTGGAAGAGTGAGCAAGGTTATATCATTGACCACATAAGAATATGGTTATGAAAACATGAAATTAATATTTGGAAACCATACCATGCATATCATTGATCATAATCTTATGTTATGGCATAAATACTGGTAGTTCATAAGATATGAATCATAAAGAAAACAAAGAACATGATCCATGAGAATATTACATTATCATAATACATAAGGTTGCAGAATACAAAAAATCATATAATGTAATTCCTTGGAATTCAATTAAAACATCCTTGACTGTCACATGGGTTTGAGTTCATAACTCATTCCATCGTAGTAGTCAGGTTTCACACCAAATAGTATCATTGAGGGTGAATTTATTTACTAAACTAGGATCACTCCCCATTCTAGTCATGTTTATCTCATATGATTTCTATCATTACCCAATGAATTAGAGGGATATATAATTATCAGACTTCCTATCATATAACGAAAATCATATATATGTGTGCCAAACAATAATAAAACATTAATCATAGAATAACTACTGTAAATGAGATTACAAAATATTTCATCACTATATAGCATATGGAATGTAATAGGTTTCATAAAAATTTCATCATTTTATTATAGAATATCCCATAGAAAAGAAATCGGTGTCATAAACATCATGTTTTAATAATCATAATCCATCTCAAGAAATATTAAGGAAGAAAAAATTGGATAATATCCATAGAAAAGGTTAGTAAACAACAATTTATTTCATATCATTTGTAAAATTATTTTAAAAGATCATGTAGAATATTTTTTGATGAAAATAAATATTTCAATTTGAAATCACTTATTCAAAATCAAGAAAATTTACCCACATAATTGAATTTTTTTATTGAGAATTACCTTGGAAAAATTTAAAAGAATCTTCAAATCATAGATTAGTTATAACAGTGGTAAATTCAATTAATTTTATATTTTTTAAAACAAATATTTCATTCAAATTTTCAATAAAACATCAAAAATACACCATTCAAAAAAACCAATAATATTCCTCTTAATATATTTTGTAATAAAATTAGCATGGGTAAAATGACTTTAAATTTTTTTTATAGGATAGTAAAAATATTATTTGTTTTTTTAAAAAACATGGTCATGGAAGAGAAAGGATTTTGGATCGAAGAGAGAAATAATTTTTTTCATTAAAACACTCTTTTGATCTCTTGAGTTATTAAAGAGAGAAAAATTAAAAGAAAACATGTAAGGTAAAAAAAATGGATTATAAGAAAATTCTTGTGATTATTGAGAGGTATACCACATGATCTCTTTACTGTATCCTAACCATAAACAATCTTGTTGAACATTTAAATTGTAACATAAACCCATTACCTCATGTTCGACTACATTCATATGATTTGAAACTTCGTACACATTGAAATAACTCCATTAGATATATTATTAAAGACCAAAGGGTTAGTATTCTAGGTATAAATAAACCATTAGAATGTGGATAGGGAAGTTTTCAATGGTCAATTTCAGGGGCTACTTGAGCATTAAGTCTCTAAGTGGATTAAAGTAAAGAGGGAAGGGGTATCATTTAATAAGTGAGGGAAAGGAAACACTTGGACGTAAAAAAATATATTAAAATATAATGATGTATTTCTCAATAAAGGTGACTCAAAATGGACATATATTTGAATAAAAAGAGTTTAGGGACTATATATCATTAAGCATTAAAATTTATACATGTTTTGGTATAATTTCAATCCTTATCTTTTTTATTAAATCATTTATTAACCATTATTGATCTTAACCCCATTAACAACTATTTCAATCTCAAATGGTTAATAATGTTACTATAAATTCAAAAATGAATTATAAATTTAGCATGGTTTTTATTTTCAACCGTATTCCATTAACATGAAAATATATATAATTAACATGAATTTTAAATCATTTAATGTAATGTTATTTATTCTAAAATACAAAGTGTCAATTTTAAAACTATTCATTTAATTTTATTCTAATGAGACCAAAAAAATAAAATTAAAATATAATCTTTTAACACATCACTAATAGGTAATATGTAACTAAAAATTTCACATCATAAAAAAATCACTCAAATTATATAACTTTTAAAAATTTTAAAATAATTTTTTTTATTAATTCAATGTATACTATATCGGAATTCCATAAGAATTTAGGGTAATTATATTATTACTAAAATTTATAAAAATAGTTTCATTATTATTAAAAAATATAATTAATATTCATTCACATCTTTATTTTATCCATATGTGAACACATAATATACATTTAATAGTATAAGAGTGATGTTTTCTATTATTCTTTGCATTAAATATTATATAGGTCATTTTAATGGAAATACATCCCATAAAAATAAAATTTATAGAAAAAGGTTATGTGGTTAAAATTAAATTTAACTAATAATAATTTTTATGAATAATGGTGGCATTAATATTTAGTTTTAACCAATGTTTACAATATTTACACTTTACCGAGGTGATCAATATTTCCACTGTAACTATTCATAAATTTGAAAAAACAGAAGGGGCCTATATACCAAATTTATACATCATAATTAAAAATAAAAAATATATTTTCCTCAATTCAACTCCTATAATTGGAAGACATTAATTTTATAATAAAATTAAAAAACGCGATGAAAATCTTTTTTTAGATAAATAATGTTTTAAGCATAAAACTATATGTATTCATGTCCCATTCTTAGAAAAAAAAATTATATGAATGTTAAAACATTTTATTATATATATATATATTATTAATATAATTTACCAATAGATATTAATATAATTTTTTAAATTAAAAAAACATTACATGCATAAAAATAGTTTTTCAAAAACAAATATCATTTGTTTTCTAATGTTTTATATATTCATTTACAATTAATTGATAACAAATGAATTAATTATATATATATAAACCACACATATTTAATAATTTATTTATTCTAATTAATACTCATAAATATAATGGCTAAGTTATAAATATTCCATTAAATAATAGTATTTATAACTATATTGTAGTTCATTAAAACTTTATGTTTCATTTAAAAATGATATAAACAATAAAGAATTATATCCAAAAAACATAGGATGTTACACCTAACATGTGAATAAAACCCTCAAAAAATTTTCTCACATAATAATATATATATTAGATAAAATCATCTCACATTATAATCAATATAAATATTCCTTCCATGTATAATAATTCTTCAATCTGGGCACTAGTTGTCCCAGATTCAACTCAAGTGATGATGCATATAGATAAAAAACGAAAAGTAAACTTTCCAAGGAATCTTAAAATTTTTAATTCTTTGATATTACCTTTTTATTCACTCATGGATCTAGTTATAAAAACAATATACATATATGATTTGATACTAAGTTTGACATTCAAAAAAACACACACATATTTTATATAATTTCAATAGTTTAAACATTTTACCTCATAAATTCACATAGTCCAAGAACCAAATGGTATTATTTATATATATACATTAGATACATTAATAAATTATTTTATGTCATTTTGAACATTTATTTATAGTCACACCAGAGTAAAATCCATTCTAAACATATCATATGTTATACTCTTATTCATAAGCTGGAGAACAGAATCCTAAGAAAGGTGAAAGATTAGATAATTAGTAAGGGTAAACATAATAGATAAAAACAATGGATCATAAGTTATCATATTATTTAAATAGGGGTATGATAATATTATATACATTCATAATCATAAAATATTAGAATAATAGATAATAAAATAAAGGTTATGAATCATGATTTAGAGAATAAATATTATAGAGTAACACCAGACATGAGTAATCGCTATGTGGAAACATGAGTCAACATTCAAGATACATAGAAACATAACATAACTAGAATAATGTGTCATATACATAAGAATATAAAAAATATCATTTTGAAGGTATCTAATTATAATCATATCAATACAAACTCATGTGAACAAAGATACCCACAATGATTTCCTATCAAAAACTTTTAAATATATATATCTGTAATCATTTCCATTCACAAACATTTGAACAAAGATATCTACAATAATTTCCATGAACAAAATTTTGAAAAAGGGTCTTCGAAAACATTTCCATGTACAAGACTACTGTCTCATCATATATAAAAATTATACAATGTATTGGGATTTATGACATACCCACCATTCACATAAGAAAAACTATACATATGGAAACATTAAATATTTCAATATATATTGATTGACCCATTAGAAATAATTTTCTTTCATGAAAATATTAATAATATATTCAGAGAAGAAAAGTGGTTTATATCCTTATAGCATATCCCTAGATAAGAATTTGAATCATCAAAAGATGATGACATAGATGGAAAAACTATTTTATAGGGGAATTATAAACTTTTTGCGTAAAATAATAAGAAATATACCATATTTTCAAAACCATTATTGGAAAATAATATAATTTTTAAAACACTATTAATATAAATAACATTTGGAAAACCATGATTACTTGGATTTGATGTTTCATAAATAAAACCAACAAATATGGAAGAAAAAAATCATTTTTTTGAAAAACATTAAAAATAAATTTATTTTTAAAATAAGTTACATTAAATTGACCAAAAACATAAGAAATAACATTAGTAGAGATTATTAAATCCGTAAAATTATATAATGAATTTTTATATGGTGGAGAAAGATTCAGTACCAAAAAAGAAGATATAAGGATGAATCCAATTATTGACATCATTTCGACTGAATTGTGAACCGATGGTATATTAAATGTTATGAATAAATTACGACCCGATAAATAAATATAGGAAAAGAAAATATATGTGGTTATATATAAAAAAATAAACACTTACCAAATGTAATTTTAAACATAAATAGTCACGATTCTAATGTATGATTGGAATATAAACCCTTACTTTTACTCAATACTTCCATTTAAGACATTTAACCCTATACATACTATACATAACTATATAAATAAAATATTTTTATAACATTACTCATATAAATTACCTTTTAGTATCTTTAATTATAATAATTTATTACACATATATTATTTGGTTTTCTTTTATTTTTAGAATTGGATGCTAGTAATTTTCATTATTTTCATAAATGTTTCATTTTAGACAATTTAATAAGTTTTACATGATACCAAGTACATAATTAACAAAGTATTCATGTTTTTTGAATAATTTTGTTCCAATTTTTAATTTATACCCATGTTCATATTATTTATATTATGGGTTTGGTTTGTGAGAGTTGAATTCATTATGAACATATTTCAGGTAACATATCAATAATAAGAAGTTATATTATAATTTAAATTCTGTTATTATTTCATCCTTATAAATCCATATTTATAACAGAAATTAATATTTATTGTCATATATTCTCATTATTAATGTATTCGAACTTATTTGTCATGAAATTTATTATGTTGGTATAACATCATTAATATAGGTGATTAAATTGACCTAAAAAAGAAAATGTCATACAAATGAATGAGTATGATTATAAATTTATATAATATAAATATAATTTATATAATATGTATAATAATGTTAATATGACATCATTATAGTGGATAATGAAATATATTAAGTGTTTATATGGGAAGGTAATTGAAAATTATTGAGAAGAACTATTCATATTAATGAATTATCTCCTTCTCAAAACATGTTCCTTCAGAATGAAGGACTAAAGATAAATTTTTGAAGCCATAGGTTACCAAACATATATGAAAAATTTATAAGAGGAAAAATTGTACGGTATTGAATATGTATTCAATGTAAAAGATTATTTTTGAATGGTTATATGGGGTACTTTAAATGGTGAGGTTTGAGTTTAATTTGTGTGAACTACCATTATTTAATGTATAAGGTATCCATGTTAAATGTAATGTGGATAAAAATTACACAAATAATATAGGTAGGATAAGTTTTATTCAATTTATATCTCATCTATGCAATTATAGATAGGTTTTATGATATTTTATTTCTCTAAAACATAGTTTAATTCATTTTACTATATTTAACCTCTACCATGGTAACAATATTTTAACCTCATAGGCTTATTTTTATGTATAAAATTTAATTTAGCATACATTAATAATTTTTATGTTTTTATTAAATATTATAACACTATACAATCTAATTAATATTGTAATTATGGGAAATTTATCTTTTTAGTTAAAACATCAAATGTATAGAGAAATGTTTATATAGAAAAATTAAATTTAGTATATATGTATTCATAATATTATATGACAAATTATAACACATTAATTTGAGTTAACAAAATTTTAAAAATATTAAAAAATTATATATTATTTTTAATATTTCTTTAAAAGTATTCAATTAAATTTATTAAAATAAATACACAATACCTTGATTTTTTTTCAAAATAATTTACTTTTTATCATGTAATGATTATAATCATATCCAATTAAAATCATTTATTTAATTTATAGCCATTTTATTTTGTCGTTAATTAGTCTTTAAATAATTATGTTTATTTTATAAATATATAAAATCATTCCTTAATAAAAATAATAATATATAACGCTTAAAATATGTTTTATAGTAAAATATTTTAAATAGATATCTTTTATATTCATTATTTTCTATTTTTGATTGATGTTATTATCAATTTTTATTATAATTTATAAGACTACAATATACCTTATATTTACATGAATACCCAAAAAACATATAACCAATGACCATATTTTTGATTTCTATATATCCAAAAACCCCATATATAATTATCATATTTCATTCCTACATATAAACTTATATACATTAATAAGTTCATTTATTTTATTCATTTACTTATCTCTCATCATTTATATTATTTTTCTAATGTGTTTCGGTCTTTTGATAGTTATTATCAGGGGTATGATATTCATAGAGAACCACAAGGAAAAATATGTATATTTTGGGGACTTTTTATTTACTTATGGATTTATTCCATGTGTACTTTTCATAATAATGTTTCATATTTTATTTACATAGTTTATTAATGTTTAAATTGTATTGAAAGGTTTTATCAAAATATATCATTTTTCAATTATTAGTGTTTCATGCATTACAACATGTTGAAAAAAATATTATTTATTTAAAAGGATATATATATTAAAATATTATGGAATTACATTCTCCACCAACTAAAATAAAATTTATTCCTCGCTATTTTAATTATCTATCACTAGTGAAAATAGATATGGGTATCCCCATCATAACTATGACTCATTATATAATTTCTAATGATGTATCAACCTCAATATCTTAGATTAGACAAGGATACACATTTTTCCTTATAATAGGCATATCCCAAATATTGACTTTCATCAGAACCATTTGAGAAACATATCCCCACATTAATAGGTATTAATAACTCTATATTTGAAGCAATTTCCAAAGGGGGTTCATAGTAATCCTTGCAATAATATACGATCAAAATTTGTTCTGAGATATGACATTTGACTTCCATATCCCGTATATTAAAATCGAATATATATAAGGATTATAACAACCCAGGATATCTTGATAATAGATCAATTTTATATCTTATTAATATTCATGAATTAGATTCTAAAAAAATATATACATTATAAGAATATTAACAATTTTTTGAATCCAAAATTAAATTGTTTTATTCTTACAAAAAAATTTATATGTATAAAATGGTTTTGTTAAAAAGTCCAATTCCAAAAAATAGAAATTAAATTTTATAAATATATATAGTTTTTGATATAATTATGTAAAAATTTATATAAATTTTTTTTGCAATATTCTAAAAAGGATGATTTTTTCGTGATTGGTATAAAATAATAATTGTTTTAGAAAATTATCTTTTATTTCATGTATTTATAATGTCATGCTATAATTTCGAATTGTTTTCAAATTTAATTAGGTCATTTTTAATCCTTATTTGGTAAATTTTATTATATTAAAAATTATACTTTATTTTGGTATAAAAATATATTTATAGTTAAAAATGAATTTTCCGAAAACTATTATTTCCTCACATGTTGTTGGTTCTTTTTGGAGTATAATTATTGAAACATTTAAAATTTAAATTTGATAAAATGGAATCCATATTTGGAATAATAATGTTAATTTTTTTAATTATTTCATATTCATTATTTTTTATTTATATGTAGAAACATTGGTAAGAAAATTCAATTACCACAGTAAGAGTTAAAATGGGTTAAATGGGTTAAAACTAAAATGATAAGGGTTAAAATAACCTAAAAACTTCTTTAAAACGAATTATATGATCATATTTAAGCACTATAATATATATTATTTAAAAAAAATTCCTTTTGGATCCCTTTGGGTTAATTAATACATCAATATTGTATCTTTATTGACTCTATTATCCACTGGAAAAATGTTATGGGGTTTGGTTCCACTAGCGTTAGGCACACCTCCCCGGATGCCAAAGGATGCCGACTAGGAGAAAAAATGTATATAGTATAGTGGGGAGGGTGTTCCCCCAAGGAATGATATAATACATTTCTATGTAAATATATATAACCTGTAGAAGAATAAATTAGACTTGGAAGACTCTAACCAGTCCCATTAATGGAGGAAGAAAAATCATTATTAATAAATAACGGAAGAAAAATTATAAGAATTAGAGAGAAATAAATAAACATTCCAACGTACCACTTGTATCAAAAAATTAGAACATGAATTCATATCCAAACAAGTTATACAGATCAATATAAAAAACACATCACCCATGGTAGACCAAAATACAATTCATATATAAATATCATGCATATAATAAAGAAAAAAAGGAAAAATAAATCTAAAACATCAGGAGAGGTAATAACTCAGGGTCATTTCCAATATCCCAAAATAAAAAATTCTTTCAACCAAAACCTATAGCTTATATCTTACATCAATTTAAATACATAATGTCTACATGTGTCTCAAGGGACCTATGTTGGGTGTGATAATGGGTCTTAGTCAAATACCACTCAGGTTTGCATAACCACATGAGTGTTTAAGTAGTTGTGTAACATGGAATTAAAAAAAATAAATACCTCAAGCATTTAAGATAAAAACTAACTCCACTGGTTCTCAATAGCCATCAGGGATATATTAAGCACTTTGGCCAATGTGAAAAGTCTGAATAAGAGATGGTCCTTATCCCATGGCCCAAGATATTCTCTGATATCTCATATCATAGATTAACCCCCAGTTTCAACCTCAAGAAAAGTATCTTGATACCACATTCCTCCTTACACCATGTGTCTCAAATGAATCATCGATATCTGAATGAAATGCCCATACATAGTAACTAGTCCATCGAACACCTGCTCAAAATCACTCATCAGCCCATGGCTCGACATATGGAGGCACAATGATAACTTTCCTCAAATAGAAGTCCCAATTCTCTCACAGCATGAAGTCCTATGATATGGTGATACCTATTCTCCCAAAATAGTCTAGGCCCACAGCCTCAATACAGTGAGCCTCATCCCCCAACCAATAGCTTCATCACCGACATATGGAGTCTCCTCACCTCTCATGTGGCTTTCTACTACAAAAATCCCCAATAAAAATCTTAATCCACGCTATTGAGGGACTCGACCCACATGAGGTGTCAAAACCACCTCATCACAGAGTCTACTTGTGTGTACATGACTCAAATTGGTTCTTTGTACATCACGGGTGAGATACATTCACAAAATAAATACCTAATCCAAATCAATATAGTACCTCTGCACCTATAGTCGTGTCACTCAAATTCCAAGGCCTTACAATCCATTATTCCATGCCATTCCCCAACATGATGGAATTTCCGCCTCATCCGATCATCCTGAACACTAAAGAAATAGTCAACACCGCCCAATTAATTTGAGGTAAGCCCAATCAGACAATCAAAATTGGCTCATTCCCGATGGCCATGCCATCCCAACTTCCTCTTGCCATGCCCATAACAACCACATTGGTAAGAATAATATATCATAAGCATTCAATATTTTATTTTCATGTCAAATTGACCATTCAACTTAAAATGATTGAATTTTTAAATTTTAATGAAAAGTCAACAAATTATAACTGAATTAGATTACTCCAATTAGATTAAACAACCTTCTATATACATATAAAACACATCTATTAAAAAAATCAATTTAATTGAATTGTTCCATTTCAATTAAACAAAACCACTCAAGTTAATTAAAAACACATCCCAGTCTAGCTACCAAATGTTGTTAATGACCTCTAACCTAGTCTTTATCATATAGAAAGGGTTAAGTAATTCCTAGAGTAATCCTAAATGGTAATATATTTAATTTAATTTAAATAAATAGGGTCTCACTCAAAACACAATGACACGATAAAATTACATTCCCCAAAAATGGTCAGGAAAATATCAAGTAAAGAATTAACCGCCTACCTTAGACTTGTACATATAGTCACATTTTGTATTAGACTATAAATCTAGGAAATTTTAGAGAAATAAATGTTTACATCAATATCCCTAAAAATAATTTAAAGCTCCTCAAATGCGATTAGTGCTTCGTGAGGCGAATGAAATGGATTGTAGAAGATATGGCGTGATAAGACTTTCCGAGACATTATATTTCACCTAAGAACAATGAAAACCAAGCATCGATAGATGAGGGAGATTAATCCCTTGCAGATGATAGGAGGATGATAATTCCTACTACTATTAAAAATCCATGAGAGAAGAAGGGAGTACAATATGTGAAAAATAGGATAATAAAGAATAGGGAAAGGTTAATTTCTAACATATACTAGGATACATAGTTAGCTCTCATGTTTTTCCAAACCTTGCACTAAACATTTGGGCTACGGTGTAGAGGTATTACTAAAGTGGAACTACCAATGTGGCATACTACATGACCTTATCTAACTATCTGTAAATTGTGTGGAAGCCTATGAAAAAAAAGTACATCCCCTCACACGGTGGTTTACCCCACACTCACAGTTTTTTTAAACAGTGTGGAAGTTCAATATATCCACATGGAAACCTGTAAGGGGCAGCATGGTTTACACTAAACCGTGTTCCATGACATGAAACTCCAAAAAAGGCCTCTAACACTCTCGAAACAACTTCTAGACACCTGAGGCTTATACTGAACCCCTAAAACCATGTAAAACATGATATAAAACTGAACAAACTCTCATATTTTGTTCCCGATCATCGAAAAGAAAATAAAACCCCTAATAAATCAAAATATCAAAATATGAGTGGTTTTCAGAAGGATTAAAATACCCAATAGGTTACAATCTTCTCACCCTAACATATCCCATCATTAAGCTGTCACATCAAACATAGAGATGGTACCAAACAAACACACATCATATAAAACAACATGTATTACCAATGTATCTAGAGTATAGGTTAACCTACCTCAAGGGGGATACAAACCTTATGAGTAACCTAACTTGGTCTCATCCTGGACAAAAATCAAATCAAACAAAGGCCGAGAGACATATTTTTGAACTCAATAGTCCTCCTATGACGCATCTTCACTCCCAAACATCATTAGGTGATATTGTTTCCTTCTAACACCCATAAATGTCTAGCACCACATTGGTTATCACCTCTTTCCCATGGACCAGATAGAACCTTTGAGGCCCTACATATCTACAGATTCTCAATTCAAACCATAGTGCCTCATATATCAATCATGTACCATACCACATTAGTTCTTGGATTCCTATAGACCTCAATAAATTACCACATCATCAATGCCCTGGAGACAAGATCTTTAGAAAACCCACATCCATTGATTCTAAAATAGAGAACATGTTTCCACACACCTCACATATATAGTCCCTCACATAAGAAGGTGGAAACCTACTAACCAGTTTCTGGTCAGTCCATATGTACAGCCTATTCACCACGTTCACCCAAACAGACATGACGCAATAGGATATGATAAATAAAATAAAAAGGCCCAAGTTACTTCCATGATATACCTCTAAATTTCATCAGTTTACCAAATTTCTCAGCCCCTGGTAGCTCAGCAACATGAACATGGCCTAAATCTTGACTGCCTGAAGCCTAACCTACAAATGGTGTTGCTCCAACCACCGACCACTGACCCCACAGTTGGATCCCACTATCACTTCCACAACCCTCATGTGCATGTGAAACGTTTCTAACCACACATGTTACCGACATTGAACTAATATTAGAACCATATGTCTGCCCCATTCTCTACCTACAATAAATTCAAGAAGGATTCCTACAAAACCTCTTGAGATGCCTAACCAATCCATATGCCTGACACTCTTTTGGAATCCTCTCACACTGTGTCTGGACATTTCATGGCCTCTAATATTGGAAGAAAACTATATAAGGTCCACTATGAGGTGTTCTTCTTGATTCATTGGCCTGATTTCCCTACTTGAACTCATACTGACGTCACTTTTTTCCCTTTGTAGCACTGTCACTGAAATATCATAATGTTGATTCCTGGCCATGTAAGACTTATTTTTCAAGTTATCCTATTCTATAATCACCAAGTTCACTTCCTTTGAGAATAATATCAACCTAAGTATGCTTACTTTCACCCAATTACTTTTTGTAAACCATCCTTGAAGAGCCTGACCCTTGAGGTTTATCGCTCGCAATTCCAACTGCAAAACGAGAAAACTCAGTGAATGTCGTTGCATATTCCATGACTAACATGCCATCCTACTGAAGTCACAAGAGATCCTAATATTTATCCTCGTTCAGTGACTCTAGATGATCAAAAAGTCATGACCCAAAAGCTATAACATATGATGGTTGAACCACCTATACTAGAACAAATTCATGAGTCTGAGCCTCCCTCTAATCTATTACCTACTATGCCTGATAGTCAGGGGTCTAAACCATCTCTTTATCTAGTGGAACCCTATAATCACCTTCCTGAAACTCCATATAATACATTTAGGTAATAACCCCCTAAATACGATCAAATGTTTAGTGATACCATAACATATATTTATCATACTGATACATAAATCAGTAAAAGAAATAAAATCAACTCTCTACTCATACCCTTCCCTGCCACAACCATACCCCATAGAATCTTGATCGAATGGAATCTTTACCCACCTTCAACAAATCTATATATCATCCTATACCCTGTTACATGCCCTTCTTAACAACCAATGTTGCCACAGACTGATAACCGCATCACCCAACCTAGTGATCATCATAACCCCATATGATAGTATATGCCCGCACTTATATGATCCAGACCCATTTCACATGTCACAGGCACATGCACACACACACACACAAATATATATATATATCTATCAGTATCTCAAATCACATGAAATACATAACCAATAAATTCAACATAGGAACATGATTATTCACAATTTAAAAAATCATATTATGTTCCTAAACAATGGATAAACACTCATACATATCAAACACACCTTTCCGTACCAGGCTAAGTGTTGAAGATCTCATCCCTTAAATCACCAAGTCAGGGGTCACACATCACAGTCATTAACCATCACATTTCAAATAATCCACACATGGTGGAAATAAAACCAATAGTAAAATGAAAAAATAAAACAATATTTCCCACCCAAGGTAAGCTGGACCATCCCAAATACATGGGGCTTCATGCACCCAAGCACGAGTTCTAAACCTAGTTTTATCACACCTAGTCTCTAGTCTAAAATATCCCAAATAGTAAGACTAACATGAATGAAAAATTAGTCTCAATATCATTAATAGATAGTGAACAACTACTACTAAATACCAGTTATGAACCGCTCTGATACAACTTGTAGCGTCCCCAGCCTGATTAGCCACCACAACAGTGCTATCGACCATGGTTCCTTTGGCCATAGGCACACCTCCCTAAACTCCAAAGGATAAATACTATTAGCAGGGGTGTAAATAGTAAAGTGGGGAGGCTTTACCCTCATGTAAATATATAATAATCATCTATGTAGAAATATATAACATGAAACGGAAAAAATAAGACACAGTAGACTCAAAAAATAACAACCAATGTCAGAATCATAGTCAATATTAATAAATAGTGGATGTAATATAATTATAAATATAAGAAAATAAATAATCATTCTATAATACCACTATGGTACAAAAATAAAAAAATCATGCATATCCAAATAGGTCATACAGATCAATATATAAAGAGGAGTCACCTATGTAATACCATAGTATAATTCATATATACATAGCATGATGGTAAAAACTAAAAAAATAAACTAAAATAGAAACTACAACATTGTAAAGATCACGAGTTCCTTTCCAAAATACCTTTCTAAATAGTTTTATAAACCATATCATGAAGATGATTCAATACTGAAACCTAAATACATAAATCATATATGCAGCATGAGGTTCCCATGTAGGTTCTGAGGAAATGTCTCATTAAGATACCACAAAAGTGTGAATATCCACCATGAGAATTTATGTATATTTGTAATATGTAATTAAAAATAAGAAAAAAATCAAACATTTGAAATAAATAAAAACTCAATTTTTTTTCAAAATCCACTAGGGAGATGTTGCCAACTTCATCTAATTCTGAAAGTCTAAATATGGGAGGATCATTGGACCATTGCCAATGGAATTATTAGATGTCTCATAGCTCATAATAGCCCTCAATTTTCCACCTCATGAAATGTAACCCAACACCATGTTCCTCTAGACACATTGTGTCTCAAATGAAACATTGGATTCCCAATGTCACACCCAAACATAGTAACTGGTCACTTTGACCACCACACAGAATCACTCATCATCTTATTTCCTGACATTCAGAGGCAAAATGATATTTGTTCTAAAATATAAATCAATGTTGGATCATATCAATACATCCTAGGATTCAACGATATCATTTCTCCCAAAAAAACCTAGGACACGAACTCAATATGAAGAGACTAAACTCAAAATATATATCCTTGTAACTATCAACTGAATGATCTATACCTCACACAAGAATTTCTTTAGCAATCACCCCCTTTAGAAAACCAAAATAGTTTTATGGGGGGCCTCTACCCACACAATTAGTCCAAACTATCTCATCACACAATAAAATAGGGTGCACATGACTCCAATCTATGCTTCGGCCATTACGAGTGATAAAAAATCAATAAATAAAAACCCAATCCCCATTAAACCTGCAAATCGTACCCCTGGTACTGTGTCGCTCAAATCTGATGGCCTCTCCATCCATTATCTAGGGCCATGCCCCAACCGAGAAATATTCTCACCTCAAACCGACATCCATGATGCCCAAATGATGCTCAACACCACCAAAGTAATTTGGGACAATCCCAACAATATGATCAATATCACCTCAATCTCAATGTTCTTACCAACCCAACTTCCTTAGGCCAAGACAATCTTGACCAGATGGGTCTTTTTTGTATATCAGAAGCATTCAATATATAATTTTCAAATAACATAAACAATTCAATTTAATACTATTTAATTGGGAAGATAAAATGAAGATGTCAAATAATTATAATTTAATTGGATAACTCTAATTACAATAAAAACCTTATATATACATAAAAAACTTGTAAATTAGAAATCAATTCCATGTAACATAATTGTACTATTTCAACCGAAAACAACTAAAATTTATTATAAACACACCCTAGTTTATCTACCCATGGTGGACAATAGCCTCTCACCTAGCCTTGAACATATATAATGTGTTAGGGAATTCCTATAGGCATTCCACATGGTCAACATTGATTTTAATAATAAGCAACACATCCTTTTTCTAAACCAAATGATGCTCTAAAAACAAACGCCCCCAAAATAATCATGAAAATACAAAGTATGGTATGCACCATCTACCTTGGAATCATAGACGTAGGCATGTCTGATATTAGACTATAACTCCAATTGATTTAAGAGAAATATTATTTTCCATCAATCACCCTGAAAATTTGGTAAGACATCTCATATAGATTTAAAACTATATGAGGAAAATTAAATAGTGAATTGAAGCCAGGGTGAGATAAGACTTACCGAGAGGATGATATTTCACCCGATGATGATTAAAATAGAGCACTGAAGGAGGAGGGTGATCAATACCTTGTAGAGGAGAGGCGTAGGATGATTCCACCTATTGCACGTGACCCATGGGAGAATCATAAAGGAAAATATGATAAAAAGGGGAAAATAAAGATGGGGGAACAAGTTAATTTTATAACTTTATTTTCTCATACGGTTAACTCACACAGTTTTCAAAACCATGGGTAAACTCTGCAAGCTATTATTTTCAGGTACTACCTATGTGGTAATACCAATGCAGCATACGACAAGGATTTCTCTAACTATGAACAAACTAACTATAATCCTCTTTAATAATTATAGATCCCCTCTCATGGTTGTGTTCCCCACATACATGGTTCACAAAAATCGTGATGTAGTTCAAAATGATCGACACAGTTACCTAGAAGGGGCCACATAGTATATCCTAAACTATGTGCCCTATCCTATAACACAAAAATAGTCCTCTAAGCCTTTGATGATCTTGAAACCTCTTATAGACACCTGAGTATTTGGCAAAACCCATGTACCCATGTAAATCATGATATAAAGAATAAATAACTCTTATAATTTGGTTCAGATCATCAAAAAAGAAAATGACAACCACACTAATTCAAAATTTAAAAATAGTATTGGTTTTCAACACAATTGAAAAACCTAGGATTTTACAAATATATTTTAATCTTTTGAAAAATTTCAACTCCGTCATCTCCCTAACCTATAAAGGATACCCCCTCTCCTCTCTTATCCCAACATCAAAACATATTATATTGAAAAATATCTATTGAAATCCTTTTATATAATCCTTCCACACATCATAGAGGACTTTATTTTATCATAATACCCTCTTAATTAGGCTTTAGATATAAAACAAGTTAGGTTTTCCCAAGAAGTGGTATAGTTCTTAACCGGGTGTTTCAATTTTATTTCTTCTTTTAAATCATTATAAACTATCTTAAAATTTTCCATATAATAATATATTTGTCTACCATATATTATAATTTGTTTATGTTTTTTTATAATATATTTAATTTACATAACAATCTATTGAACAAAAAATATCATCTCTCTTGCATATGTACAGACTACCTCCTCAAAATATGATTTATTTCATTTTTAATCATTTAATCTTATGGATGGTAATAATAATGGATAAAAATGAAATAATATTATATATATGATATAAGTTTAATTTTATAATGTTATATAATATTCTAATTATTTTTTAGCATCCAATAAAAATTAAATGTAACACCCCGAGCTTCCACGATACGCTTCTCATTCAATAATGAAATAGCTTGCATTGTACGCAACTTCGAGTTCTAAAACACCGCGACTAATCAAAGTAGCCGTTATGAATAGTAATACCTTCTTTTTGAAATATTATAAATTTTATATGTCAAAATGGACTTCATTTTTGTATTCGTAATATCGAAATTAGCCTATGTTGAATTTTTGGTATTTTTCTGAGAACTTCTAAAATTTTATAAATAGTGAAAAATACTTAAAACAACTTTTTTAATCAAAATAATTTATAGTGATAAATTATAATATTTGATGGTTCTAAAGTATAATTAGAATATATTTTTACCATTTTATCCAATGGTGGTCATTAGAATTAATTTAACATTGAAATTGGACATAAACAATTGCCAATCTTTTGATATAAATTGTTTCTTAAAAACACGCTATTTGTTGTGACAGCGGGAATTAATTATAAAATTAATTAATGCAACTAATATGTTTGGAATTTTTTAAAATAGACATCATTTTTCAATTCGGAATATCAATTATAGCTTAGGGTGAAATTTTGGCCTTATTCTGAAAAACTTCAATTTTTGATGAATAGTGAAACCACTAAGTGGTAATCAAGCAAACTGATTTTTCAGTTAAATGAAAGTTTACCACTAATGTGTACTGAATTTTGAAAATCCGACATACATGGTTGTAATTAAGAAGTAAAATGTGGTTCAATGAGATTAAAATAATTTTTTGGTGAATAGTAACTTATTAAGTTTTTAATCGCGATTAGTGGTAATTAGTGTAGTTTAAGGAATAAATAATGCTTTAATAATATAAAATGACCTAGACACATGTCCCAACCTTATTGGTTGTGTCATGGCCGACCAAGACAAGCCATGGGTCAACTTGGGGACCCCATGGATCCACTTTTGTTGGGAAATGACATAAATTACTTTTTATTTAATGTTAAAGTGAAAATGACACAAACATAATATGTTTTACGAAAACAATTTTTAAGTAGGGTTATACAAGTCCAAATTTTGATTATAAATAGTCATTGGAAAGATACAAAGATTTCCTACATCATAGTATTTTTTTTATAATTTTTAGACATTAAATAAATTAAAGTATTTATGACATAATAATGATGCAGCGATGACATCATTATTTGACGATTTAAATAAAATGAGAAGATAATGCAAAATCCGAGGCTTACACTTGTCCAAAGCCTATTGGATGAAGATATTTCGAAACCTTATCACCTTAGCCTCGAATTATATAGATGTGGGACCTTTATAATCCGAAAAGCATTTTGAAATAATGTAACATTTCATTACTTTCCAAAAGTGCCCCTCCTCTCCACTTATAAAAGGCCCCCACTTCTCCCACCTTATTCACACCATCAAGCCATTTGGCTCGGCCAACCTCTGCCCAAATACTCTCCCAACATTCCTTCCTTACTCCTAGAAACCTCACTTTGGGCAGAACTCTTCCCAAGGAAGCCTTTAGCTCAAATCAAAAAGAGTTACCCGATTTTGAGGTAATGTCTTTTCTAATGTTGTTTTGTTTTATTTTTCTTCTCCAACCCCCTAAACTCTTTTTATTCATTTCTTTTGTAACAACACCAGTATCCTCAATATACTAGGATGTTGTTATAAGAAGGATTCGAGCTACACTTACACACACCTACATCTAATGGTTAAAGAACATACGGTTTCTGTGGATGGCGAATTTCTGCCTCACGAAACGATGATTGTTCAACACTCATATAACACCTCCAAAGGTGGCCATTAAGATGTCACTATTTTTATATATGATATATAATATGTTTTTGTTTTACTTATGCTTCTTTATTTCTCATTTATGGCATACTTTATGATTTCCATTATGGGTAAAACGCGATAATTTCATTTTAGGAAGTGCGGACTACCGCCCCCTCAAAGTGATTTGAATCGTTAAAGCCATATGTGGGATGTATAAATGATGGAGTAAATGGTATTATACACTATATTATACTGGAATTATATTATACATTTATATCATTATGATTTAGTTCCATTAAATACGAAATTGAAATGAAAGTAGCGTTCATGCGTACGTACGGCTTACCGTCTCCATGAACGGTGCATTTCATTTCTTACCTCTAAATGTTACATAATATTATAAATGAATGTATATACTGGATATATAAGATATATATGACATCTAAAGCATGAATATAATTCTGGATATAATGGATATTCTACCACATGAACAACTTGTAATTATAAGAAGTTTATTGTTGACTCAAGTTACCAAAGATCGACAAAACGACCGTTATTAACTTAAATAATTACATAATGTTCATATCATTGTAATAAGTGATATAATAAGGATAATGAAGTTGAAAATGGTTCTTAATAAGGTATATATTAACTCTAGTTTATTATTCAGGAGGTTAAAGAACGGTTGAGTCAAGTCAGACACGAGGTAAGGGAACTTCTTAACCCAACTTCCATTCTTTGGGTTAATCTCCTACTTTCAAATTATGTCATGATATTATTATGTATTACTTTGTATTTTTACTTTATTTATGTGTACCTATAGTGAATACACATAATAGATCTATTTTATTTTAAAAAAATGATCTTTTTAAGGACTTCGTCTCAATCTCCTTTCATTGAGGCATATTTGGCTTTATACACAACTTTCTTTTATACGATGTATAAACCCCTTTGACTTTTACGTTTATTCAAAAGGAATCTTTTTATACGAAGCGTTTTGCTAAACGACAAAAGGGAATGTTTTTCTTTCCGTACTTATGCGGCGACAACGACTTCTCCGCCGCCGTGACCATTATTTGAGTTTCGGCTTCCTCTACAAGCCATCATTTTCTTTTTTAATGAAAAATAAATACAAAGTTTTAACATTCTTTTATTTTGGTATTGAAAATGGTTTTGAAAGCGTTTTTATTATATCAATGTGTTGTATTGATATCTTGTGATTGAAATGTGGAAATGTTATGTTTCCTTTATGCATGTTTTATGTGATACGATTATGTTATGGTTTATGATATGTTTAAACCTATTCATATGAGGAATGTATTGGACTTAATAAGTGACGGGTGGAGCCCGCTATAGCTCCTCGATGCATCGGTAGGTCTCATGAGACAACTAGACGTGGAATTGGCCGAGGCCCTTTCCCAATTTGATTTATGGTTTTGGCCGAGGCCTTAATCATTTTAGATGTCTTGGCCGAGGCCTTGACAAAATGTTTCAGAATGTCCGGCATTATACATTCCCTCATTATGAAAGTGGTTATTGTTATTGCATGTGATTATTCGACCAGTAGAATATCCATGTGAAGAAGTGAATGGCATTATCTCATTTTACTTTTGCCATATTATGTTGATGTTCAAGTTTAAAAGGCTTTTGTTTTAGTTATACATTGCCTTAAATGTTTATGTTTATTTATGAAAGCTTCCGCAATATTTTTATCCTTACTGAGCATCTGAGCTCACCCCTTTCAATGTTTTAATATTTTCCAGGATGTGAAGAAGTATTTTATGAATGACCTGCAGGGATAGTCAGAAGAGGATATGAGTGTGGACTATGGAGACTTTGTTATTGTAGTTTTTCACTTTATGATGTAATGTAACGTTTACAAATGTATCTAGTGTTTCCAAGGCTACTAAACTAATCGGTCTTTCGAGACTTGATCTTTTGTGATCATGCCAATGTTACGAAGTAATGCACCGACTCTGGGTAGCTGGGGTCGGGGCGTTACAGTTGGTATCAGAGGCAGTTTAGTACTAACCTTGGAAGCTAGATTTAGATAAACTCTGATTAGAGCACATAGCCCAAAGATAGACTTTGAGGATTAGTATAGAAGAACTTCCTAGAATTTTGGTATTATAGAGATGTTATGAGTTTTCCGAGCAATACATCCCTGTCTGGATACGAGCAGGTAGAGGCGGCTCTGGCACAGATGTACCTAGGGGTAAAACCCGAAAACACCGCTTTGAGCTAGACTCGAACGGGAACTGGTGCACGACAACGGGCCTTGCTGCACTCTTGGTTACGACACTCCCGGGGGATATGCTTAGGATAATTCTCATTTTCTTTACAAACCACTATGAACGGTTATGAGTATATACTTCCTCAAATAAAACCTTTTTATGATTATGGATTATATCCATAAATAGTTCAATTTATGTTAAGTATTATACAAGTATGGAATTATGTATTTTGATTCATAAACTAATCTGGTTTATGCCATTGTTTAGAAATGGCGCCTAGTAGAAGGAATGGAAACTGTATCAATGCACGAACTCCGTGTAGGGATTGCCCTCCTGCTCAAGATAATTATTGTGGACCTGGAGATACAACTGGTGCTGATCAACTTATTACCATACTGGGACAACTCACGCAGGTTATGAATAACAACCTTACTCGTATGGAGCACCCTGATCCGCAACGTGGAGGATCAATGCTAGACCGTTTCATGAGGCAACAACCGTCAACCTTCAATGGGAGTACAAATCCTACAGTAGCTGAGCAATGGATAAATTCCTTAGAGAAAATATTCCATGCCTTGGGGAGTAGTGAAAGGGAGAAGGTTGTCATGGCAGTTTACCGCCTCACTGGAGATGCCGATCAGTGGTGGTCACTGATTCAAAACACAAAGGAAGATGATGACGTATCGAATATGGAATGGAGAGAGTTCAAAGAGTTGTTCTTAGAAAAATACTTTCCTCGTGACCATCGAGCAGATATGGAAAGGCAATTTCTGAGTTTGAGGCAGAAGGAGGATGAGAATGTCGCAAAGTATGAGGCTAACTTTACAAGGTTAGCGAGGCATGCTGCCGATTATATACGTAACCCAAGAAGTAAGATTGATCGTTTCTTTGATGGGTTAAAACCATTTCTCCGTCGAGCTCTAGTGTCACAATCTCTCTCAACATACGAAGATATAGTCTCATGTGCTATCAAGACAGAAAAGGAATTCTCTAAGTCTTATGACAACAAAGTAAAGCAAGAGAAGAAGAGAACGGTGGAACAAGAGGCAGATAAAGGGAAAAAGGGAAAGAAGGATTTTCCATTATGTGATAATTGTGGGAAGAATCACCCTGGTACTTGCTTAAAAGGAATGGGAGTCTGTTATAAATGTGGAGAAAAGGGTCACCAAGCTCGTGATTGCAATGGAAAGAAAGAGGCTGTCAAAGTTGAATGCTACAATTGTAGGGAAACAGGGCATTATGCAAATGAATGTCCTAAGCGTCAAGGAAACTTACCTCAGAAAAGGCCAAGGGATCAAGGCCAATCTTATGCTGTGACTACAGTTGAAGCGGAATAATTAATGTATTGGTGCTTTTGGACTCAAGGATTATATTCTGGTTATTAGAATAATGTGATATATATATATGGATTGTACTGCAGTACTTGTTGGTTTCAGTAAGGTTTTAATATGATTAAGGTAATCATATTTTTAGTATGTGACAATAAGAGAAACTTTTCTTTGTTTGGGGAATCTGATGTTACAATTGATTTTGGAATTAAGAGACCTTTTAGAGAAAGTTTGGACAGAGGTATTTTGGATAACTATAAATGTTGGGATGGATTAAGTTGAACTTTGAATAGTATTGTTTAAGGTTAAAACTTTTCTGAAGATTATTTCTGGAATACTATAATACTATATTTTTAGAAAAAGAACAACCTGCAGGGTGGGGAATAACCCGTCGCGTCGGACACAGCTGCAGGAATCGAACCCACAACCATAGTGCGACAAGCCTTTATTTCCTACCACTAGCCTACAGGAAGTCCCTGGTTATTACAAAATCGTTTTACTAATCTAAATGGTATGTGTTAACATTTGGAACCTTATACAATTAGGATAAGTATAATATTTTTGAGTTCTATTATCTTTTGAGTGAAAAATGAGTTGAAGGTTGAAACTCTAATGTCAAACACATATATATATATATACCCATCTCTTATTCAATTAATAAATTAATTCTTAAACTTTAGTAAAGGGATATTAAAACAAAAAAAATGTGTTATCCTAATAACTTATGTTTTGTTGAACTGATGATATTTTAAATCAACATAGATTGAAGGCTTTGAGGCCCTCAATTTGACAGTTGATTGTGATTGATGACCTCAATCAATCCCTACAAATATTTACGTTTTTCCTCAAATTATATGTCTCTAATTGCCACCAATGTTCTCCTTATCGAGATCATGATTTGGTGGTGACTTTCTTATTTCCATTTCCCTCTTATTAAGACTAAATTCTATTAACCTTATTTCCGATGTGGGTTTTCCACAAAGGTATTTTCTATTTTCAACCTTTTATTTTCCAAGAAAAAAATTTCAAATTGCGAGGACGCAATTTATTGAAGGAGGGGAGAATGTAACACCCCGAGCTTCCACGATACGCTTCTCATTCAATAATGAAATAGCTTGCATTGTACGCAACTTCGAGTTCTAAAACACCGCGACTAATCAAAGTAGCCGTTATGAATAGTAATACCTTCTTTTTGAAATATTATAAATTTTATATGTCAAAATGGACTTCATTTTTGTATTCGTAATATCGAAATTAGCCTATGTTGAATTTTTGGTATTTTTCTGAGAACTTCTAAAATTTTATAAATAGTGAAAAATACTTAAAACAACTTTTTTAATCAAAATAATTTATAGTGATAAATTATAATATTTGATGGTTCTAAAGTATAATTAGAATATATTTTTACCATTTTATCCAATGGTGGTCATTAGAATTAATTTAACATTGAAATTGGACATAAACAATTGCCAATCTTTTGATATAAATTGTTTCTTAAAAACACGCTATTTGTTGTGACAGCGGGAATTAATTATAAAATTAATTAATGCAACTAATATGTTTGGAATTTTTTAAAATAGACATCATTTTTCAATTCGGAATATCAATTATAGCTTAGGGTGAAATTTTGGCCTTATTCTGAAAAACTTCAATTTTTGATGAATAGTGAAACCACTAAGTGGTAATCAAGCAAACTGATTTTTCAGTTAAATGAAAGTTTACCACTAATGTGTACTGAATTTTGAAAATCCGACATACATGGTTGTCATTAAGAAGTAAAATGTGGTTCAATGAGATTAAAATAATTTTTTGGTGAATAGTAACTTATTAAGTTTTTAATCGCGATTAGTGGTAATTAGTGTAGTTTAAGGAATAAATAATGCTTTAATAATATAAAATGACCTAGACACATGTCCCAACCTTATTGGTTGTGTCATGTCCGACCAAGACAAGCCATGGGTCAACTTGGGGACCCCATGGATCCACTTTTGTTGGGAAATGACATAAATTACTTTTTATTTAATGTTAAAGTGAAAATGACACAAACATAATATGTTTTACGAAAACAATTTTTAAGTAGGGTTATACAAGTCCAAATTTTGATTATAAATAGTCATTGGAAAGATAAAAAGATTTCCTACATCATAGTATTTTTTTTATAATTTTTAGACATTAAATAAATTAAAGTATTTATGACATAATAATGATGCAGCGATGACATCATTATTTGACGATTTAAATAAAATGGGAAGATAATGCAAAATCCGAGGCTTACACTTGTCCAAAGCCTATTGGATGAAGATATTTCGAAACCTTATCACCTTAGCCTCGAATTATATAGATGTGGGACCTTTAGAATCCGAAAAGCATTTTGAAATAATGTAACATTTCATTACTTTCCAAAAGTGCCCCTCCTCTCCACTTATAAAAGGCCCCCACCTCTCCCACCTTATTCACACCATCAAGCCATTTGGCTCGGCCAACCTCTGCCCAAATACTCTCCCAACATTCCTTCCTTACTCCTAGAAACCTCACTTTGGGCAGAACTCTTCCCAAGGAAGCCTTTAGCTCAAATCAAAAAGAGTTACCCGATTTTGAGGTAATGTCTTTTCTAATGTTGTTTTGTTTTATTTTTCTTCTCCAACCCCATAAACTCTTTTTATTCATTTCTTTTGTAACAACACCAGTATCCTCAATATACTAGGATGTTGTTATAAGAAGGATTCGAGCTACACTTACACACACCTACATCTAATGGTTAAAGAACATACGGTTTCTGTGGATGGCGAATTTCTGCCTCACGAAACGATGATTGTTCAACACTCATATAACACCTCCAAAGGTGGCCATTAAGATGTCACTATTTTTATATATGATATATAATATGTTTTTGTTTTACTTATGCTTCTGTATTTCTCATTTATGGCATACTTTATGATTTCCATTATGGGTAAAACGCGATAATTTCATTTTAGGAAGTGCGGACTACCGCCCCCTCAAAGTGATTTGAATCGTTAAAGCCATATGTGGGATGTATAAATGATGGAGTAAATGGTATTATACACTATATTATACTGGAATTATATTATACATTTATATCATTATGATTTAGTTCCATTAAATACGAAATTGAAATGAAAGTAGCGTTCATGCGTACGTACGGCTTACCGTCTCCATGAACGGTGCATTTCATTTCTTACCTCTAAATGTTACATAATATTATAAATGAATGTATATACTGGATATATAAGATATATATGACATCTAAAGCATGAATATAATTCTGGATATAATTGATATTCTACCACATGAACAACTTGTAATTATAAGAAGTTTATTGTTGACTCAAGTTACCAAAGATCGACAAAACGACCGTTATTAACTTAAATAATTACATAATGTTCATATCATTGTAATAAGTGATATAATAAGGATAATGAAGTTGAAAATGGTTCTTAATAAGGTATATATTAACTCTAGTTTATTATTCAGGAGGTTAAAGAACGGTTGAGTCAAGTCAGACACGAGGTAAGGGAACTTCTTAACCCAACTTCCATTCTTTGGGTTAATCTCCTACTTTCAAATTATGTCATGATATTATTATGTATTACTTTGTATTTTTACTTTATTTATGTGTACCTATAGTGAATACACATAATAGATCTATTTTATTTTAAAAAAATGATCTTTTTAAGGACTTCGTCTCAATCTCCTTTCATTGAGGCATATTTGGCTTTATACACAACTTTCTTTTATACGATGTATAAACCCCTTTGACTTTTACGTTTATTCAAAAGGAATCTTTTTATACGAAGCGTTTTGCTAAACGACAAAAGGGAATGTTTTTCTTTCCGTACTTATGCGGCGACAACGACTTCTCCGCCGCCGTGACCATTATTTGAGTTTCGGCTTCCTCTACAAGCCATCATTTTCTTTTTTAATGAAAAATAAATACAAAGTTTTAACATTCTTTTATTTTGGTATTGAAAATGGTTTTGAAAGCGTTTTTATTATATCAATGTGTTGTATTGATATCTTGTGATTGAAATGTGGAAATGTTATGTTTCCTTTATGCATGTTTTATGTGATACGATTATGTTATGGTTTATGATATGTTTAAACCTATTCATATGAGGAATGTATTGGACTTAATAAGTGACGGGTGGAGCCCGCTATAGCTCCTCGATGCATCGGTAGGTCTCATGAGACAACTAGACGTGGAATTGGCCGAGGCCCTTTCCCAATTTGATTTATGGTTTTGGCCGAGGCCTTAATCATTTTAGATGTCTTGGCCGAGGCCTTGACAAAATGTTTCAGAATGTCCGGCATTATACATTCCCTCATTATGAAAGTGGTTATTGTTATTGCATGTGATTATTCGACCAGTAGAATATCCATGTGAAGAAGTGAATGGCATTATCTCATTTTACTTTTGCCATATTATGTTGATGTTCAAGTTTAAAAGGCTTTTGTTTTAGTTATACATTGCCTTAAATGTTTATGTTTATTTATGAAAGCTTCCGCAATATTTTTATCCTTACTGAGCATCTGAGCTCACCCCTTTCAATGTTTTAATATTTTCCAGGATGTGAAGAAGTATTTTATGAATGACCTGCAGGGATAGTCAGAAGAGGATATGAGTGTGGACTATGGAGACTTTGTTATTGTAGTTTTTCACTTTATGATGTAATGTAACGTTTACAAATGTATCTAGTGTTTCCAAGGCTACTAAACTAATCGGTCTTTCGAGACTTGATCTTTTGTGATCATGCCAATGTTACGAAGTAATGCACCGACTCTGGGTAGCTGGGGTCGGGGCGTTACATTAAAAACATATATCATGTGTACATATGGACTACCACCTCACAATCTAATATATTTTATTTTTCATCACCACCTCACATAGATTGTATATAAATATTGAGTTAAAGTAATAATTTGATATTTATGATATAATTTTAATTATTTAAAGTTAAAAGTTTTCTTATTTAATTTCCCTCAAGTTCAATTAAAATTTAAATTGTTAATCATGCGTACGTACATACTATCACCTCCATGTTGTAACATAATTAATTTTTCATTAAAATATTACATGATAGGTTACAAAATTATAAATAATGTTTCAAAATTATAATTATAAGATTATTAATATTATTTATATTATAATATAATGATCTATTTTACCATAGTAAAAATACCCAATCCATTTCTAACTTATTAGTTGAATGTTCTAAAAACATCATGAATGAACATAATAGATTAAATATTTATTTATAACTTGAATATATGTGAAATAAAAAGGATAATAAACATTAAGAAGGTTATTATGAAAGTAAAATTTTACATAATTTCAATATTCATGATTATAAAGAATGTATATAACAATTCAGATAGATGATAAGGGACACATTACCTTAAAACCAAGTTTTAAATTATTTAACATCTTATTTTCTAAAAAAAATTCCTCCATGTATATATTTTTAAAATTATTTTATGGATATAATTTTATTTACATAAATAAAATTTAAGGGAAATTTTATGAGCCTCTTTTAATTTTATTTAAAATGTTTTCAAAATGAATCTTTTTATGTATATTGTATGGAATATGTTATCTTTCATAACCAAATTCTAAATATATGTCCTATTTTAATATATATAATGTCAATGGATTTTACCATAAAAAAGTTATTATATAATTAGATTTCATTATAATATTCCATTTTTTCTTCAAAAAATTACCCTTCATTATTTTTTTTGGTTATTTTAGTTTGAAAATATTATTTAAAAAATGGATATATAAATATATAAAAACGTTTTACTTATGGGTTAAGAAGTAAGTTTTATGAGTTTGATAATGGAAATTCAATATTGTATGTGCTTTTTTCATGTTAGGGTCCATGTAAATTTTTTATAATGATAGTTCATCTGGATATATCTCTCCAAAGCATCGGGTAATGATTATGTTCCTAAAATAATTATGTTATAAATAATCAAGTAGGTAATTTAATTTTTAATATTTATAAAAATGGTTCTTTAAATATGATGTTTCAAGGTACTAAACTAACTTTTATATGATTTAAAATACGTTTTTGTTGAAATATTCAGATATTATAAGTTATTATAATGATATTTTTAATGTTATTCCCTTTAAGGGTAAAAATTTATTTTTAAATAATCATTTTTATGGGATCTTGTGTTCTCTAAGAAACCATCATTATTATGATTTTTCATTTAAGATTATTTTAATTTGTTTTATGAAAATATATTAGTAGTAAAGTATATATCATGTGTAATTAAATGATTATATTATCTTAAGCATTATTATGTCAAAGGGAAACACTCTTATGTGATCTTGTGTTTCTAAAATGGAGTAACATGTTTCGTTCTTCTTGTTTTTATGTCCCTTATTGATTTTTTTTCTCATCCAAAGTTTTCAAATATATTTCAGAAGTTTTAATGATGAGTATAAATAATGATGAATTCGAGTTTAAAATAATGAATATTTATCATGAAAAATTGTGTTTTATATTAAAAGTATTTTTTTCTTAAAAAGGAATATTGAGTGCAAGTGAAATTTTTATAATTTATCGGTTATTATGTAATATCTATGACATAATTATTTCAAAATGTAACCCTAAAAAGGTCTTTAATAATTTAATAAAATTTACTCTTGATTTATAACTCAAGATAATGTAATATTTTTTTAGTTTCATTGTGTTATTATAAATAATAGTATAGATATTTTTTGAGGTTAGGATATTTTAATTAAATATCTATAAGATATTAAAATTTATGGTTATCATGATATAAAATTAGAATATTATCATGTTTAGTTATCTAAAAAATGTCCTTTTATAATGGTTTTCCATAGAGGAAATAGGGAAGATGAATTAAGAAGGCACCAAGGGTACAATATCCTTCCAAATAAACAACTTGGATTGGTTTGAATTATAATAGAGAATTTTTTTTCTATGATTGATTAGTTTACATGGTAATAAAATAGAGGTGTTATCCATAAGAGAGATAAACCACATTCACTATATAGGAATGTGTATATTATAGAGAATTTCATGAAACATCACCCTCTAGAATTTGGTGAATCAAATTACCCTATGATAGATGAATTATGGGTTGAAGCTCTTGGGAAGATATTAAAGGTAATGAGTTTTTAAAATCACAAAAAAACAATATATACATATATTTTTGAAGGTTAATAGGATCATTGGAGGTTAGTGGTTAATAATATTAGAGAAAAAGAATTTATTGATTCCATAAAATGAAATTAACATAAGAATATATTCATTAGGATGTATATTTATGGTGTTTTAAAACATATAATGGGAAATAAATTTTGGAAATTAATGAAGAAGGATGAAAATTTAGTGGCTAGGTATGAAGAAAAAATTACATGCTTGGGAAGGTTCACACCAAATTTTATCCAACATATCAACAGTAAAATTATTTAGTCTTCCTTTGGAGTAAATCCATGATATTAATGTGAATTAGAATCTCTTTTATTCAAGAGTTATGAGAAGATTGTTGTATATGTTATGATATTTGATGGTAATATACTGAAGTATCTATTATACGATATGTGTGCTAAGAATAAAACATATGAATGTCTTATATAATATGGGAAGTCAATTTTGGACATGTGGATCAAGAGTGAAAAAAATGGATCATTGTAACGTTAAAAAATAGTGAATTTTTATAATGTAATATGTTTTAATTACAATGAGATGTTTAATAATATGATTAATTATCTAAAGCTAGGAATGGACGAAGAAATTCATCTAGATCACAATAATAAAGTTGCATATTAATACATTGTGACTAATTCAGTAGAAGATGGACCATCCAATGATGTGGTGTTAGGTACATTATTTTTTTTTCAAATTATACAAACATATTTTTTGATTTAAGGACTACATATTATTTCAAAACTAATAAATCTTCTAATAAATATGAAATTTTATAACAATAAATAATTTTATATCTTTTTTTATAAACACATGGGGATAGAAAAAATGCAAAAAATAAATTACCATAACGATCATATTATTATTTCTGGATATAATTTACCTAAAAAACTTATTTTATTTTCCCATTTAGAGTTTTACATTATTATGGGTATGAATTGGATTTATATTTATCATATTATGATTGATTTTATAGATAAAAAAGTTTTTTAGAATTAGTTATAGTTTTTATACAAGAATGGATACATACATTTGATCCTATAACAATATGTTGAGAAATTGATTAAATATAGAAATGAAATTTATCAATAAAATATTGTTGAGAAGTAATAACATTTTCTAATGGGTGATGTAATGGTAATAAATGAATATATTAATTAATTTTCTGATGAATTTCATATTAGTTTACCTGGTCTAGAGATTGAATGTAGAGACCCTAAGTCGGACGTACATGGAAATTACATTAATTTTGTGGAATACTTAATACATAACAAAAACAGACATACAAGTACAGTAATAGTTTAGTGTCTTTGGAAACTCGGAATATAATCTTCTAATCGTGGTGAAAGATCATCAACATCTCCCATAAAGATCTTCCCTTTTTCCTTACCTAAAACCTTTCTTTATATCCTGGGGAAAAGGAAACATAAAAATGGTGAGCTCAAATGCTCAGTAAGGGTAAGCATGGATAAAATAAAACATACCAAATACATTTGAACTTAAAAACATGAACATAATGTTTAAACATCAAAAGCTTGAGCATTGACATAAAACATGGAAGTACGTATGCCATAGATCATAAAGAAACCTTAAGAATGATAAAATAGCATGGGAATAAAACAAGTAATTGTGGTAACCATTCACCACATGTCATGATTTCCATAGTAGCCAAGGGATTGCTGCCAAGACCACCTTAGTGGACAAAGCCCCTTTCTGAATCAAGTTCACTCCTCGTTTCAGTCCTGTAACACTGAACCAGATTAACTTACTGTTCCAGCCATGTCTATCTCATGAGATATAAATCTTTACCCAATGCATTGGAGGGAGATATAGGTCCCACCCATCTCATAATGAAATCATTTTTACTTGTGCCACAAAATAAACATACATCATTCATAATAACCCAACGAATAAAATGGGTTTCATAAACATAATCCCATCATCACATAATCCATATAAAATAAATGGATATCGTTTCATAATTAGGAAAGTGAAACCATGTTATTCATAGAGACATTATACTTGAAACATACACATATGAAATAATGTTATCTTAGATGGAAAATGGTTTTGATAAAACACTTGAAATGAATTCTTGAGGAAAATATCCTTTCTTATTCAAAATCAATTTATTTTTACAAAACGTCATCTAATTTTAAAAGAAAGATATTTTTTTGAAAATAGTCATGAAATCTTTTGTAGGAAGCTTCATGAAAATAAGGCTTTATAAAACCGTAAAAATCCGTTCGTTCCATATAAGTTAAAAAACATTCTTCTCGTACTTTTCCCGGAAAAGTAAAAAAGGACCTCGTAAAAGAAAGATTCCATACATACCATGTAGTAAAAATTCAAAAATGGGTAAAAAGGACTTTAAACATACATGAATACATTTTTATAAAACTTAGACATGGATGATAAATATAACCCTAGTAAATACTTACAAATAAGCAATCTCGGATAAAAATGAGATTTGCAAAATTAACCCTTACCTTAGGTCTGATTTTCTTTGTAAGTGTCAGAACCTCCTGTATAATGATTTAAATATTGTCATTGACTTATTCCAGAATCATACTAATTATTATGATATCATATATGGTTCACTTATGACTTTATATTACCCGTTCTTTTGTAAATTCCATGTTAAAGAGTGTTTTCGGTAAAATCTTTTCATTTGTCATCCGTGTTTTGACTTGTAATTGTTCATATGATTACTTAGATCATGATTACTTAATTCTATAATATAAAACATAATTTATATATAATATATATTCATAATATACATATATATAATAGATCGATAAATGGAAAGAAATACACCGTTCATGGAGACGGTAGGCCGTACGTACGCATGAACGCTGTTTTCGTTTCCTTATTGAATTGAATGGAATTAAGTAGATGAAATAAATATATATATACATAAATCCAGTATCATTATTATGTCATATAATTTATGATTACTTACTATATATACTTTATAATCATTCTTGAATGGTTATCATGGAGAGTGAATCTCATCGCGTCGTGGAGACGGTATTCCGTACGTACGCACGAGCGATGATATCATTCCCATGATCGTCGAATTGTATTAAAGTGTATATATAATATTACAGAATCAATATAACTTTACAATAATAATATATATTCATTACTTTCACCATTATAACCATCCATGTAAGGTGGTGGTGGAAAATAGATTATACCACGGCGTGGAGACGGTATTCTGTACGTACGCACGTGCGGTGATTTCGTTTTCCGTATGATGGATAAGAGGTGAAATAGGGTTGTTTGATATTTATAATAACATATCAGTATATTATTGATACTGATTTTATTACCTCATAATTAAACAACTAAAGAAGAGGGAGTAGAAGAAGAATGGAACATGAAGAAAATGGTAGAATGTATTACCTCTTTCTCAAAGTGCCTCCTTTAAACTTTCTCTTAAGGCAGTAGAGTTGGTATTTTGATAAGACCAGTACCTCTAGTAGGTTTCTAAGGATGTGGGGAAGTGAAATGGGAATGGGTTGGCCGATCTTGAAGGCTCAAATTGGTGTGAGGAAGAGAGGGAGGAGGTTCCCTTTTATAAGGGAGGAGAGGGGAACCTTTGGAAATATAAGAAATATTAGTTTATATTAAATCCCAAACCCACTTAAAAACATCCAAAATGACTCATATCTAAAGATTAGATAATATAGGGTTGTAATCTCATCAACCAATAAAATTTAGACATGTTATTAATTTATTTTAAACATTATCAACTTGATTTATCCTTATTTATAAATTTAACTTTATTTGTGGTAATAATATTCTAAATTTTAAATTATTATAAATAATTACATATGTGTTGTGAATTTTCCATAATTTGACACTTTATGAAATTTAAGACCATATAAATTTTAACTTATAATTTTTAAATATATTAGTGATTTTTAAACAATTTTATAATATGTTATTTTTATAAAATAACAATAGTGTCAATTTTGACACTATTCATTTATTTGAATTTAAATAAAATATATACAGAAGATATGTTCAAACTAATAGATTTAATAGATTCATAAAATGTCATATGTATCTATAAAATTAGTTTAGCACATTAAATAGTTCATATAATTTTTGTTTTATTATTTTTAAAACCATTTATTAGGTTTATCTCTTAATAAAATAAATACTACAACATTTTTGTATAATTATTTAGTGTACTTATATGTTTCATAAAAATTAAAAATAAACTCCAATGATGACGATAAATCTATTACCTTTCCCAATAATACTTTTAATCGAATTTATCATCTTAAAATCACAATATTTAAATTGTTATATTTATTGCATTATGAAGGTGACAACTTTGGCATCATTTAAAATAAAACAATATAAGTGTCATAATCACTTTTATAAGGCTCCAAATGGTCAAATATTTTACCATTAGATGATTATGGTTTAAAGCTAAATGACCAATATGTTTTGGTTAGGGTTTTAGGCATTTTATGGTTACTATTAGTTTAATTAATAGTATATTCTTGATTTTTCACTAGATAAACAATTTCTGCATCACTATTGTGTCATTATTAATGATAATTATTTAATCCCTAAAAATTATAAATAAATTCATATGATGTGTATAATTTTATTATCTTTGTGAAGACTACTCATGTTCGAAGTTTCATGAAGTTTATCATTAAATTAAAATTATTATACTTATAAGATTTAAGAGAGTGACAGGTTGTCACTTTCTTTGGTTTTAATAATAATAAAATTATTTTCATGGAAAAAAGTCCATTAAATGACTCTAATCCGACCCTTAGGTGATATAGGTCGACTTTTAGCCATAAAATAATATTTTTCCGAGTGTTAGGGTAATTTTATAATCTTATATTTACCCTTAATTACCCGATTTACCTTTAACTATGGTAAATAAAATTTACCGTAGTTACTATTCACAATGCTCAAAAATCAAATGTAGCTTATTAACATAATTTGGACCCACTTATTCTAAATATGGAATCCATTTTTCCAAATTCAATACACAAAAGTTGCAGAAATTAAATTAAAATTAATCCTGTTGTCGATAGAAAACGGGTTTTTCTTTAAAACATTGCAAAAGATTGAATTTATTTAACCTAAGAATTCAAAGTAAAATCAATGCTAATGACATAAATTATATTAAATGGAAAAAATATATTCTATTTATACTTTAAAACCATTCAATATTATAATTTAACCACATAAGTTATTACGATGAAAAAATATGTTTTTAATTAAAAAATAGCGTGTTTTTACTATTCATTAAAATATGAAAGTTGTCGGAAAAATATCAAAACTTTATCTAATGTAAATTTTTATATCCTGATTCAAAAGAAAAATTTTATTTTGTCAAATTGAACTTATAAACATGTCAAAAACTAGATTTAACGTCGGTGCGCCATCAAAAGGCGGCAAAACTGCATTTTTTTAAAAATACCTATTTTAACATAAAAATTTATTTTCTTCTTATACCATGTTCTAGAAAATGATTAAGATGAATAATAATATTATGAATTTAAAAATGTAGTTAATACTATTCATAATGGCTAGTTCATAATAATATTATAATAACATATCGTTGTTTAGTAAAACCCGGTATTGCGTACAACAAATGCTATCGGGGAAGGTCGTGATTTCATGTAATGCAGGACAAGTCAGGGTTGTGTGTAGTGCACGACTCCTTTGTTGTTGCGTATAACAGAATCCAACCATATTTTATTTATACATTGAATATATATAAATATATATACACTCAATGTTTCGTAGAATAACTTCTATCAAATAAACTTGAAATTGTGTATAACACGATCCAAGAATTGTGTTGCGTATACTGTAAGCTAAAACGGTGTTGCGTATAGTGCAAGATAATCTTGGTGTATCATACAATAAAAGATATGAATGAAATTAAAAACAATGTATCTTATAAAATCTCGGGTTGTTACATTCTACCCCCCTTAAAATGAATTTCTCCCTCGAAATTCGTCGGGGTTATAAATCGTTTACTATTCATAGAAACCCACATCGTAAAAAGAACTACAAAAACTGAACATTAAAAACTAAAGTATGAAATATAACGGTTACCCAAATTAACTCAGCACTAGGTTTCCATATAGGAGAACATAGGTGATAATATGGATATGGAAGAGTAATCTAACCATCATGTTCTGATGGAGAGTGGTAGAGAACATGGCTATGAAAAAGCCATCAATCAAAAAGCCATAGATTTGTGATGATCTAAGGTACAATCTGATTCATCAGATATAAGGGCACTAGGACAAAATTTTTGGTTTTCAAGATCATTTCCCTAATGTTGATGAAATTGGAAATAGAAGAAATACTTTCGTGATTTTGGCACAGTCTCACCGTTGTTCGTTCTTTGGAAAATTTCCACTTCATCTCTTAAAGAAATGAAGTTGAATTTGTCATTCGTGAAGTGTTAGCAGCTCATGTGATAGAATGATGGGTCATTCCATCTATCTCAAACAAAAGGTTATAAAAGTTATCAAAAATACATAAGTCCATCTATAGTGAGATTAATCATATATGGTTCCTAAAATGGACTTATACATCATATATCATACTGCTTAATATAATAAAACTAGTTTGTACTAAACAGGGACTTCTTGTAGGCCAGTGGTCAGCGATAAAGGCATGTCGCAATTCGGTTGTGGGTTCAATTCCCACTGCCTTTTCCGACGCGATGGGTTGTCGCCCGTCCTACTGGTTGTCCTTTTTAATGTAACATCCCAAAAATAATATCGAAAAAAGTTCTATCCATTAACAATACTAACTTATGTCCAACATAAGCCATTCCAATTTTTAGGCTTATATAAAATACTTCGGTCAAAGATCATAGTATAATGAAAATAATTACTAGAAAGGTTATCTACCAAGAATGTGAATACAAGCATTTATCCCACAAATATCATAAGATATATCTTGTTGGTTATATTCCAAACACATGAATACCTTAGTCATATATTCTATTAAAACATAAATTACCATAGAACCTTAGTGAAAACATGAATGCTATCAAAAGTTAACTCTTTCCACATACCAAAATCCAAAAATTCTCTATACTGAAACCATGATATAACCTTCTCCTTTTCTCAGTCATGAGCTCATGAATACTATCAAACATTTAATTTTCTCCCTTATCTCTTCATTATTCGCATATCATCTACTTTCCAAAAATACTGGTACCATTCATCACACACTTTCAAAACTTAAGGAAAAACAACACTGTAACAATCCTTAGATGTCTCTTTATTCCTTAGTACCATGAGATTACTTATACAACATTACACTTGATAAACATGTAATCATTCCACTACCTTCTTAAACCATTGACCGAGCATCAACAATTCTTTCATCTCACATATCATTTGTAGTCTCTTCATCATCATCAATATAAATACTACCCATACGACCATACTGATTCTCTTTATGAGACTTTCCCTTAGGGCATTGGTTCGCATAATGCCCGTACATTCCACATTTAAAACATTTAACCATTGTTGATGTCATAGAAATACCATTATCCATGTCCATGGTGTTAACTGAACCTTTTCCTTTGCACTTACTAGCTTTGTGTTCTTCTTTCCCACACCCAAAGAATCTTCTAGTTTCTTTGAAACATTCTCCTTGATACCTCTTCCCACATGATTTACATAGGGGAAATTGAACTTTCTTTCCTCTATGATCATCAAGAAACTCCATCTTTATCTTATTAGACGAGTTAGGAAACATACCAAATTTGAGTTTATTGATCATATTATGAGATTTCTGATTTGGAATAATAATGATGTTTGGACTTCGAAATCCCATTTCATTTTGTTTCTCATGAATAATATCCTTCCATTTTCCATCATATCCTCCATTATCATGAATCATCTTGTTTCCATCCATTTTCTAAAACCCAAAAAGAATACTGTGAGAGACAAAAATCATGCTAGGGAAAACAACATAATAAAGGGGGAGCACCCTCAATATTTAACATCTTAGGTTAAATTCTATTATCGTTACCGTAGTTCTAGGACTATATCATATATGTATACTTATCCTTAGGGAAATCCCTAGACATACCTTAGAAATATATCTAGGGATCTCACTAATGTTCTCACATCCTAGTTTCCAAATGTTAACTAAACCATTCCTCTGATACCAACTGTAGAGACCCTAAGCCTGAGGTACATGCAAGTTACATTAATTTTGCGGAATACTTAATACATAAGAAAAACAGACACACAAGGACCGTAACAGTTTAGTGTCTTTGGAAACTCAGAATATAATCTTCTAATCGTGGTGAAAGATCTTCAACATCTCCCATAAAGTTCTTCCCTTTTTTTCTTACCTAAAACCTGTCTTTATATCCTGGGGAAAAGAGAACATAAAAAGGGTGAGCTCAAATTCTCAGTAAGGGTAATCATGGATAAAATAAAACATACCATATACATTTGAACTTAAAAACATGAACATAATGTTTAAACATCAAAAGCTTGAGCAATGGCATAAAACATGGAAGTAAGTACAACATAGATCATAAAGAAACCTTAAGAATGATAAAATATCATGGGAATAAAACATGTAATTGTGGAAACCATTCAGAACATGTCACGATTTCCATAGTAGCCAAGGCATTGCTGCCAAGACCATCTTAGTGGACAAAGTCCCTTTCTGAATCGAGTTCACTCCTCGTTTCAATCCTGTAACACTGAACCGGATTAACATACCATTCTAGCGATGTCTATCTCATGAGATATAAATCTTTACCCAATGCATTGGAGGGAGATATAGGTCCCACCCATATCATAATGACATCATTCTTACTTGTTCCACACAAAAAACATACATCATTCATAATAACCCAACGAATAAAATGGGTTTCATAAACATAATCCCATCATCACATAATACATATAAAACAAATGGATATCATTTCATATTTAGGAAACTGAAACCATGTTATTCATAGAGACATTATACTTGAAACATACACATATGAAATAATGTCATCTTAGATGGAAAATGGTTTTGATAAAACTCTTGAAATGAATTCTTGAGGAAAACATCCTTTCTTCTTCAAAATCAATTTATTTTCACAAAAAGTCATCTAATTTTAAAAGAAAGATATTATGTTGAAAATAGTCATGAAATCTTTTGTAGGAAGCTTCATAAAAATAAGGCTTTATAAAACAGTAAAAATCCGTCCGTGCCGTATAAGTTAAAAAAACATTCTTCTCGTACTTTTTCCAGAAAAGTCAAAAAGTACCTCATAAAAGAAAGATTCCATACATACCATGTAGTAAAAGTAAAAAATGGGTAAAAAGGACATTAAACATACATGAAAACATTTTTATAAAACTTAGACATTGATGATAAATATAACCCCAGTAAATACTTACGAATAAGCAATCTCGGATAAAAATGAGATTTGCAAAATTATCCCTTACCTTAGGTCCGATTTGGCTCGTAAGTTTCCGAACCTCCTATATAATGATTTAAATAATGACATTGACTTATTCCAGAATCATACTCATTGTTATGATATCATATATGGTTCACTTATGACTTTATATTACCCGTTCTTTTGTAAATTCCATGTTAAAGAGCGTTTTCGGTAAAATCTTTTCATTTGTAGTCCGTGTTTTGACTTGTAATTATTCATATGATTACTTAGATCATGATTACTTAATTCCAGAATATAAAAAATGATTTATATATAATATATATTTATAATATACATATATATAATATATTGATAAATGGAAAGAAATACACCGTTCATGGAGACGGTAGGCCGTACGTACGCATGAACGCTGTTTTCGTTTCCTTATTGAATTGAATGGAAGTAAGTAGATGACATAAATATATATATACATAAATCCAGTAGAATTATTATTTCATATATTTTATTATTACTTACTATATATACTTTATAATCATTCTTGAATGGTTATCATGGAGGGCGAATCTCATCGCGTCGTGGAGACGGTATTCCGTACGTACGCACGAGCGATGATATCATTCCCATGATCGTCGAATTGTATTAAAGTGTATGTATAATATTACAGAATCAATATCAATTTAAAATAAACATATATATTCATTACTTTCACCATTATACCCATCCATGTAAGGTGGTGGTGGAAAATAGATTATACCATGGCGTGGAGATGGTATTTCGTACGTACGCACGCGCGGTGATTTCGTTTTCCGTGGGATGGATAAGAGGTGAAATATGGTTGTTTCATATTTATAATAACATATCAGTATATGAGTGATACTGATGTTTTTACCTCATAATTAAACAACTAAAGAAGAGGTAGTAGAAGAAGAATGGAACTTGAAGAAAATGGTAGAAGGTATTACCTCTTTCTCGAAGTGCCTCCTTTAAACTTTCTCTTAAGGCACTAGAGTTGGTCTTTTGATAAGACCAGTACCTCTAGTAGGTTTCTAAGGAAGTGGGGAAGTGAAATGGACAGGGGTTGGCCGAGCTTGAAGGCTCAAATTGGTGTGAGGAAGAGAGGGAGGAGGTTCCCTTTTATAAGGGAGGAGAGGGGCACCTTTGGAAATATAAGAAAAATTAGTTTATATTAAATCCCAACCCCACTTAAAAACATCCAAAATGACTCATATCCGAAGATTAGATGATGTAGGATTGTAATATCATCAACCAATAAAATTTATACATGTAATTAATTTATTTTAAACATTATCAACTTTATTTATCCTTATTTATCAATTTAATTTTATTTGTGGTAATAATATTATAAATTTTAAATTATTATAAATAATTACATATGTGTTGTGAATTTTCCATAATTTAAAACTTTATGAAATTTTAGACCATATAAATTTTAATTTTTAATTTTTAAATATTTCTGTGATTTTTAAACAATTTTATAATATGTTATTTTTATAAAATAACAATAGTGTCAATTTTGACACTAGTCATTTATTTGAATTTAAATAAAATATATACTGAATATATGTTCGAAATAATAGCTTTAATAGATTCAAAAAATGTCATATGTATCTAGAAAATTAGTGTAGCACATTAAATAGTTCATATAATATTTGTTTTATTATTTTTAAAACCATTTATTTGGTTTATCTCTTAATAAAATAAATACTACAACATTTTTGTATAATTATTTAATATACTTATTTGTTGCATAAAAATTAAAAATAAAATCCTATGATGAAGATACATCTATTACCTTTCCCAATAATATTTTTAATCTAATTTATCATCTTAAAATCACAATATTTAAATTTGTATATTTATTATATTATGAAGGTGACCACTTGGCTTCATTTAAAATAAACTATTATAAGTGTCATAATCACTTTTATAAGGCTAGAAATGGTCAAATATTCGACCATTGGATGATTATGGTTTACATTTAAATGACCAATATGTTTTGGTCAGGGTTTTGGGCATTTTATGGTTACTATTAGATTAATAAAAACTATATTCTTGATTTTTCACTAGATAAACAATTTCTGCATCACTATTGTGTCATTATTAATGATAATTATTTAATCCCTAAAATTTATAAATAAATTCATATGATCTAGATAATATTATTTTATTTTTGGAGACTACTCATGTATGAAGTTTCATGAAGTTTATCATTAAATTAAAATTATTATACTTATAAGATTTAAGAGAGTGACATGTTGTCACTTTCTTTGGTTTTAATAATAATTAAATTATTTTCATGGAAAAAAGTCCATTAAATGACTATAATCCGACCCTTAGGTGATATGGGTCGACTTTTAGTCATCCAATATGATTTTTCCAAGTGTTAGGGTAATTTTATAATCTTATATTTACCCTTAATTACCCCTGATTTACCTTTAACTAAGGTAAATAAAATTTACCGTAGTTACTATTCACAATGCCCAAAAATAAGAAGTAGCTTATTAAAATAATTTGGACCCACTGATTCCAAATATGGAATCCATTTTTCCAAATTCAATACACAAAATTTTTAGAAATTAAATTAAAATTAATCCCATTGTCAAAAGAAAACGGGTTTTTCTTTAAAACATTGCAAAAGATTGAATTGATTTAACCTACGAATTCAAGGTAAAATCAATGCTAATTAAATACATTATATTAAATGGTAAAAATATATTCTACTTATACTTTAAAACCATTCAATATTATAATCTAACCACATAAGTTATTACGATGAAAAAATTTGTTTTTAATTAAAATATAGCGTGTATTTACTATTCATTAAAATATGAAAGTTATCGGAAAAATATCAAAACTTTATCTAATGTAAATTTTTATATCCTGATTCAAAAGAAGAATTTTATTTTGTAAAATTGAAATTATAAACATGTCAAAAACTAGATTTAACATCGGTGCGCCATCAAAAGGCGGCAAAACTACATTTTTTTAAAAATACCTATTTTAACCGAAAAAATTATTTTGTTCTTATACCATGTTCTAGAAAATCTATAAGATGAATAATAATGTTATGAATTTAAAAATCTAGTTAATACTATTCATAACAGCTAGTTCATAATAATATTATAATAACATATCTTTGTTTAGTAAAACCCGGTATTGCGTACAACACACGCTATCCGAGAAGGTCACGATTGCATGTAATGCAAGCCAAGTCAGGGTTGTGTGTAGTGCACGAGTCCTTTATTATTGCGTATAACAGAATCCAACCATATTTTATTTATACATTGAATACATATATATATATATATATATACACTCAATGTTGCGTAGAATAACATCTATCAAATAAACTTGAAATTGTGTATAACACGATCCAACAATTGTGTTGCGTATACTGCAAGCTAATACGGTGTTGCGTATAGCGCAAGATAATCTTGGTGTATCGTAAAACAGATGATATGAATGAAATTAGAAATAATTTATCTTATAAAATCTCGGGTTGTTACATTGAATTTACTATGGAATTATTGATTTACACTAAGGAAATATCAAAACCAATTTATCAATGAATAAATTATAATGGTTGAAATTAAAAAAATAGATATGGGGGTTTCTTGATAAAGACCTAATTCATCTTAGAACATCATTATGGGGGGCTCTTATTTTTATAAAGAAGATGAAAAAATGAGGATTTTAATTTATTATAGAGAATTGAATTACATCACTATTAATAAAAAGTATATGTTTCTGCAAAGAGATAACATTTTTGATCTTCTCTTCTGAGCTCTATAATTTCCAATGATTGGTATTATATATAGGTACCATAATCTAAAGGTGGAGAAAGGTGACATTTTTAAGATGGTGTTTTATAACTGGTAATGTAATTGTGAGTTATCATTCATTCTCTTTGTGAATATAAATTCACCAATTGTATTTATGGCCCTTATGAATAGTTTTTTTAATGAATTTTTTAATTAATTTGTTGTTATTTTTATTGATAACATCCTTATATATTTAAAATGTTATGATGGCCATGGGAAACATTTGTGGGTTATTCTGCAAACTATGAATGAAAAGAAGTTATTTGTAAATATTTGAAAATGTTAATTTTAGATGCAGCAAATTTATTACCCTTGATATAATGTAAATAAATAATGAATAACTATTGATCAAGATAAAACAGAAGTACTTAAAGAATTTTCATGACTTAGAAATACCATATACATTCATAATTTTCTTGGTTTTGTGGATTACTACTGATGGTTTTTTGAAAACATTAAACAGTTATCTATCCCAAAAATAATGTTAACATGAAAACGAGTTAAATTACTCTAGAAAAAATAATTTTCGTTAATGTTGTAAGGAATTTAGAAGAGTATTATGGACTTCTCCAGTTTTGGCCTCTCCATCTAAAAATGGGGAATTCTTCAAATAAAATGATTCTTTTTATGGGATTTGGTTATATTATAACACGGATTCATTAGGTAATTACTTACACTAAAAAACCAAAATTTTATAAATTAAATTCCCATATTAATGAATAAATATCTTATTAAGTAAAGTAGTAATAGAAAACGCATTTTATATACATCATTTATTATTTTGGAATGTTATTAAATATATAATTTTAGAATTAAAATACCAGTAATTACTAAAATCCATGATAATATAGGACTTCTATAGTGAAAATTAGTATTAGAATATATTATGTGTTATAATAATATATAATTGGCATGGAAGGAAGATGTGATCTCCATGACTAGAAGGATTTTACCCTATGAAGAAATTTTATCAAAGATTTTAAGGGAGATGGAATGACTATGCATTTCCCATGTCCAAGCCCAATAAGAGATTAATCAACTGAAACATGTATGAAAATGGTTATGGGAGAAGATCAAGCTTATTGATATCACTTTCCTAACTATTCTTTCCAAACCACCCTAAAAAGTACCACAATTACACACCATTCACTTAGGGCGTATGCTATTGTAATTTGGGGTTGTTTATCTTGACCCAAGTAATATGAACGTTTTTATTTTCCTTTTTAATAAATAATGATTATATTTATCCCTTTTCATTATTATAATATATATTTACAAAATTATATATTAAATTTAATAAAAATTAGATTTTGATATGAAGGAATCAATATTGTATTTCTGTAAAATATATAGTTTAAATTCAAACACACATTTTAAATAATTCAATATTTTATAATTAAATTAGATTTTCAAGGAATATTCCATTTAAGTAATATTTATTTAAATATAACTAATAATAATATTCAATGATTTACTTTATAATATTTATAAGGGTTAGAAAGTTAGTGCAGTAAATACTAGTATATTATAGTAAATATGAATTTTCATTTAAAAGTGTATATTATCATATTAAAAAAACTAATTTTGAAAAGTATATATTATTTTTGAAATCAACTTATTAAAATTATATAATGGTTAATTTCACTTATTTCATTTACACAGTCAGATTTTTGGGTAAATGTTAAATACAGTATAAATCTATGGTATATATTATAACATCTTAATAGTTCATAACGTGATGTAATAAATACTATAAAATTTTTTCGTGATAAAAAAAATACCCTTTCAAATAATGTGTTTTTGAAGTTGTTGGATTAATTTTAAAAACATATAGTGAATCATTCAAGACTTATATTATATTTCAAGGTTTTAAAAATATTTTTTTGTGAACATGGCTCGCTTACACATAATGAATGGTATTATTTTAATTAATTTGGTTCATATACTGATTAAAATTTTAAAACCACTACTCTTTCTTAAAAAATGGAAAATAAACGTGGTATGGATTGAGGTTGTGATTATTTTGACACTCAAAGTCCAAAACCGATGTTTAGAAACTAATAATTAATTTACCTCTATTTTTTTATAAATACTAATCCAACCACCCATTAATATTCAATTAGAACCCATTTGGCCTGAGTTTTTTCTCCCTATAACTCTCTAAATGTCCCACAAGGTTTTCCGATGCTTTTCATAATATCCACCAAATATTTTAGAAGAACCCTCTCAAGTTAATGTATTCTCTCCTCTTACTTTTTATTCAAGTATTTCCATTATACTACGAATTGTAATTTAATGTTTATTATGTCATAATTTGTTTTTACACATCCCTTTACTGTCATTATGGTTCCCATATAATGAGATACCACCTTTCACACTTAGTAAAATATTCCATGAATCTTTTGCAGACCCATCAGGCTTTCAAAATTATCTTATGATTTCCCATGAAAAAATATGGTGTTGTGAATACCCATCCCCGTTTCAACTCAAGATTAATAACATAGATGTACCTATCCTCTATTGATTGTGTAATTCCATTTATATAACACATTCTCCTTAATAATTGGATTAAAAGTGAATAAATAAATTTTTATGTTATATATTCAATGTGGAACAAAAAATCATGTACATAGAATTATTGTGATGGGTGGAACTCAAATTATATATCCCAATAATTTATTGTTTAATATTTTTATATCATGGCATACCATGTTTCATAAATGGGAAGTTAACCTAAGCACACTATGTTATGAAGTCTCAGTGGTCAACCTTGTCTTATGCTTATGATGTCATGTTTTATATTTTTAACACGTTCCTATAATACCTTGATGGTATTATATTATATCATGAATTTTTGTTCATATATTTGAAGATCACCTTCTAATGTTGACATGATATTCCCTTATCTCACATTTTTTCTTTGATTATGTTATTCTTTGATTATTACCTACTGGGATTTATATGTCACCCCTTACATATGTATGGCCCATGTTTTAATGAGAATTTTATAAGATCAATGGAAATTTTTGGGCAAGGTATATAGTTTTTAAATAATGTGGTTATATACTAGTTTCCGTTTAAAGTGATATGAATCTAATTACCCAAATACACTAGGCCTCTTGATCTTTCGAGATTGTGTGATATCTATCATTATGTAACAAATAATAAAATAAATTTTATAAAATATATGTGTTTCTTATAATTTGTATCACATAAACGTATAGTTATTTTAGATATTAAGATTATAAAAACATAGTAAAAAACCTAGGGAAAATAAAAAATATAAAAAATCATCTCTATATTTTGTTAAATTATAGGGAATGTTTTTATAAGAAATGGAATCCATGTGTGTTTACTACAAGATGTTATGTATCTAGAATAATTTTACCAAGGCTAATAACCCCAAGAAGTGTGGACTGAGTATTAACTCAATTATCACCTGGCGCATGAAAAAAATTCAATATTTAACACTATATTTGACACTCCCATGTGATATGATTTGGTTAATTCAAAAGAACTTTAGGAACCACATTGAATGAAACAAAATTTCCTATAAAATTTAATGTTAGAAATTAGATCATGGATAATATAGATTGAAACATCTATATTCAAATGTTAAATAATATATTTCTTTTTGGGTTATCCATTAAATATTTATTTTTTTCCATTTTATGTTTTTAATAGTTTGAAAATTTTTATTATTAATGTTTGTCTTTATTTTATTCAATGGATGGAAATAAAAGGATCCGAGTCAACATTAAATGTAATTGTTTCCCAAATGAGATTCAAAATATGATGGGGAAGGATTTTGGAACATCATGAAAATACATACTCAAATAAATCATGTTTTTAATAGAAAACTGAGTCAGGGGAAACCCCTAGATCACCTTATGAAAGAGAAAGTTTTAATTGGGTTTATTTGCGACAAATCTCTCAAATTTTTAATGGATCTTTCAATTCCCTAATCAAGGAAAGAGGAAAAAATCCATTAAAGGGATCTTTTATGTCATTAAATTATATGTTGAATTATAGGTTATATTTTATATTTACCTCCTATAGGGATATACTGATTAATGATGGATGTAGATCATGAATATGAATATTGAAGAAGAAACTAATGTGATGGAGTGAATATGACATAGGAATCGACTGCGGTGGCAGAGATGGCGCTCCTCTAACCCTACGGCGATGATGCCCGCCGCGACCCCTCCTCCCATGGGGGGGGGGGGGGGTCTATGCCTTCTAATCACAATCCGGGGGCTGCAAAATTGAGTGACCTTGACTTCTTTCAATCCTCGTTGGATGCGGGTTTCTTCGTCCCTAAAATCCAGGTTGCTCTGAAAGTCCCTGGTTGCATTTCAGGTCAGCCTATTGTTCCGGTTTCGGTTAAGGAGTTCTCTGAAGCGTCGGCGTTTTCTTATGTGGCTCTGATTGTGAGATTTTCGCGATGGTGGCCTCTTGTGGAACACTTTTCCAAGGCCGTCAATGAGTATTGGGGCTTGGAACATCGAGCGCAGGTAGGTATTCTGGGTCCACGTCAATTCCTTATTATTTTTTCTAATGAAGAAGATCTAGGGAGGGCTTGGTCTAGAAAGAGGAAATCTTTCTCTGGTCTCCCATTCCATTTACTCTTATGGTCTTTTGATACTCACATGATCCGTGATTCTCCCTATATGGCGATTTGGATTCAATTTCCCGGCCTTCCTCTCCCATTCCAGAATCATGAATTGCTGAGATCAATTGGAAATTCTATAGGACAATTTGTGTGTAGTGATCAAAGAAAATCATCTCTGTCGCATCCCATGTCGGCAAGAATATGTGTCAATATAGATCTCTCAAGAATTCCACCAGAGATAGTATGGACTGTTGTTGAGGAGGATTACAGGTATGCACAGCCGATTGTCTATGAATCCGGGACTGACTTCTGTTTATATTGTCACAAATAGGGTCATGTTGAGCATGGTTGTCGAAGAAGGTCCGGGAGTGTCCGACCCTCTGAGACCATAGCTTTTCCCATTGATGTATCTTTGAGGGGTGGTGTGGATATCCCCAATGCTGGGAAAATTAGTGCACATACCACATATGCAGGCCTGTCTCAGGAGTATCAGGATCCTTCTAACCCATGTGATGTCAATATCTCACTGGTGTCGGGGGTGCCTTCAGGGTAGGTAGGATTGGATGAGGTTAGGAAGAAGGTACCTGTGTCTGAAGATGTTGTGGCAATTCCTTCAGATGTTTCCGAGTCATGCAGGAGGGAGACTGGTCACTCTAAAGTGTTGAGTCTTGTTGCTGCATTCCAGTTTATGGGTAGGTGACTCGAGATACAGCCCAACTCTAGCGAGCCAGTGATCCCTGTTCAGAACTCTTCAAACAATTCGGTGAATGGTGTGGATAGTGGAGAAGGATGGGTGGTTGGATGCTCCATGGAGGCTTGTGTGGAGGTTGGGAAGCAGATCTCCCCGGTGATAGATGTGGTCATAGAGGTCGCTTCTTTTCATATGGAGATTTTGGACAAGGGGATGGAGGAAGGTCTGGTTCAAACTAAAGTAACTGGAGGTAGTGCATAACAAGTCTCTCAGGAAGTGACAGGGGGAGAGGAAGCTGATTTTATGCAAGGGACTGTCTTGGAGGTACCTTTCCAGACCAGTCTCGGGGAAGCAGGGGGTTCGAGCCCTGCCAATCAGGCAGGGGGAGAGGATTCTTCAACTCGGACCCTAGTCATCTTGAGCAACCGGTGTGATAGTCTTGCTGAGGTAGAGTGCAGAGAGGAATCATTTGAAGAACCCTTTGGGGTAAGTAAGGGTTACTCTGAAGAAGAACCTGGATTGAAGAGCAATAGTTGTGATAGGAGGATGAGGGGTAGGAAGGACTACTCCTCCATGCCGCCTCCTATGAGGACTCGTTCATCAAAAAGGAAAGTGGATGTGAAGTTGGATAGTGGGGTCGGGTCTCAGCTAATACCAACTGGTATGTCTAATCTATCCTTGGACTTTATTTTGTGCTCAGATGATGAGGTGAAATAGAAGGTTTTATTTCTCAATTCCTTGGAAGTGGATGCAGCCAAGATTATGGGTCGGACTATTGACGTGGATATTAATAAGGAGAAATATATATGGGTTTAAAAACAGGACATGATACTAGTTGGGGGCTTCAACAAGGGGATGATCAAGTTAGAGGAGTACATTCAGATCTGGAATAAGCTGACTTCTTCATTTAAAGACCCGATAAGGGAGGATCCTCACTCTCAGGTATCTAATTTATCCTTGAAGTTGTTTAGGGATATGGACTATGGAAGAATTCAATTGGTTTTCAATGATTCTGCTTTCTCCCTTGATGTGTGTGGAAATGTTTGAGGGCCGGATCAGATCAGATGGGCTAGAGAACGCTACTTTCTCTACTACAGGTCATTTGGGACTTGGTTGACTTTGAGGGAGGGATTTTCCTTCGGGAGGGACCATGCTTACGTGGGATCGCCGAGTGGTCCTGCATTGGAGTTGGCAGTTGTTTCCTTTTCTTGGTTGGGACTGTTTCTGGTTTTATTCTTGGGGTTGTTTGGTGCTTGTTGACCTTTTCGGTTTCTCACTTTCCCCACAAAAGTGTTTTTCTTAATAAAAAAATAATTTCCGATGTGGTGGAGTGAATATAATTTATTAAAAAAATCAATAAATATGTCCATCACACTCTTTACCTAGAGGTGGAGAGGTAGTTCCTTATACTCAATCATAATGGGGATGAATCTATCAGGGAATATGTGGTAAACTTCAAAATACATTATAGATAAGGATCCAACATTAAAATTTACCCTGAAAGTAAAGCTGACCACTTCTTTAGTGGGCTAAAGCTATATATTCAAAAATCCTTAGAAATTCATGACATTGATAGCTATGAATAAATTGTATGTTTTAACCTCAAATTCAAAATAGATATCGGGAATATCTAGGGTCTCATGGGTCTAGAGATATGAATTAGAGAACACTGTTTAATTCTGGTTGAGCAATAGATAAAAATCATGATGTAAAGATCATCAAACATCCCACACACTAAAAGTATGGTAAGAAGCATCCGGAAAATTACTTGAAGAAGACAAGGAAATACAATAGGTGTAATGAAGAGGGTTCCAATATAATTAATTGTTATAAGAGAAACCCTCTAATGTGATAGAAAAATGTAATTCCCTAGTCAACACTTATCTTGTTGTACAATGATACATTTACAATAAAAAAGGAAAGTATGTGATGAAATACACTAAGATAAGTTTTGTTGAATATAATTAGTGAAAACAACCTCCAAGGCTTAAATAGCAACGGAAATAGTATTACATCCAATAGGTGAAGGTCGAACCTAGTAATGAAGTTGTCAAAAGTACAGTAGCTATTCAGTCAAGGATGGTAAAAATAATATTTGATTATAGATCTACACATTCTTTTATATAATTAATTTTTATTAGAATAACTAAAACACCACCTAAGAACATGGATGTTGAGTTATCAGTGAAAATGGAAATTGAGGAAATTGTTTTATCTCATGTATATAACAAATCTCCAGTCATTACTTACTGGTGGAATTTCCCAATGATCCTTATGATACTCCCATTAGTAAAAATCAATGGTATTCTTGGTATTTAATGGATTTCATTGTATAGAGACAAAATAAATTTCATAGAGAAGAAATCCACCTACCGTATTTTGAATCTCCCTCCAAATCTATAAAAGTGTTAGGAGGGGGATAGATCTCCTTTTGAATCATCATCAGAACCATGGGTATTGTTACCTTCTAATCAATAATATCTTACAAAAATGATTTAGAGTAAGTAAATTTTCATAATTGATGTCATTCCCATTGTAAGAAAATATATTGACGTGTTCCTAATAGAATTGTCGTGTCTTCCTTGAAACTGAGAGGTTGAGCTCTCAATCAAACATATACATATATCTTTTACAATGTCCAATACATCATATAAATTTTCCACTGTTAAACATTAAGATATTAATAAGAAACTACATGATAATCTATATAAAGGGTGCATACACCCTTGTCCATGACTATAGGGTTCACTGGTTATTTTCATCACGAAAAAGGATTGCATAATGTGCCTCTTCATTAATTATCATGGGATCAATATGATCATAATAACGAATATGTATCCTCTTCCATTATTTGATGAACTATTTTATTAGCTACATTGAGACCAGTATTTCTCTATGGTGGATCATCATTCACTATATTATCATGTAATGTTATATATGGATTATATCCCAATGGAAGCATTTCATACAACGTATATGCACATCAATTTAATAGTGATTTAATTTAGACTCACTAATTCACTATCTATATTCACAGACATAATAATAGATTATTTTAGGATAAAATAAATAAATTATTGAAGTCATTATAGATGATATTATTATCCAATTCAAATTAAAGGATGAATATAAGGATAATTTGAATGTTGTGATGAATACCTTGCGAAAGGAAATGTTATATGTGAATTATAATAAATAAGATATTTGGATATAAAAAGTAACATTCATGGGCCATGTTATCATTAGTAAATTTATATTGGTAGATCCTTTGAAGATAATGGAAATTAAAGGATGAACTAGAAAATTGTATGTGATAGAGATTCATAGTTTTCTTGGATTATCGGGGTATTATCATCGATTTCTGAGAAAATTCTAATAATTTTCCAAACTATAAAAAAATATAATGTCGAAGGTATTGATGATGTTCTAGATTAATGAATGAGAAAAATTATTCATATTGTTATAAAATATGCTTATAAATACAATGGTACTCACATTACCCACATGTGGGGATGTATTTTTGATCTGTATCATTGCATCAAAAATGGATTATGTTGTGAACTCTTTAAAAAAGAAAAATAAAAGGCCTATGTATAGAAGTCCAAAAATTTTATACAAAAATATTACATTATTTTAAATTTATATTCTATATATAATATTATAATCCACTCTATAATCAAAAGAGTATTAGTATTTTTAGACACTAGACACATGAAAATATTTTTTATATACATACATCATCATCCATCAAAATTTTCCTCCCAATTTTTACCCAAATTGAGATACCATAAGTAGAATCGTTCTCTATAAAATGGGTAATGTAATAAAGATAATTGGTGTGATTTGATTCTCAGTAAATGTAAGCATAAGAGAAATAAATTAATGATCTTATGGAAGAATAAGATAAGAATAATGATATGAGATCATGAGAAAAACTTATAATGTTCATAACCTATCTTTCATAGATAATAATAATTATTATGGAATAAAAATATTCACTTAAAAATATTTTATTCATAAGTGTCTGAAGATATATTAATAAATCATGAACCATATTTTCAAACCAAAATGACATCATAAAAGTGTAGCACCCTCAGATGCATATATTCTATTTCATATATCAAGGTTAAATAGTAAGACCATAAATTCATAGTGGATCAGGTATAAATAGTTATTTCACATTTTGTTACAACGTATCCCAAGGTGACCCCAAACTAGATATGTGAATCGGTTCGTGAAAGGGCCCATAGGGCATCACTGATCCCCACAGGATGATGAAAAAAATAAGAAAATTACAAAACAAATTTAGGGATGGTTTATCCGATAATTTCTAAACATGATCCAAACATAGTACAAAACATAAACTGAATACATAAACCACTAGAAAAAAATACATAAAAAATATGGATACAACATACCAAAAGTAGAACTAGAACCCAACTAAAACCTAAAACAATCTCCAAGAGACCTCTCAGTAACCACCATACTCAAAACCAACCTTTTTCATGGGTGATCCTAATCCATAACTGAAACTTGCAAAATAGCTCAGTTCAACCAATGCTATGTTTCATAAGTAGGATGTGAGCATAAAACTACTTACTAGGTAAGTACCATCGAATCCATACATGTAATTTTTATAAAAATTATACAAACACCAGTTTGAAAATACAAAAATAAAATAGGTATTTATTTATTATGAAACAAAATATAGTTTTATATACATACCATTTAAAAAAACATGAATTCCCTTATTAAAAAAGAATCCCTTTCAATAAATAGTTTTGAAAATCAAATTCCACATTAAAAACATAACCTAGGAAAATAAATAATATAAAGGGAAGTAGAAACTAATAATAAATTAATGGTAGATGAAACTATTATGAAAATAAAGTAAATAAAATAATTGTGATGAGTCATAAATACAAACAGAATCTAGTAACCAAAGTAAAACCAAGTAAAATAGGAACATACCGATATGTAATCACAGGAATTTTCTATAGACCTCTAGATGTTACCGTAGATGTACCTGGTTATGACCCATTTATTGGTGTATGATGAAATCCATGGTCAATAACAAACCTAGGTTCTCTAACTAGCCTCTCTAATGGAAAACCCCACATGAATTATCACTATCCTAGGTGATCTAGTCCACATAATCCGAATATATAAACTAACCATCACTCGATCCTCTAGATGAGTTCCATGAGTTCCATGATAATAATACAAGTTAATATGAGTAGTTTTCCTCATATTTAACATTATAAAAATATGAGGTATGCCACCATGCATGCCTTTACAACTCAATTACACTATCTCTGTGAAGTACCTGCCACCAAATGGGCAACCATAGGGATGAAAATCACATAGAAAGCCATAAAAACATTCCAAATATCCCTACATGTCCTTAGAGTTCAAAGAAATTTTCAAAAAACAACTCAAAGGACCAATAATACCTATTTATCTAAAAACATAAACTATTTAATATGTAAAATGTTTCATTCCAAACTATTTCCAAACATAAGGTTATTTCCCAGAAATAATAATCTAGTTCGAAATTGGTCCAAAACATATAAAACCCATAGTAAACCACATTTGATGATAGTTGAAAACATAAGAAGTATTCTAGTATGACCTTTTGAGTATTACAGAATCACATATGAATGAAATATGTGAAAATAAATGAAAATGGAAGAAAAATATTTTTAAAAAAAATAAACCAATTATTCATTTTAAGGAGTTTACATTTGTGTCCATATGTATATCAATATGCGAACCTTGACTAAATTTGGATATGCCCATATTCACTATCATATAAATAGATAACCATAATAATTTCGATGGATCCAATAAAAGTAGTAGAAGGAGAATCACACCAAAGAACAAGTGTTCTCACAAAAGTATCAAAACATTAAGAGGTACCAAAACCCAACCAAACCATAATTACACATGTAAACCAAGTTAAAAAAAGACAAAAAAAAAACAAATTCAATTTTAAAATACCTAAAACCTTTTAAAGGACCCCTTGTAATTTTATTAAACATGTTACATACATATACATATAGTAATAATTCTCTAAACCATTTGAAAATTTATTTTCAACTAGAACACTAAATTTATAAACTCTAAAAAACCATAATCACACCCCACAATCCAGAATAAAAAATTTATAAGTGGTTTAGGAAACTGAATTCATATAATGGAATTCTTTTTAAAGTAAATGGATGGAAACACCTACCTTAATGGTGTGTGAATGAAATAAAACTCTATAAAAAAGAAAAATATTTCTAATAAGAAAATTTCACACCCCAACATAAAATGTATCAGCCCACAAATTCCAACACTCACCCTTGGTTTAATCCAAGAGACGAACAAACCAAGATCAATGATAATAAAATAAGAAGTCTAAATAAGATAAGGAAATATATTTATCCCAGGATAAATCCACCCAAAAAATTGAAGTAGGAGTACCTAAAATCCAAGGTGGATGAGAGGAGGAAGCCACCCAAGTCTCCCATGCAGCCCCCCAAATGAGCGTGGGAGGAGAGGGGTAGATTTTTATTATATTAATATAAGAGAAAAATGATAAATTAACATTTTTAAAGGTCATAATAAGGGAAGACTATTTAGATGTAAGGTCAAATAGACTATGTACCCTAACTATGATTTCCTGTGGTGATTATTACCAACGCCACATGGCTGCCAAAAGAAGGTTACATGCCTATGTGGATAGTCATGTAGTCTATATAGACTCATTTTTATGTACACATAGTTTAAAGGGGAGGTTCCACACGGTCGTTCTCCTAACTATGCTTCCAAGACTGCGCCATTTTCAATTTGATACTATTTTCTTTATATTGTCTCATGGTTCCCCCTAACCAAGGGACAAACATGTGCCACCCTATATCCTTCCAGAATAATCAAAAAACATTTAATCTCTAATTAGAATACAACTCAAAAACTAAAAGTAAGATAAAGGAAAAGTAATAATATAAAAAAATTATGGTTGGTGTGTGAAATTTATTCCCACCCAGAAAAAATTTTTTACCCAAAAAATTCAAACATTCAAAACAAGAAGAACGATGGAGACCTAAAAACCAAATCTACAATCCAAAAGAAAAATAAATAAAAGACCAGTGAAACCAAGAACACATGTGTTACCTTTTAATCCCCAATGTCACACATGACTAGTTCTAAATAGAAAACCACAAGGAGATCTATGGGGAAAAATAAAGGGGTGGGTTCTCTCCACAATATTAAAACCTAATATCCAAATAACTACAATATAAAGGGGGAAACCAATTAAGAAACAAAAAATATATAAAATCAAGACAAAAAAACGTAACCCTGATTTATAATTTCTAAAATATATAAGAATATATAAACTAACACCACCCAAAACTAAAAACCATTCTTCAAGATGGTTAACCAAGAAAATATTTATCCGCAATGAAAAACCACCAAAACAATAAGCAAATGTGACCAAAAATATGTTCTAAACAATATGTATTAAAAAAAAGAAAACAATAACAAAGGAAAACTAAAACTATCCCCCATCCAACATCAGAAAAAATAAGCTAGGCCAACACTCCCCCTGCACCTTGAGGCTCCCCAAATGAAGGAAAATAATGAATTTGGTGCTTATGGATAAAGATCTGATGTCATAAGTAATCTTCTATTCTGTATTAAAGTGCTTAAAACCTTTGAAAAATAATTTCTCTTCTTGAAATAAAGCACATTGAATTACTCATGATGTCCCTACTAGTTTCATTTTCAAAAAACGTCTATAGGATTCTGATAATTTCGAATCAAATTCCCAAACTAACCAAACAAGAAGCACCTGAGCTGGTGGTCTGAGGAACAAAAAGTTGGAACTGATGAATTATTAATCTCAGTAATAGGTTCCTATTATTTACATTCATTATTAACTAGATAATATGGGATGAAAACCACTACAAGAATCCTTTTTTAAACCAATTCGACTAGAAACGCCTCATCCACTAACTTCCCAAGCATCAATTTCTTGGATGAGAGAAATCGACCTTTAATTTCCAATTTTATACCCTATATGAAGAGAGGATATTTTAGAAGATCCTTTCATTATATCTCCAGAGATACGGAAAACAGTTCTTTTAAATAGTCAATATAGATCTCAATCATCCATTGACCGTGTTGAATACCTAAGACCTCTTCCAAATTATTAAGCGTCATCCACAAGGGTATAAACCATTGGATGAATGTTTTAATAAATACTTCCAATGAAATACCATCTTCCAATGAAGATGGAATGATCACCTTTCTTTAATCCAAACAGGGACCCTCAAACAAACCCATGATAACTCATTCCGTTATGGATTCTGGAGTTCCCAAAGCCCTGAAAACATTTTCAACCTTCTCAAGACACTCAAAATCCTATAACAAACCTTGATTACAATGGAATATAGGAAATAGAAAAGAATATTGTGACATTGAAACTCTATTGGGAGTCTAATTAAGAAAAAAACCAAAATATACTCTCTATAATCCTTTATAACCTTTCATTGTTGAATAATTTAAATAACATAAATATAGAATATTGATTCAAAATCACTCCAAAATTAATCTGAAATAACATTTAAAACCAAAACACCTTTTTCAAAAATAAGAACATCACCAAACAATAACACTATCACAATTCATTATTCCAAACCATTTTACTCCAAGAACAATTTCAAAATACCTAATCCCATTTCCAAATACAGTTCATACAGCACATCTCACATTCAAATTTATGTTCCCACTCAAGACCCATTAGACTAAAAATAGTCCAACAAGTCTAATTTAAATTCCAAAACACCACATTCATTTTCCCTTTTTGAAACCACACATCATATTATAAAAAGAATCCATCTCTTTAACAAAAAACTTATATTTAAAGTAATTTATTTAGAAAACCCCATTTCTAAATATTATTTCCTTTCAAAATAAGCCTTTACAAAACAAAATCATTCCATTGATTAAACCACACTAAATCCTTTTATGTGCGCATCTAGTGGTAATGCATGACATGGAATCATGGTTTAGAAGTCCATGTGCAAAGCTTGCACTAATAATTAGATGTATTTTAAACCATTCACTCAATCTCCACATGGTTCACTATGCCATGTAATCTCATCATGTATCACTATATCACTTCCACTAGTATATCCAAATATGTATAAACACTTCTAACCAAACAATACCCAATTTATTGAACAAAAAATTAAAAATATAGTTTTAAATTCAAATTTTCCTTGTTAACATAAATCATGGAATTATTAAGAGTTCAGGACGCTCTCTCTTCCCCTACCTCTTGTGTTCTTACAGTCCAATATTTAGTCTACCTAATACCCAAAATAAAAAAGTGTTTCTCTTATACCATTTTTTTGTGAACCATTATTGGTCGAACCTAATACTAAGACCCAAACTAGTCTATGACAAATATCATATGGACACCCTGATCTCAAGAATATTATGATGAGTATATGGTAATCAAAGATAAATCATTGGGGATGATTTAGACTCTAAATTTTAAACATGAAAAAAAATAGATTACGCAACATAAAATGAATACATAAACCACTAGAAAAAATAAATACATAAATATATCCAAATTCATAATACAAAAAGAAAAACTAATACCCAAACACCACCTAAAAGGGTCTCCATGTGTCCTCTTGGTGACCACCAACCTAAAAACCAACCTACTCTATAATAAAACTAGATATATAACCGTAACAAGTAAAATAGGTCAGGTATACCAATGAAGAGTGGAATAAGTATAGTGTAATAATAAAAAAAAATTATGTTACAAATAAAGAATAAATATATGTAAAATCCAAAAAAAGTATATTCACACTACTTTAAAAATAAAAATATAAAATATGTTTTAATATTTTAAGAAACCAAATATAGATTTCCATAAATCCCCTTTTCAAAATAAAATATGGATTCCATTTTTTAAATATATTCTATTTCAAAACAAACTTTTGAAATCAAAATTTCATGTATAAAACAAAAACCATGTAAATTTTTAAGAGAATGGGAAATGTGAAATAATCATAATAACAAGGTATATTATGTAATTCTATAAACATATGTAATAAAATAATGTGTGAGAAAGAATACATAAAAATAAAATCATGTAACCAAATTTCCACAAGGTAATATAGGAACATACTAGTAAGTAATCATTGAAATCATGAGGTACTTGACTTAGACTCATCTGCATTTATATGATGAAATATATGATCAAAAAATGGCTTAGATGATCTTACCATCCTTAATATGAGAAATTCTTACTTGGTTTCTCAATCTATAAATAGATCAAGTTCATTAAATTAGGGAATCAATACTAATAATCAATCATCTTTCTATATGGCCTTTATGAATCACATGATAATAGTACAAGGAAAATTGAGGTGTTTATCACACTCTTTTAATTAAATAAAAATTAAATATTCCACCATTCATGCCTTTTCTACGACTTGATACCATCTATTCAATGGTTGTTTCAAATGAGAGAAAACCATATGGGTTACCATCACACAAAAACCCTTTAAAAATTGAAAACTATTCCTAAATTTCATGATATTTCAAATACAATTTCTAAAAACATCTCAATTGACCAATCGAGCCACTTTATCTGAAAAAACAAATCTTTTTTTGAAGGAAAAAATTTTATTCCTAACCAGTTCAATCCCAAGTCAATTGTACAAACATAACATCCAAGGTTCCAAATTAGGAAAGCTTTGTAATCCCTATTTAAAAAAAATTATAAGTCATTTGAAAGCCAAGAAGTCAATTTTAAATAAATTTATTGATTTTGATACGCCCATTTGGAAGAATGATTGGAAATGGAAAAAAATGGGAGGAATTTGTTTTTTAAAACCAAATCTATTAAATGTATATTTTATGGAGTTTCTTTTTATTTTAATGTTCATAGAAATATTATCAACTTGGGAATATATGGGTATTCCCATATTCATTATAACATAAATGGATAACCAAAAAAATTTTCATGGGTCTAATCAAATAAGAATAATAAAAATCACACAAAATTAAAAGAGTTATAAGATAAGAATCAAACCATTAAGAGGTGCCAAAACCTGTCCAAACCATAATTCTACATGTGTACTAAGTAACAAAAGATAAAATAATTTGAAACACCATTTCAAAATACCAAAAACCACTTTAACAGCCCAATTGGAATCATTATCAAACACATTATATAAATATACATATAGTGATAATTATATAAACCCTTTGAAAACAAATTTTCAACCATTCCAAAAATATATAATGTTATAAAAACCAATAATAACAAAGCAAAATCATGATGGACACATTTAAAATTGATTTTTTTAAAGACTAATCTTCTCATTGATTTTTTCACAAAATAAATAGATAAAAACACTATCCCCAATGGTGTGGGAATACAAAAAAACTCTAAAATAATGAAGATAATGTTCCAAGACAAAAAATTCACACCCTAAAATCCAAATAATAAAACAACATAATCCAACCATCTATAAATATTTTAGACAATATATGACCAATATAAGAAAGACAAAGAAAAAAAAGCAAGTATGAAGAAGACTTATCGAAGGAGAAATCCACCCAAAAATTGCGGGAGAACCTAAAATCAAAAAAGGAGGAAAGGATGAATGCACAAAATTCTCCTAATAGGCCAAAAAATGGGTGTTGGAGGAGAGGGGTTAATTGTAGTGAAAACCCCAAAAACAAAAAACTAAAAAATTTCTATTTTAAAAAACATAGGCAGACCAGATGTTTTGGATGCTTGGTCTTCCAGACAATAATCTTTAATCGAAATATCACATGGTACTTATGACCTAGGATACATGACCTAATATATAAGGTCACATGACCTACTAGGTAATGTTTTATAACTATGTGAATATTTATGCGGTATTGAGAGTCCTATTTTCTAAGATGAATGGTTTGAAGGAGAGGTGGTGCACAGTGGTGTTCCTGACTGTGCAGCCTAGATCGAGCTACTATTTCACATTCATGGTTTTCCCTAGACTAGCACATGGTTTCCCTTTCATATGAACTAACTATTCACCACCCTTAAACCTTGCAACGAAGACCCAGAAACTCAAGACCATAATCTAGAAATCAATAAAATCCCAATAAGATCATTAACCAAAAAAATATTAAATTTAAATAAAACTGAGTTAAGGGTGTGATAAATTGTATAGTGTGTTAGGAATAACCAAATATTTTCCATAGTATATTTATCACCTTGGCTCCTCTCATATAGTGGATAATTCACTTCAACTTGTTTCCGATAATGGACCAAGCACATTGACTTGTTTCCCATAATTATCTCAAAAGATCTAAAACAATACCCAATGCATTAGAGGGATATATATTTCTTGTCCCACACAAAATATAATGAAATAAATACATGTTTGTGACAAAATATTATAAAACATTCATTATATCATCATAATAAATCCCATGGAAAGAGTGCGGGTTTCATAAACTCTTTACCATTTCAATATTGTATATCTCATGGGAAATCGAAAGGTTTTATAAAATTCTCATAATCATAATCACAAACCATATAAATAAAGAATAATAATTTTTTCATTAGATAATTTCCCCATTAAATCATAATTAACATCAAGTATGTTATCATTGATGAAACATCCCATAAAATATCACTATAATATTTCATTATGAAAATACACTTTTTGTTTTGAAATAACTTATTTATAAACTAAAATTTAAAACAAAATATTATGGGAAACATTTTTGTTGAAAAAAATCATGGAAACATATAAATTAATCTTTAAATAATTATGTTTTCATGATTATGGTATGATTTGTTCATTTTGTGTATATTAAAAAAAATGTTTCATTTTGCATTTTTTTTTAAAAAAGTCAAAATTACATCATTTGAAGAAAGAAAAGAAAATTTTTATTTTCAACCAATGTTAAAAAAATACGAAATTGGAAAAAAAATATTTTAAAAAATAATTCTAGATAGTAAAATTAATTTCTAAAAAAAATTCAAAACATGCACTTGGAAGAAAACTGATTTTTGATCGAATAGGGAAATGAAGTCATATTTTTTGAAAATGTTATATCAGTATATTGAGTTCTTAAATATAGAAAAAAGAACGTAAAACATGTAATCTATAGTAATTATGATAGTATAAGAAAAATTAAAATTATTTATTATATAATGATCATATTATTTCATTAAAGGATATTCAAACATAAGTAATCCAGAATAAAATTAAATTGAGATGTAAATCACTCGCCACAAGTCGTGTATTTCTTCATACATATACATAAATAATGAAAAATAAATATATATTTAATATAAATATATTCTAGAACCATATTCATATATATCACACAATATATTATTTAATAATAATATCCTACCTCTCGTTTATTAGAAATTTGATAACAAAATCACAATCCCTAGTGATAACTACATCATTTTTCATGTAGGATTTGGTTCAATAGTATTGTTCCTTTTAATTTTATCTTGGTTAATTAACAATAATAATTTAAATAATTATATAAATATAATATATATTCATTATATATATATTTATTAGCATACATAAAATGCAGAGAGAGAAAAATGAATGACATCGTTCATGAAGAACGTAGGACATATATGTGCTGCAAAACTATTTTTAAGAAAGCTAAATAATAATTAAAATTCAGATTATCATAAATATGTAATATATATCATATGTATTTACTAATTATATACATATTATATCCATATAAAAACTAATATAATAAATAATCACATCACCTCATGGAAGGGGTAGTCCACACGTATGCATGAGCAACGTTCTTTTTTTACAACATATGGGATAATGGTTAGAAATTGTTATTACATAATAATAATAATAAATAATTATATTGAAGATAATTAATTAAATATTTTATAATGTATAAAATATATTTATAGGAGGTTGAATAAGTAATAAATTGGAAGAGGTCGGGTAAGATGATTGGCTCTCCTTCAGCAAGCCTCCTTTAGATCCCTTATAAAGTCCCATGGATTGGTCTTTTGAGAAGATAATAACTTCAATTTTTATAAGAATGTTTATATTGTAATAAGTTAGGTTTATGTTGAGCTATAAGTTACCATATTTTTGAGGAAGAGAGGGGAATTGCTTTTCATTTTATAAGTGACGACCGTGGAATTATTAGAGTTACATAAAATATTAAATTAATTTAAATTAATTTTGAGGTTCAAGTGGATGAAAATAAATATAATTAAAATATGTAGTTATTAAGAGAATAAATACTCTCATAAAACAAAAATTTTATATTTTTAGCTGATGTGTTAATACTTATCTATTCTGTTAAACCCCCCATTAACCCTGTTGAAAATTACAATAATATCAAAGTGTTTTACACTTTAGGGGCAATGAATTTTACCATACAAATAAATGTTACCCATAAATAGACCAGAATATATATTTTCAACAATATCCCTATTAAAAAGGTTTAATATCATATTTTTATGAATTTTACATCATTTAATAAAATATTTTTTATTTTAATATATCAACATTTTAATTTTTTGGAACAACTCTTTTACATTGATTTTAAAGGAACCAATATAGTAATTTTTTGGGATATAAAACTTTACAACATATCTAATATGTTATATTTACCAATAAAATTCATACAAAAAATATTAATAAAAATAGTGTTACTTTTATTACTTTTAAAATCATTTAATTTTTTTATATGAATTGAATAAATATAGTGTCGAAGCTGAATAGTATTCAAATTAATTCAAAAATCACTAAAATAAATAAATACCATTATATGAAAAATAATTCAAATTTAAAATAAAATATTAGGACCATAGATATCCACTTTTTATCATTATGTAAAAAATTTAGAAATATTAATGTAATGACAGTGACATTTTGTATTAACCCTTTTCAAAAATCAATATAAATGTTATAATCAAATAAAAACATCACCATGTGGCCATGTATTTGATAAATATATGGAAATTTTCAAACTCCAACCATCCAATGAGATAAATTAATGTTTTATAGAAATATCAATGCCTTCTTCCAAAGTTTTAACTCTAATTTATGTATTTTAGCTTTACTGATAAGATAAATATTTATCTAGATTTATATTCATAATGAACAAAAATAAAAGGAACCTATTTATAAAATTTGGACATTATGATTCAAAATAATTAATCAAATTTTCAATATTCAATTTTCATTATTAGTTGAAATTAATTTTCGATAAAAATTATAAATGCAATGAAAAATAGTTTTCAGAAAACAACCTTTTATGATAAAAACGTTAATACAAAATTAACCGATGAAATTAATTATAATGAATAAAAATGATTATTTATAAAAAATAAAATAAATTTTACTTTGAAACAATTTTAACACCAAATGAAACAATTAAAACTATTGAAAAAAATTTCCCAAAAAAATAACAATGATACACTATCTTATAATTTTTACATGTTGATTTAATATGTTGAGTTTCTTTAGTGAAATAAACTTTTAAAACTGGTTGAAATTAATAATATGTTATTCTCACAATGAGACATAAAAACCATTTTAGGAAAAAATGAATGTATAAAGTATACAGTGAATTTATAAAAAAAATCATTATCTAAAAAATTTATAAATATTTTTATGAATGGGATTATTCCTAATTATTCTTGAAATGTAAGATATTTTTTATAATGGTATACTATATTACAGTTCATTTAGACTTAGTGTTACATGTATTACATGATATCGAAGTAGTCAAATTTAATAATATATCATAAATTTATAGGGTGTTACATTCTACCCATCTGAAAATATTTTTAACATGAAATTAAATAACTGTAATACATAAAATGAGGATAATTATACCTTATCATATCCTTTGTTTTTAACATAGATTTTTTTAATTAATGTTTTCTCTAGAAAAAAAATTCCAGGTGAGTGGTCTTGTTTCATAGAACATTATCACCATGATCCAAATTCTCTATTTGATATACCTTATAAGAGATATATTTCTCCATCAGTACATCCTCTATGTTGAGAATATATAAAAGAGAATGTATGTACTAACTTAGGATAGATTCATGGAACACATCATGAACTTGATAGAGATTTAGTGAAAGTTCAAATGATAACCTTCTATCCTAATATGATCAAGAATTTTAATGGGACTAATATATGTAGGTATTATATTTCCTTAATTTCGGAATAAAAAAAACATATTCTAAAGATATATTCAAAGGAATAAAATTTCACCAAAATTGAACACTATATTTCATTGGATATTGTCAGTTAGGTAAACTTTAATATCCCTTATGTGTTGCTAAATAGATATAACTGTCCCTGCCATTTCCATACCTATATATTATCCCAATAGTTTTTTTTACAACATCATCCTATTCATTAGTGGTTATATAGTTCTTAACATATAGGGCTTCATAAGGCAACACATAAATAGTTGTTTGAAATATATTATTGAAATAAGATTCCATCATAGGAATGTTTTGATACCAACCACCTTTTAAATCTATAAATCAATCTCTCAACATATTCTCTAGAGTTTGAATGGTCCTATTATACCGACCATCTATATAGGGATGATATATAGTACTAAAAAACATCTCTATAACCAGATCTTATTGAATACTTCTATATTACATTGAGGTAAACCTCGCATTATAATCATATACTATAGAATATGGTACTCCATGATATATAACAACTTACTTAATATATAATCACAATGTTTTATTAAGATAGAAATATTCACCAATGGAAACGAAGTGCACTGACATCATAAGGTTATCAACTAATGCCCAAATATCATTGTTCGCTTTAGATGTTTTTTGGAGTCCTACGATGAAATCCTTGGTATTGTATTCCTACTTAAATTTAAGTATGTGTAATGGTTTTAACATCCCCAATGACTATTTTATATTAGACATAAATGGATATCATACCACTCATCGAGACACATAGACTATAATATCTCTCTACATGTTTTCCTACCAAAAATATTCAATCAGATCTATGCACATTGTCATACTTCCATGTTGAATTTTGAATGATAAACAATGAATTTAATCCAATATATACTTTCTAAAATATGGTATATAAGGGACACATACACAGTTCCTAAACCCTATTATTACATCAAAATAATAGTTGAACTTGAGATCACTTTTCACTTTATTCTTCAGCTATACATCATCCTTTTTTTCCTCTTTAATCATCACATGGATATATGTTAAAAAATTCACTTGAGGAAGATATGATATTACCACCTTCTATATAATTCCAAGTTCATAATTATTAAAATTCATAAGTATTGGATCACATTAAAACCTAATCATGGAAAATTAGCATGGTCATTACAAATCAGAACATTATCCAGCTTTTTTTCCTTCATATGGTAGTAGTGTATTAAAAAATAATAATATTTAATCAATTTAATTAATATTATTTAGTTTTTTTTCAAATTTTTTTGTGAAGATATATTTAAAAAATTTATGATCCATATATATGACACATGTTTCACCATAAATAAAAATCATCCATATTTTCAATGTAAAAAATACTGCAGTTAACTCCAAATCATGAGACTAGTAAATATTATGATTTATTTTAAATTTCCTGGAAGTATATGATATCACTGAATAATTATTCTGGAAGAAACATACAATTTAATTTTTTATGCATAACTATATATCAAAAACACTTATACACTATAGTTTAGTGTTACAATAAGTTCACTAACCAACATTAACTTAAATTCTTTTAAATTATCTTCACATTGATTTGTCGACTATAACATGACCCCCTTCCAAGTCAACTAGGTTAATGAATTATATAGGAAAGATAAATCTCTCACAAATAATATTTAATATCAATCCAATATGAAAATATATGGATTTCAATTAACATGTTTTGTCTAGTCCATTTCACAATAACTTCCACCTTCAAAGGATCTACAGATATACCATCACATGAGATTATATAACCCAACAATAAAACATTGTTAATACAAAATTATCACTTGTTTAATTTTTCATATAACTTCTCATTCTTCAAAATATTCAATATAATAATCAAATTATCTTGATAACTTTCCATTATATTTTAAAATATAAGAATACTGTCTAAAAATACTATCAAAAAAATCATGGTAATCTCTAAATACTCTATTCATTAAATCCACAATGATATCATTGGAATTAGTAAGTACAATTGGATAAAATATAAATTCATATTTCCTATACCTTATTTGGAATTTTTTCCACAGTATATCAACATTTTTAACCATCTACTGATGATATCTAGAATAAAGTTCAATATTAGAAATGTATTGGTCTATTAATAATTGATCAAACAAATCATTGATACATGGTAAATGATAATTTTTCTTTGTAATGATATTGTTATATTCATAATAATAAATGAAATTATTTATTAACCCATCATTATTTTAAACAAAAAATAACAGGGACACCCTATGGTGATGCACTATGGAATATGAATCCCTTATCCAGATTCTCCTAGAGTTTCTTTTTAAATTTCTATAATTCAATTGGGTATATATTATAAGGCCTATTTTAAATAGGTGTAGAACTGGGTAAGAGTTATCATGAAAAAAATCACAATTTAGTGGATGATTAATAATTTCATTTGGATAGAAATTTAACAACTCCCATAGTATTCTATCCTCAATTTCTATTTTCTCCCCTTACATATGAGATAAATTCCCTAAATGGATTTAAGACCCATAAGAATTATATAATTTTCATTATAATTTCATATTTATGCTTTCAATGATAAAAAAATTATATATTTATTTATAATATAAAAATTTGGATTACCTTTCTTGGTAACTGATATGGGGTCCATTTAAAAAATTCAAATTCATTTCTAGAATTACAAAAAATTAATCAAAAGGGAGAATCATAATATTTATATGAATCACTTCCCTACAAAATTTAACTCAATAATATCTATAGACTTTAAATGTTACGATATTAACAATAGTATTTTTCATCACAAACTCATAATCTAATTATTTAGTTGGTATGTTTTTACCCTTAGAAAATTCCTTAGATATAAAAAAGTAGGTATATGTAGAATTAAATTAGACTTTAAGTATTTTAGATAATATAAAAAGTGTAACATTCATCATGTCATTCTTATAACCCACTTCAAAAGTCATGATCCCTTAATATTTCCCATTTTCATTGAGATTATTTGATTTTTGATGTTGATCATCATCATAAATATTCATATTCATGCACTGGTTGGATTAATTCCCATAATCCTAGAATTTTAAGAATTAGATTATCTATGGTATATTACTTGGCATCCTCTTTTCCTCTATGATGCTAATTTTCCCCTTCATCTACTTTTTAAATTCATGGGAGTTATTACCGTCCCTTCCACATTTAAACCACCCAATCGTTCCACTCATGTAATTTCCTTGATGTTTCATCCAGCATTTATGGAATGTTGATGGTTATAATTTCATTCCACCATGTAATTTATTCATTTTTTCATGGGCCTTCATCATCCTTTCCATATAAAAACCATGGATTTTTTGAAAATTGTGATTTCTATTTCTTCATTGAGAGAAAATTAAAGTATTTATTTATACCTAGTAAAGTTTATTATGATTAATTCTTTTTAGAAACATGATTTTATGACACCAAATAATAACGAAAATTCTTTTATGTTTGATTATTAAATTATAAGTATACCTCGAATGTTTTTTAAAATCTTTATCATTCATACTAATTGATACATCATCCTTCTAATTAATCTCATGTAATTATTTATACAATTTTTTATATAAAATATAGAGTATGTACTCAGTAAAAAATATTCTCTTAAAATCACCTCATTTCATTAGAGACAATTTCTAACTCTTTACTAATATTCTTTAGAAGATTCCACCCTCGATCTACTTCACCTTCTAAATGATAAATGACTAGGAAAATTTTTTCATGTTCTGGTCACTAGAGAACCAATAATATATTATCTGTGGTTTTGAGTTTTAGCTCATCCACTATTGGATCAGAAGATCCACTTAAAAATGTATATTTTGTCTCATGAAAAAATGAATTGTATTTTTTTCCCTCCATTATTCGTTCGGATGTTCATCATGATTAATGGTCTGTGAAAGTTATGGAAGCATATAAAAAGGATCATATATTTTATCTGGTATAGTATTTTGTTTCTCGAGTGGAAAATAATTTCATTTTCCATCACATATATTGATAGCTTGATGTTTTCTTGTTTCATCCATTGACCAAACCCATAAAGAAAAATATAAGCATTATACTGTAATAATCAGAGTAAGTTATCATATAATAATGAAATATGATTCTAAGGATTTATAAATAATTAAACATTCTTCTCAATATATGGAACCTTTTCTTTAATATAGGTTATCCATGGTCTTTACCAAAACATTAAGATTTCATTATATACTTATACTTATCCCTATGGGTTTCACCATGGTTTTATAAGTGAAATCTCCAAAGATTAAAAAAATATTTTTTCTACAAACTATAGAGGCCCAATAATATCATAAGTAAATATTAAGTAATTTTAAATGAATCTATAATATTTAAATTGTTATCCACATCATAACCATAAAGGTTTTTTGTTTCTGGGGACTGGATATATGAACATATTATTTGGGTACATTATTTATCATCTCAAGCAATGATCTTCTCAAGTTGTACCCTTCTTAACATACCCTACTCAAAACCATTCTCTATATCCTAGGGAAGGAAAACATACTAAACTATTGTCTCAGATACTCAATAAGGGTAAACATGGGACATATCAGTCTATAACCATATGAAATCATAAGATAAGAATAAGTTTTTGAGATCATGAACATAACATAAAAAGATCATACCTCATATTTCATAAATCACAAGTGTTATTATTGGAATAAAAATTTATCATTTCAAAAGATATGATTGGTAAGGATAATAAAACATCAATATGAGTCATGATCCATTATTGCATACCCAAATTTATGTTATAAAAGTGTGGAACCATTATATAAATAAAAATGATATCGTATTTCAAGGTTAAATACTATGAACATCAAATCACAGTGGATATGGAATCAAAACACATTTCACATATCATAATATATCAATAAGTATCACATGTTCCCATATTTGATCATGAACGTTGACTTGTTTCATAGAGTGGATTATCAACATCATCTTGTTTCCATTATATGACAAATAACATCAAATTATTTCCAATAATTAAGTCATGAGATATAATAGTTGACCCAATTAATTTGTGGGATATATAATTCTAAGTCCACATTTTGTGTAATCAAAGCTATATATATGTGTGCCAACAGATCATGAAACAATCATCACAACATAATATATAGAAAGAAAATGGGTTTCATTATAATTACATCATTTTATCATTGCATAACACAAGGAAGATAAATGAGCTTCAAATAAATATCATAATCATATTCATAAATGATATAGAGAAATATTAATGATATATTTTTTGGGTAATATCCAACTAAAATAATTAATAACATTGAGGATGATATCGTTGGTGAAAATTCCATTAAAATATCACCAGAATATATCTTGATGAAAATACCATTTTCATTATGAAATTACATAATTAAAACACAAAAAACTACATAATATAATAGAAAAATATTCTCTGAAAATATCCTTGGAATGTGGTAAAGGAGGCTTCAAATCATTTATATTTTATGTCGATGAGAAATTATTTTCATGTCATATATATTAAAACAAATATTCCATTCACATTTTTAGTAAAAAGTCAAAATAGACTCATTAAGAAAATAAAAATACGACTCACAACAATTTTTTATTTAAATATAAAAAAATATATTTAAATTATTTTGAAAAATCATTGTAGAATATTATGAACATTCGTGAAATAATTTTTAGAATACATGGACATTACAAAAAAAGATCCAATATAGAAATTAATAATGTTAAATTACATTAAAAAGAATTTTTTTAGTCTATTTAATGTATAAAGAGATGTAAATAAAAATAAAAACATATATTCATCATAAAAAACCTTGTGATAAAAAAATATATCAAACATATAAGGATAAAATAATTTCCTCAATTGAATTTCATACATAGAAAATCCCGAATAAAATGGGATTATGAAATAAATCTATTACCTTATGTATCGTCTTTCTTCATACATAATCAAACATAATATATAATAAATATATATTTAATATAAATTTATATTAAAAACCAATATATATATATATAATTCCATATAGTATTTACTTATAACATCTTATTTATGGTTTTTAGAAAAAAATCAAATTACTATTTTGTGTGATAATTATGTTGTTTTTCTTGCATGATTTTGTTTGGATGTCCTGGCCTTTATAAATTGATAAAGTTCACATAATCTAAAAATATTGAGCATGATATAAATATAATATATTTTCATTATATATATATAAAAACAATAAAATCCTGATATGAAAAACAAATTAATTACACCATTCACAAAGACAGTAGGTAGTACGTATACATGAACACTGGTTTCACATTTTGACAGATGACAAAAAAGTAAATTATAATTCACCTTTATAAAATAATTATTATATAATATTTATTTTATATATTAATTATTTATATCCGTATTACTATCCTTGTAAAATGGAAGTGAAAAATGAATCACACTGCTTCGTCGAAGTTACAGTCTACACATATGGACGAGCGATGTTGTTTTTTTGAACAGATGGAAGAAAGTGATTAATGGTTATTAAATAATATTAATAAAAATTAAATTTATTTCAGATACGTAATTAACTATTTTATAAGTGTTATCATATATTTATAGGAGTTACAAGAATAAATAAATTGAAAGTGGCGAGGTAAGATGATTAAAAATTCTTTAGTATGCATCCTTTATATCCCATCATAATGACCCTTTTATTATTATTTTAAGGATATAAGAACTTATAATTCTTATATCGGTATTTTTATAATATAATTGTAAAAGATTTGGTTGATATAGATGGGTCCAAATTATTGAAACAGATAGAAGAAGAGTTTCCCTTCTAAAAGTGAGGAGAGGGGCACTCATAGAATTACTTATATTATTAAATTAATATTAATTAATATTTTGTCTAATGTGGTTAAAAATTGATATATTAATAATATATGGATGAAATTAGTATATATCCCATCATAAAATTATATTTTTATATTTTTAGGTGATGTTTTCACCCTTATCACTTCATTTTAACCCCTTATTACCCTTCTTGACAATTACAACAATATCTAATATTTTTACTCTTAAAGGGTCATGAATGATTCCATAAAAAGACAAGTTACACCTAAGTATTACATGGTATATATATAGATATATATAACCATATAATAACAAATTTTATAAATATATGTTTTTTATTAATTTTAAATCATTTAAAAAAACACTACTTCTTACAATATATCATAAATGTCATTTTGTGAACTATTAATTTACTTTGACTTAAAATATATCAAGATAATAATGGATATCGAATATAAACTTCTAAAAATCCTTAATATTTTTTATTTTTTTAAAACAAATCATGTAACTAAAAGATATATTCCAATTTTATAAATTTTAATATTTTTGAGATTATTTGTTTTATTTTCATATTTAATTAATAAATATTGTGTCGGTGCTGTGTAAGAATTTAGGGTAATTTTTTAACAATTAAAAGTAAAAAAATAAATGAAAAACATTAATTCATATTTCAAATAAAAATTTATAAGTGAACTAATCATATTTCTAACCTTGTGTAAAAATTTAGAGATATTAAAGTCATGAGATTGACATTTTGTGTTTATTATTTTCATAAACTGATATAAATATCATAATTAGTGTTTAATGGAACAACATGGTCATATATTTGAGACTTTGATTGAAATTTTAGAACTAAACAAATAATATAGGATAAAATAATGTTTTAGAGATATTTTAATGCTTTATCCCAATGTTTTAACCCTATTTTACCTGTTTTACCTTTACCAATGTGAAAAATATTTACCAATATTACAATTAATAATAACCAACTAATAAATGGAATTATTTATCAAATTTGGACCATTGGATTCAAAATATGGAAGTAATTTTTCATGATTAAATTCTGAGAAGTGGCATAAATCAACTCAAGATATAATTTCAAAATGAAAATAAAAGTTGTTTTTTAGATGAATGCCTTTTTAGGTATAAAATTGTTTGATTCCAAATTAAACAATGAAATTGATTAAAATTAACCCAATTGGATTAATAATTATATATGAAAACTATTATTACTTTGAAAAGGTTTTGAAATGAAATTTTACTTTGTAAATATTAGAAACAAATATATAGTTTTTAATAAAAATAATTATTTTAGCCGATTCACTAGAAAATCACTCTTTTCAAAAAAAATAACAAAAATTCACTCTAGGATAATTTTTAACTCATAATTGAAAAAATTATATTCTTTTTGTGAAATAAACTTTCACAATTGGTAGAATTTAATTATCTTATTTTCAAAAAATATTAGTAAAACCCATTTTTGAGGAAAAATGTATTTTAAAGAATATAATGACATTATAAGAGTTAATTACTTTCTAAAAAAAGTATCTACATATTTTTTTTAAATAAAGTTATTTCTATTAATTCTTCCTATTTAATTGCATGTTTATAATGGTATATTATGTTATAGTTCATTTAGAATCGGGGTTTTGTGTATTTCAAGCTATCAAAGAAATCAAATTTATTAATATATAATAATATCTCAGGGAGTTACTTTGTGACTCCCTTAAATTAAATTTTCATGAGTATAAATACTAAATGCATGATCTAGAATTGGATAAAAGGATCTATACATGAAATATATGGTGATATTATCTCTATGAGAAGAAGTGTAACATATATACTAAATATAATGGCCTCATGTATATATCCACACAAAACAAGATCAATATAGATCAATTAAGGGGGATATAGATAGTAAAGGATTATTATAGTTCAATCCATTATCATCCTAATAAGGTGAATGATGTATAAAATTTTTTATGTAAAAAGTATTATAGAAGTCTCTCTATGATAAGGATTAAAAGGGATTCAATCTTCAAGAACATGCATATGATTGAAATACAATCATAAAATGAACTTCGTCCAACATTGTTGTAATAACTACTCAACCATAAATTCTTGAGGGGACCATGGTGGCCCAAAAAGTGGATAAGGACCTATAGAAAAAGGCTTCAATTATTTTTTAGTTCAATTTTTATAAATATGGTATTATAAGTATTAGAACCCAGATATGTGTCCCATAAAAACCAGAACTGAAGAAGATCATCTAGATGATGAACATAGATCATCTATCTCAATTAATCCAAGAATAAATACAATATATGGAGATCTATATAAAAAATTATAGTGGTATAAAATGAATATAGAGATTGTTTATTCTATATCTTGATGCTTGTATAACAAAAAATCATGAGTTAATTGAATAATTATAAGGGTATGATATAATAATTCTCCATAACAGTATGTAAATTAGAAAATATATCCATTTATTTCTTTATAGTAAACCCCAACATGTATAAAGGAAATAATGACATTTTAGTGGTAGTCTATTACCTTAAAAATTCATTTAATTTCATTAATTTTATATAATATTTCTCTCTAAACCAGATCATTAAGATATAAATAATAGAGGTACTGAGAATGCATGGGGTACCACTCTCTATTGTATCTAAATAATGTTTGATGTTTACCTTGAGGTTCTAGAGAAGCCTTTAAAATTAATTGGATATATAGTTTAGTTTCAGTACATCTTATCATAATTGAATAGATGGACATTATAAGAGATCCATTCAAACTCTATATGATATATTGAGATGAAGATCAATTTATTTCCATAGATATTGGTAGCATACCTTTTCCCTAGTATAGTCCTCTTATAACAACATTTTAAATTATAGAATTCAAATTTCTCTTAATGAGGATCTATATGGGATGTGGTGTCGAACTCCTATACAATTGGATGAGGTTTTTGTGTCTGAAATTATGGGACCTGATATTATCCAAGAGATTAAAGATAAGTCTAAGACTATTCGGTGTCATGAGAAATATATTAAAAGTAAACAAAGAGGTCATATAAACAATAGTCAAGGTGAACTGGACTGTGAGATTATAGATACATTTCTTTTTAATATATGAATGTGGAAGAAATTCAAGAGGATTGGAGTGAATGGAATGATTATGTACAACCCCCAACATCGGTGGCCCAGAGTTGGTGGTTATTGTACTACATTAGAATAATATTTAACAAATTTTAACACCAATGAAAAAAAAAATATTAGTCTTGGTAAACAAGATACATACTTAAATATCAAATTACATTTAAAAATATGAAATTCAATATAGTTAATGTAAAAAAAATAAATCATTTAACTCATTCAAATATTTATTCTTCATATCCTAGTGAAAGGAAACAAAATAAGGGTGATCTCAGATTCTTGATAATTGTTATGAAAAATAGATGTTTCCATGAAAAAATATAGCATAATCAAAAATTCATAATCAATATGTCATTCAAAATATAATAACACACATTTCATTTAATCAATAACTTGATTATCATGATTTGATAAGTCATAATAAATATGGAATGGAAAATATCTCAACACACATTCCAATTAATCAATTGTATGACTATCATGATTATTTGAGGAATAATAAATATGAAAAGGTATATAACAAAACACATAATCCATTTAAACAACACATGAGAACAAAATAAATCCATGAACACTATCAATACAATAATCACAAATTTAATAATAATAAAAATTCATAATTATGTAAATTAATAATATTGAATATTAATATCTCTAACATTGTGATATCTATATTTTCCTTACCTTTGAGAAGATGATTTAAAAATATAGATAAAACCCATTTAATTCTAGTTTACTAATTATCTTTATAGAACTATGGATTCATCTAGATGATATATAATTTCAAACCCCTCCAATTAATGCATATCCAATAAATTCCTCGTATATCAAATGATCGATTTAATTCTTTAATAATACTCTATATCATTAGATATATTTATTGAATAAAGAATATATAATATTGATACTTCCACATTAAATCATATAACATTCAAAGTAAAACATAATATATTGAAATGGTATAATTTTTATGTAATAAGAAAACACATGATAAATAATATGGGTATTTAAGGGAAATATAATATACAATGATTACAAGAATGTGGATATTTGAAGGGAAATTTAATGATTTTAAAAATTAATCTACAAATTGATTTTCAATAAATTCTCTAGTCAAATTGATCATTAACCATCCAGTGAAAAAAATGATGATATCATTATAATATATATCTCCAATGAAGTATATATATAATAATATTTTATTGTTATTGATGAATAGAAAAACTATAAAAGGATATTTATTATCACTCTAGAGAAAAATATCATTTTAAATTTGAAATCCCTTCTAAAGAAACATTATGTATCCAGAATATTTTGAAAAAATATTTCTTATAAAATAATATTTTAAATATTAAAATGTATTTGCAGGTAAATGAGTTCTAATGATGGTGGGAATTTTCCATTCATCATGAGTATATAACAACAAATATTCCTTTTACATTTTTGTAAGAAAATAAACAGTACATTATTTGGAAAAATATATGTACATTCCTTAAAAATAATTTTTTTAATATCCAATTATGAGTAAAAATTACATTAAACAATCATAGTAAAACATTTTTGAAAACGTTTTTAGAAAATACTGATTTTGATAAAAAAAATTCAACTGAAGATATATATGAATTTAGATTTTATTAAAGATATTATCAATCATTTTTAGTAAAAAGAGAAAAATGATACTAATAAAATTCAAATTCATGGATAAAAAAAATTGAGTAAAATTAAATAATTTTATTATAAAATTATCAAATGATTTTTCTAGTGAAAATCCTATCATAAAAAACCCAATTAAAATGACATTGAAACTTAAATCCTTTAAAACATTGGTGAATTTTGAATCGTAATCCCAAAAAAGGAATAACAATAAATGAAACATTAAATACCATTAACATAAATATATTATTTACATAAAACATGTAAGGGGTATTATATATACCTCATAAAATAAGATAGTCATATAATATGACATATGTCCCAATGTATACAATTTGAGATGAGCAACCCTTACAAGGATCATAATGTTGAAGTGAGAATTAATAAATGAATATATTCTATTTATAAAATGTAAATATAGATGAAAAATTTTGAAATATGATATAATATAATGATAATACATTAAACACAGAATCTATTGATATAAAATATATTAAATAAGTGACATATCCTAATGAAAATAAATTAAGTTGCGAAATTCATTACAACATCGTAATTTCCAAGACAAACCCCCATGGGTGAAATAAATCAAATTAAAACATGAAATACCAAGAATTATGAAGTATTTATTATAATATATATAAATTTGTAAATATATACACCCAATAAAGATATGGATTGCAAAAACATTACAACATGAATCAATAAAAGGAAATTGAGACAAAATATATTACATCAAGCTTCCCTTTTGGTTGAACGCACATTAAAATACTATATAATGGATTTAAATTTTTAATTTATTTATAAAAAAGGAATATTTATGTTTATCATATCATATATGATTAAATTATAATATTTTACCACTATTTTTGTAATACTCATTTATTAATACTACTATTTCGAGTGTTAATTTCCTTGTTTTCCCATGCATGTTTTGTCATGAAAGTTCATATTATTGTATATAAAATATAGTTATATCATATATAGAATGATATTAATCCTATAATTACAATATTTACTTATTTAATTCATGTATAAAACCATTATATAATTATAGACATGGAAAATGGGCCGCATCTTTTCGTGGAGATGGTGGGTCATATGTACACATGAGTAATGATACCATTCCATTACTGGTTGAAAGGGTAAAGATTATGATGGAATATTTATATTATCTAGTTAATATTATGTAATATTCATTATATGTATTCATTATTTCCATCCTTATGTGTACCCATGACTATCGGTGATGAAAAAGAAATTGCATCAATTCGCAATGAGGTAGTCCACCGTACACACGAGTGATGGATTTGTTTACCATTTATTTAATGAGGTGATAAATAGGTTTTATTCAATCAAAGTAACAACATATAATTTTATAGGATATAGTATTTTTATTTAATATTAATTTTTAAGACATAATTTAATGGTTTAAAATAAAAAATAAAACTAAAATCTTCATTAAGATGATTACTTTCCCCTAAAGAAACACCCTTTCGATATCCCATTAGTGGCACTAGGGATTCTCTTTTTTGAATATAAATAACTCTAGAATGTGTATAAGGGTATTGGGGAGATATTTTTCTAGGTTTATGTGAAGAAAAATGGGTTGATAGTTGTGAATATGTGAGGAGAGGTAGTTCACATTTATAATTGGGGATGAATGAAATTTTCGGTAAATACCCAGAGTTACTCAATAATGGGATGTCACTCTCACCTCAAGTGTAGCATCCCAAAATTTTATGTATCACTTTTTATTCGATAGCGTGTAATGAAATACATCACAATGCACGTAAGGGAATATAATATCCCAAGACACTAATAAATATTTAATGTTTTAAATAAATTTAATACATAATATATCTTTTAATGCATTAGGATTTGAGTTAGCTTTCATTGAACATAAGAGATACCTTCCTCAATAGCTTGTGTTACACGTAAGAATGAGTTTCACAAAATAACAATGTATTATTAAAATATTATTATTTAATATAATATTATATAACCCAGTCATTATGCATGGAGTTATAAATAATATTAACCAAATTATGAAATATTATAGTTTATAAAAATATAAAATTAATTCATGGGTTACCAATTAATGATAATTGAATATAAGAAAAAATTTGATATAAAAAGAAATATTATCATTTTTATACTTCCAAATTAGTTTTGTATTAATAAACATATTTAATTACAATTACTGAATGATTTTAATGAATTGTGATTTTTTACATTCAATGGAATATATTTTATATTCCCACATTTTGTTTGATATGCATAAGATAATAACAAAGTCTATTTTACATGTAAAAACCAATGTTTTTATAAGGGCAATTTTACTAGATTTTAATTGAAAATCCATTTCATAGATTAATTTTGATTCTATAATGGATTTAATATATCAAAATAATATTCATATTTAGAATAAAAACATAATAATTAGGTTAGGGTAATATTTTTATATTTTTATGAAAAATTTTATTTTTTAATGAATAGTTAAAATACTAAATTTTAGTTGGAAATGATTTATTTCCTAATTTATTTATAAGGTTAAATAATACTTATAATAGGTTTTAAATTTTAATTAGGTTAATTTTTTCAATTAATACAATTTATGTAATTGTAATTAATTACACTTTGAAATTGATTATAAAAACATAGAAATCATTCTGAAGTATTTACTTGAAAACCCCACATTGTCATCCCACATATGGGATTAAATTTAAATCAACATTATGAAATTCATTGATTTGAATTTAGACAATTTTATTACATATTTGGAATCATAATAATTTCTCATTTCTAATAATATTAAAAAAAAATTGAAAAAAAAACATTAGTGAAAGTGATTAAAATTAATTATAATTATTAAGGAAAAATTAAGTTTAGTGAAGGAAAAAACCTTTATCTTAAGGGGAAAAATTAACTAGAAACTTTTATAACACCAATTTTATTGCTATAATTTATTCATGAACCTTCAATTACATTGTTTTGTTTTGTTTTTTTAATAATTTTGTTATGAAAAAATGTACATAAATACCAAGTGAATCCTTTTCCCCTTGTATAAAAGCCACCACTCCTCCCACTTCCTCACGCATCTCAATCCACGTGGATAGAAAAATATCTTCCCAAATATCTCTTAATCATGCATCGCCCCATCCGAGAATCACCCACTTGTTTAGAAAAAATTTCCATGAATCTTTTTGGAACAAACTAAAATAAGTTGCTCGTTTAAGAGGTTACATCGTCTCTAATGTTCTCTACATTTATATACATTATACAACCCAAACACCATTATAATTATATGAGTGTATAAAAAAATTACCCTTAATATACTATGAAGTTTTTATTCAATGTTTTCAACCTACACTTGCACTCACTTTCATCTAATTTGTAACATATATATTGTTTCTGTGTACGGTGAACTACCAACTCCCGAAATGATGATTGTTCATTTTCATCCTTTACCACATCTCATGGAGGCCATTATGATAAAATCAATGTTTATATATGATATATATTATATTATTGTGTATTTTTACTCCACAAATACTATTATAACATAAAAATTAAATAAATTCATTTTTGCGTTTATATGGTAACATCATTTGAGGCAGTGTGGATTACAGCCCCCTCTAGTGGATGTTATTCATTCACATGATATATGGAATGTATAAAATATTATTATAATTAAACATATGACACATAAAAAATACATATGATATTAATAAAATAATAACATTTTTGGAAATATATATACATGATTTTCATTTTTAGCATTATTCGTGGATGTGTGGACTAATGACTCCTTGATGTGATGTGATTCATTTTTCATCAATATATATATATATATATAAGTATATTTGATTAAAAAATATTCTTTTATGATATAAGTATAATTATTTAATGATATAGTATTACCTTTTTTCTATAACGATCATTGAAAAATAATAATGTCACTCAAGCGTACATATGACCTACTATCTCCATGATTGTAGTGTTGGTTAATTTTTCATAACTGTATTTAATGGTTGTTTTAAAATGTAAAATTTATGTATTAAAAAGATAATAATTTCATTTTTTATTATTTATATGTTATATAATGAACCCCTTGACCGTATTTGACATACCAATGTTTTTCTGTCACATAAAACGAATTTGGTCTAAACACCTGACATAAACAAAATTGATTATGTAGTTATATACAACATAGTAAAAAGTTAAATAAATTTAATTATATACATGAAAAAGGTTCTCAAGAAAGTATAAAATTAACATATTCTTATTATACATAATGTTAAAAGATGTTCACCTGAAAGGAAACTCAATGTAAAAGATTCTAATCTCACTGTTTGTATCCATTAGGTAAATTCCATGTTCACCAATAAAATGTTTGTGTGGTGTATCTACTACCCCTTATTTTTTATTATATAATTAATAATTTTATATTAATGGTATTTTAAAACATCCATTTAATATTATTCCTTCAATAGGTTTATGATTAAAAATGTTTCAAAGTGGTTTTTGACACTTTGGAGTGTTTAAAGATTATTTTCCTCATCAATAACGTTAATGATATTTTATCAATATTATTATTCTAAGAAATTAAATTAAAATTGTTCAATAAAACATTTTGTTTTCATCTCCATTAGTTATTCATGTCCATATTCAAGTTTTAGTACAATTTTTTCACTCTTTGTTTCCCAAAATTATTTAAAGAATGTTTTTAAGAAAACCTGACTTTATTTCTCTATTTAGTCAGAGAACCTATTATCTTCTAAAAAACATGTTTTAGTAAAATGTTTTCAAAAATTATTTTAAAATGATTTGGAAATTAAATGTTTTCTATTTTTTATATTACCAATTGTTTCAAATGAAACTCTTAATCTCTTTCTGGACAAGGCATTTTTCAAACCTTTTTCCATGGAAAAAGAATGCTCTTTTACCGTAGATGAAAAGTATTGATTTACTCAACATAATTTAATTTATTTTTCCTTTTCATTTATAAAAGGATAATTTTTAAATAAAATTTTTCATAAATTATTTTAATGAAAAAATGTTTTAAAATATTTTTTAAAACAAAAGGATATTTTCCTAAAGAATTTTTCAAAATATTTTTATCATGATTCCATCAATAAATGATAAAACACATTATTTTTACTCTATTTGGGTTTTTTTTTATTAATACCATCCTTAATATTCCTATGGATAGATTATGATTGAATTTTCTGAGGATATTATTCACATTCACTCCCTTGATTCCATTTAGTCCCCTTGAAATATTCAATTTCCAATGATCATTTGACATTTAATTTCCCCAGAACATCTATATCATTTTTCATGGATATTATTATTTCCTAAACTATATACCAATTTTCATATGATGTTTTCTTTGAAATTTTTTTTTCATTATTTATGTAAATATTGATAAAAATTTATACATTATTCAATAAAAGTATTTGATAAGTAATATATCTTATTTAATACGAGAATTTTCTTGGACATGTAATTCATGTGTTGGTGACCATTTAAGGAAATCACCATTATTTGGGGACTATTTAATGAAATCCCCTTCATGGTTCAGTATTATCATGGGATGAATAATTTTTATGAATTTGAAAATTTTAAACTATAACTTGATGTTAAAGGTATCATGTGACTGGGAAACATGACATATGATAATTAAGTGTTGAATTTATTATTAATTAGATCATTATTATTCATCTATTATATTTTTTATCGACATATCTATAGATATTATTAATATCTAGATCATTTTTTAATTGATTTTTTTAGTTTCTTACCTTCCACTATTTATTTTTTCATTATCTATTTATTTTAATGGAATGTGTTTTCATTTAGCTCGAATTATGGTTTATCCACATTATTTAAAGCTAATTGGTTACTTGGAATATGTGTTCAATTAATTACCATTCCATAATTGTTATTCTTATTTATTAATTATTTCTTATTTTGTAATTTAACCATACTAAGCATTTAATCTTAACCTGTTTATGTTTCCTTTCAGAAGGAATCTAACAATTGTACTATTATATATATGAATTGATTTACTAGATGGATTGGAGATATCCTTGATGTTATTTATTTAGAAATAATAGATTTTTTTGTAATTAGTGTATTCAATTACAATACATGAGCAATTTATTTATCTGGTTTACCAAGACTACTAAACTTAATGGTTCTTCAATCCTAAATTCCTTGTAATAATTCCAGTGTAATTTTTAGTAGACACCGACTTTGGGATATCTAGGTTTAGGGTTCTATAGTAGGTATCATGGGAAGTTTATTAGAATAATTGGGAACTAGATGATGGAAAATTTTGTCCATATAAAAAATATATATGGTAGAATTGGAGGATAAGCACAGAATAACATCACAAAATTTTTGTTAGATATAGATTATTTAGATTTACTAGCAATACATTCATGTCTGGATACTACAGTTGGATATGGTTCCGGTACTGATGAACCTTGGTGTAATAACTATGACAAGGTGTTTCGAACTTGACTCGGGGTAAACTCATAAACAACAACGGGCCTTAATATGCCCCTTGTTAGACACTCCTACGAGATATTCTTAGGAAAAATCACATTTTATTTACAATTCACTATTAATGGTTTTGAAAACGGATAAGCTAGGATAAACGTAAGGTGTTTTATATTTAAGATAATGTGGTATGATTTATAAATTCTATGAATAATAATATGAATAAAACCTAGACCATGGAAGGATCTATACAGAAATAAGTGGATTAAGTACTTATGTATTGAGGTTATATTGAAAACCTTAGTTAAAAGGATATTTAGTGATTAACCATATTTATAGGATTCCCTTCATATTTATTTTGAAAATTATATTAATTTAGTTTTAGAAAAGAAAAATATGTAATACATGTGACACCAAATCAAATAAATCAAGGTTGTGGGTATTGAACCAATTACTAAAGGAAGATAATGGTTTTATGCCCACCACTGACCTAAGCAATGTCCTTATTAAATTTTCATTGTTTTTAGTTAAAAAATATGATAAATAAATGTTAACGATGAACCACTGTTATCAATTCTAATGATTATAGATTAATATATGAATCATATTGGTTTTTGAATATATTTAAAGAAAAATAGTTAGAATTGTCACTCTTTTATAATCCTTATAATCATTTAAAAGGTTCTTTTAGTGCCTTGGGAATAAAAAATGAAATTATTGGTAATTAATTTCTATGAGTAAATGGATGAATTATAATTTGATAAAATCACAAAAAAAATTAAATGATTTTTCACCTAAAATTAAAACTTATAATGTTATAATATATTACTATAATATTGGATAGTAAAAGTATTACATAACAGTAAGAAGATGACGTGGAAAAATTGTCCCAATACCTTAATTTATGTTATACCAATAGTCTCTTAAATATTAAAATATTTATGTATTTGGGGATCTAAACTTTTTTTGATCATTAAATTTTTTATGATTGATTATATCATTCCATCCATATAAATATATATGATTTTCCTACAAGTACATAATTTTACATTCCACTAATGGTTTCCTATATAATTATTTAATTACATGGTAGTCCATGTGACCACTGTATTTCCTCTTATCTCGTTTAGAGAGGATGTATTATGAACCCTTATCATGATGTGTGGTTTAAATGTAGAAAATATCAAATAATCTACTACTTATATCGATTTTAAATTTTGAGGGTTTAATTTAATTAATATTGGGAGAATATCACACCATAAAATTATTAAGAGCAACATTATATTCGATATCATGTATGAAATGCATCATAAAACACATAATGGAATATAATATTATGAGATAGAACTATTTATTTAATATTTGAAATATATTAAATATATGATATATATTTTAATTCATGTGACATATAGTTAGCTTTAATTATACATAAGAGCTCCCTCCATAGATATATTGTGTAACATGCGAGAATGAGTTTCATGAAACTAAAATTTATTATTAAAATATTATTATTTAATATAAAATGATATAACCTAGACATAATGTTAGAGGATATGAATATTATTATCTAACTTATTAAATGTTATGGTTTATATAATTTTTAAATAAATTCATAGGGTTATCAATTATTGAGAAATGAAAATAAGAACCAATTGGTTATAAAATAATTTTTATTAGTTTTACGTATCTAAATGATATTTATCTTAATAAAAATAATTAATAAAAATTATATAATTAGTTTAAATAAATATATATGTTATTTATTCAATCAAATATTTTTTATATGCATAGTATAGAAAACAAACTCTATTTTACACATACAACCCTATATTTTTATTAAAGTAAATTTTACCGGATTTTAATGGTGTACCCATTTTAAATATCAACTTGTACATTTTATTCATTTTAATATTTATAAATAAACTTCATATTTTAACGAAAAACTTAATAATAATGTTATGGTGAATTTTTTTATATTTTTATTAATGTTTTCATTTTTAAAGAATAGTTAAAATACTGAATTTTATTTTAGAACATCTTTTTTATCTAATTTATTTATATAGTGAAATTATAATTTTAATTGGTTTCAAAGTTAAATTATATAATATTTTCATAATTTAATAAAATCTGTTTCATTTTAATATATTCCACTTTGAAATTGTTTATAGAATCAGACCAAACATTCAAACGTTTTTACTTTGAAAATCCACAATGTTGTCTCGTCTATGGGATTAAATTTAAATACACATCTGCAAATTATATGATAGTAATTTGAAAAAATAAATTCTATTTTTTTAATAATAATAAATTATAATACATGACAATAGAAACATTGTTTTTTACCAAAAATATTAGTGAAAGGGATTAAAATTATTGTTATTATTTTGGAAAATTTTAGCGTAATAAAGGACTAAAACTTTTACATATGGCCCCAAAAGACCAATACACTTGTCCAAACCCCATTTATGGACATAAATAGTTTATTAAACATCAATTACTGAGTTTGGTTTGTTTTTCAATTCTTTTTTTGGTAAAAAATTTGGTACACCTAATTCGTTTTCAGAATTACAAAGTGAGTCCTTTTCCTCCTGTATAAAAGGTCACCACTCCTCCCACATCCTCCCACCTCTCAAGACACTTATTATTTAACATGATATTCTAATGTAGATCATAATTATACCTCCCCCATCCTATAATCATACTCTTGTGAATAAATCAATCCAAAAAATCCTTTTGAGATAAACCAAAAAATGTTACCTGATTAAGGGGTAACATCTTCTCTCAAGATCTCTAGTTTAATTTCCTTTCTCCAACCCATATAACCATATTATTTTATTATTTTATATGAAAACAATTATCCCAAATATTGTCGATTGTTTTTTTCTAATTTTTTAACCTAACATTACACACACCTCCATCTAACGGGTTACAAACATACTCTTTTTGTGTATGACGAACTACTGCCTCACGAAATGATGATTGATCAATTTTCATTTACAACTACTCATGGTATTAATTATAATGGAAACTCAATTTAAATATTATATGTTTTAAAAATATTATATATTTATAATTATTTATTAATTTTATTAGATACACCACTAATAAATTCTATTTTTCATTAATATGATATCATCGTTTGATGAGGTGTGGACTACCCCCCCCCCTCAAAATGATATGATTCATTCACATGATAAATGAAATGTATAAAATATTATTATAATTAAACATATGACATAATATAAAAATATATATGGTATTAATAAAATAATTACCTTTTTTAAATAAATATATATATCATTTTCTTTATTACCATTTTACACACTTAAAAAGTGAAAATGTTATTCATAGACGTGTGGACTACCGCCTCCTCGGCATGATGTTATTCTTATTTCATCGCAATAAATATATATATATCAGTATATATGATTAAATAAAATTTTATTTAGGAAATAATTATAAATATGGAATGATATATTGTTACTTACCATCTTTCTATAATGATTATTGAAAAACAATAATGCTACTCATGTTTACTTATGACCTACCATCTCTATGATTGTAACATTTATTATTTTGTCAGAACTCTATTTAATGATTTTTTAAGAGTAAACTTTATATATAAATATGGTAATTATTTCATGAATATTACTTGGTTTATGTTATATAATGACCCCTTGGACCATTTTCGACCTACCAAAGTAGTTTTCAACACATAAACCAAATTTGGCCTAAACACCCGATATAAACCGAATTGTTTAAGTTGTTTCATAAAATATAGTAAAATGTTAAAAAAAGTAATACAAACTTGAAAAATGTTATCATGAAAGATGAAAATTAATATATATAATTAGTTAAATTATGTTCACCTGAAAGGATAATAAATTTTAGGGGTTCTCTCTCACTTTTTACATCTTTGAGATAAATTTCTTGTTCACCACTAACATTTTTTGTGTAGTGTATCTACTGACCCTATTTTTATATTATATCATTAGTCCATTTATATTCATTTTATTTTAAAACTACAATTTAATATTATTCCATTATGGTTTTTATGATTTCAAATTTTTCAAACTGTTATAAGACTCTTTAGAATGTTTAAATATTATTTTCCCTAATAAAAACTTTTAGGATATTTCAATAGAATTTCCATTCATGGAAATTATATGACAATTTTTCAATAAAACATTTCATTTTACCCTAATAGGGTTATTCATTTCCGTTTTCAAGTATTTTTTACCAATTTTCACTCTTTAGAACTCATACTGTTTAAAAAATGTTTTTAATAAAACCCGCCATTATTTATCTATTTTGTGAGAAAACAAGTTTTCTTCTAAAACCCATGTTTTATTAAATTGATTAAAAATAATTATATAATTATTTGGAAAATATATTTGTTCCCACTTTTATTAAATTTTTTAAAAGAATATTTTTATCGGTTTCTTGATAAAGAAATTTATTAAACCATTTTATTATGAAAAATGAATGTTATTTTACCTCATACGAAGAGTACATATTTACTCGCCATCATTTATTTAAAGATTAATTTGATTCTAGAAAATGTTACATTATTAAAAAAAATTGTTAAATTTTTTATTCAAGAAATTTTTTTCAAAGGGGTTTAAAAAAAGGATATTTTCCTCAAAAATGTTTTTTAAAAGATCATTTTATAATGATTCTATTGATTAATGAAAAAAAGCCTTTATTTTACTCCACATTGTTTCTGTAATATTGATACCATTATTACTCTTAAAATGGGGGTATTATGATTGATATATCTAAGGATAGTATTCACATTAAATTCATTTATTCCATTTAGTCCCCTTGAAATATTTAATTTCTTAGTATCATTTTTCCTTGACTGAAAATTAACTTTTTTATTATTAAAACACTTTTGAGGGTAAAGTGAGAAACCAAATGATTATTATCATTTGTCCTTGAATTTCACCTAAATATCAAAATCATTTTTATGGATATGATTATTTCCTAAACTCTATAATTTTTTTCATATGGTGTTAACATTGAAATTTATTTTATAATTTTGGGAAATATGGATAAATTCATATCCTTTATTCAAAATAATATTTGATAAGGCATATTGTTTATTAGATATGATGAATGATTTAGACATGAAATACACAGACTGAGGACCATTTGATTGTATCCCTAGGGGTTTGGACTAGTTAATTAAATACCTTGATGCATCGGTAGTCTAATGGTTCATATTAGTTGTGAAAATTTGAAAAGTTTATACTATATCTTAGTGGTAAAGTTATCATGTGTCTGGGAGACATGACATCTGAAAATTATGTGTTTCCTTTATTGGTAATTTGTGAATTAATATTCATTAGTGAGATTTGTCACCAACATATCTATTGATACATTTAATTTTCAGATCATTTTTAAATTGTAATGTGTTTCAGTTTATTTCATTCCCATATTAATTTTTATTTATCTAATTCTTTGAATGGGATGTGCATTAATTTACATTTATTTATTGTTTATTGACTCCCTTTTCACCATATTGGTGACTTGGAATGTGTGTTTAGTTAATTATCAGGCCATAATTATTATTTATATTGATTCATTATTACTTCTACAATATATTACCCTTACTGATAATTTAATCTCACTATTGTTATGTTTTATTTCCACAGGAATCCATGAAGTGTAATATGAAAGATATATATGGATTTACAAGATGAATTAGAGTTATCCTTAATGTTATTTATTTAGAAATAATAAACAAAATTTATGTTGTAGTTAGTTTATTAATTTGTAATAAAAGACTAATTTAGGTATCTTGTTTACCCAGACTAGAAAACTATTCGGTCCTTCAAGGATTGATTCCTTGTAATCATGAAGATTTAATTAGTAGAAAATGATGGCTCTGGGCTATCTGTAGTTGGGTCTATAAGGACCCAACCTTGAACATTACATAATATTGAATTAAGTTAACAATTCACATCAAGGATATATTCAAGTCTAGATCTTTATATAATTAGGTCATAACATATACATAACAACTTGAATATTACATGTAGACACTTATACATAGCATCCATTTTTTCATAAAAAAACTCTATGAAAAAAGATTCATGTCTAGTTAATGTTTTAAATAGCATGACTTTTCCATGATCCCAGAGTTGTCCATATTCCACTTTATGTCTTATGAAAAAATTTCACAAACTTGGTACGAGTATAAAATACTTTGTAAGGAATACACAAAAAAGGAAAAACATTATTTTTTCAAAACAATATGTAAATATTGAATACATTATCATAATTAATACTTTTCACCATTATGAAGTATTAAATACTCAACACTAAAAAAAATATCATTGTTTACCCTTTTGAAACAAAAAAATATTATAATAAAACCCATAAGTAGAACACATATCATATAAAGGTAACTTGGGAAATAAATATATTTAAATAGAATAACCAAATGGTCGACTTCCACACATATCACTAAATGGAATAGCCATATGGCTGACTTCCATACCCAATGCATTGGAGGTTATAACATAACCACTTGTCCTACTTTGTCATGACCCCGCCCATCATTTGGATTATACTGTAGCCACCCATCAAATGTCCAAATAGCATTATAATATCACAGCACATAAAATATTACAAATATAAATATTTCACTAATAAAATTTCATTTACAATAAAAATTAATTATTTCGAGATATTTAAATAATAAATCAATTTAAAAAAACCATTTTCAGTACCAAAAAACCAAAAAACTTAATAAGTGGTTTCTTTTTCATTTTTTAAAAAACATTAAGTCTTATAGAGGTAGCCAATAAATGATTACAGCGGCGGAGAGGTCATTGTTGCCGCAAATGTAAAAAACATTACTTTTGTCACTTAGTAAAACACTTCATAGACAAAAGAATCCCTTTTAATAAAATTAAAAGCCAAAGGGTTTTATTATATAACGTATAAAATAAGGAGCTGTATATTACCAAAACATACCTTAATGAATGAAGATTTAGACGAAGTCCTCACCTCAGGTCCTACTTGACCAGTTTATTATTTAATTTTCAGAATAATAAATATAAGTTAATTTATAATTTAATAATAACCATTTTATATTGTATTATTCCTTATATATCAATTATAACCTTTCTATAATAATTTTTTAATTATTTGAGTTCATATCAGACATTTTGTCGAATTTTGGAATTTGAGTTAAAACTAAACTTGATATAATATAAATTGTCCAAGTAGTAAAAAATTAATTATCTCTATAATTATATTAATGATTTATATATCATATATATCATATATATCTATTATATATATGTATTTATAATATTACATAACATTTGGAGATAAGAAATGAAATTCACTATTCCTGGAGATGATAAGTCATACGTATGCATGAATGCTACTTTCATTTATATTTTATATTTTAATGGAATGAAAACCTAATTACACATATATATATTATAATTACTAAATAATATAATATATAATTTCATTAACTCTGTCTTTTATACATCCCTCGTATGGCATGAACGATTTATATCACATTGAGGGGGCGGTTGTCCGCACTTCCTCAAATGAAATTATCGCTTTTACCCATTATGGAAACCATTAAGGTATGCTATAAATGAAAAGTAAAGAACAAAAGAGACAATATAATTATAATATATATCACATATAAATATAGTTCCATCATAATTTCCACCATGATAGGTGGTTGGAGATATTTGAACAATCGTCATTTCGTGATGTAGTAGTTCGTCGTCCACATAAATAGAATGTTTGAATCCATTTGACGAAGGAGTGTGGAAGTTTATTTCGAATAATTATCATAAAAACAACCTAGTATATTTAGTATAATGTTTTTTATAAACCCATGGAAGAAAAATTGTTTAGGGGGATGGAGAAGTAAAATAAAAGAAAAGAACTTGAGAGAAGACGTTACCTTTAAATACTATAACTCCCTTTGGTTTGAACCAAAAGGATTTTTTGATGTTCTTTATTTTTAAAGAAAGGATTCTTGGAGATATATAGGGATTCATGAGGCTTGGATGAGCCATGGCACTTGAGATGTGTGAGTAATGGGATAGAGGTGGTGGGTTTTTTATGGGGAGGAAGGGCCCTTTAGAAATGTTTGAAAATATTATTTTATTATATAATGATTTTCGGTTTCTAAAGGTAAAAAACTAATTAATGTAAAATATAAGATGTATCGTGATAGAAATAAAAGCATCCAATAAACATTTTATTGGTTTTGGATGTTTTTCAATATTTTAAATCTTATTTATTTAAATCATTCATTAATGAGGTAAACACTACATCATTGTTGTTTCATAAATAACTTCATTTATTTGATGTCTAAAATTTATAAAAAAACCATGATTTAGTAAATATATTTATCTTTCAAATGAATATTTATAGATAATAACATATCTTATATAACCCCATGTAAAAATATATTTACTGACTTATATAGGTTTAATTCATCGTTGTCTTTACTTATAATTAATTAATATAATGTATCATTATCACTCCCATGTGGCTACATGGGGTCCCAGAATAAAAAAAAGGATAAAAATGTTCTAACATGTATCATATAATAGGACTAGGACACATGTTAGGGTAATTTAATATTATTATAACATTATTTTTTAACATTATTTACAAGATTTACGCCTTAACAATGGTAAATAAAATATTTGCTGAAGTAATATTCAAAATGTCTAAAAATAAATGATACCAATTTACAAAAAATTTATATCCTAATTTCAAATATGAAATCCATTTTTCCAAATTCAAAACATGGAATTGGCATAAATTAATTTTAAATTAATTATCGTTGTCAAAACAAAAAATTTGTTTTGAAGAAATAATAACTACAAAAATATTCACACATGTTTATGTCCAATTTCAAAGTGAAATTACTTCCAATAAATAACATTGGATTAAAAGGTAAAAACATATTCTAATTAAATTTTAAAACCAATTAAAAATATAATCTATCCATATAAATAAATAATATTAAAATGCATTTTATAATTAAAATACAGTATTTTCACTATTGATTAAAAAATTAACATTATCAGAAAAATAACAAAATTTCATCCAAAGTAAATTTTGATGTCCCAATTCTAAATAATAATATTATATTGTCAAATAAAACATATAAAAGTGACATAAACTAGATTTAGAATTTCTTATCCGTCAAAAGGCAGTAAATCAGCCCTTTAAAGAATATTATAGTATTTATGCTTAAAATTGGATTCTTTCTTGATTTAAGCCACAAAAAGTTATTAGATAAATGTAAAAAAAAGTAAACAGGCATGTATAATCATATTTTACCTATTTATTTATGTTCATTCTCTCCATTACAATGTCAAGGCGTTAACTACCATTTAAAATAATAACATTTTTATGTTATTTTTTGTTATTACTCAACAATGTGCTCAACATAAGATTTAAAAGAAACTTGTTGTTCTGTATCGGTTATGACATCAAACATAGCATCCCCATTAAAGTAAAATTAATATTTAATTCCCAAATATTGATAAATATGAAAATTTCATATTCTTTATTTACCAGGGATGTTATATCCTTCACCCTTTTGAAAATTGTGTCCCTGTAATTCCATTTACTTATCAAATAAATGGGGGTATTTATCCCTCATAGCATTTTCAGATTCCCACATTGCCTCTTTGACCATATGGTTTTTTCATAAAAATTTTACCTAATAATTTACCTTATTCCTCAAAACTTCTTCTCTTCGATCAATAATCTGGACTTGTTGTTCCTCATAAGAGAGATTCTCTTCCAACTGAACTCCCTTTAGGATCAAAACATGATAAGGATAAAGCATATACTTTCTTAACATTGAAACTTGAAAAACATAGGGTACTTGGGATAAACATGTAGGTCATGCCACTCTATACACAACTGATCTAACCTTCTCTAAGATTTCATAAGGTTTAATGAACCCCAAACTCAACATTCCCTTCTTACCAAAGCACATCACAATTTTCTATAGAGAAACTTTTAGAAAATCATGATCACCTACCTCAAAAAAAGATCCTTCATCCAGTTATCTGCATAACATTTCTTCTTGATCTGAGCTATTCTCATGTGCTTCTGAATCAACTAAAATTTCTCTTCCCTCTCTTCTACCAATTCTAGTCCCATCAGCTTCCTTTCACCTACTTCATCCCAACAAGATGGATTTTGACACCGCTCCCACAATAATTCCTCAAACATAGCCATGTTTATACTGGAATAAAAACTTTTATTATAATAAAATTCAACCAACGAAAGATGTTAGTCCAAAATTCCACAGCAATCCATTGAACAAGCCCATAGAATATCTTCCAATGTCTAGATTGTTCATTCTAATTGCCCATCTGATTGTAGATGAAAAGTTTTACTAAAATATAATTATGTACCCAATGACTTCTGAAGGCCTTTCGAAAAGTTAAAATTAAACCTGGGTTCACGATTAGATACAATGGATAAGGGTACTCAATGTATCTTGACTATCTCTTTAACATACACGAGAGATAGTTTATCTAGAGAAAAAGTATCTTGAATAGAAAGGAAATGAGCAGATTTAGTCAATCGATCAACAACAACCCAGATTTCATTATTACCTCGAGATGTCTTCGGTAATACCATAAGGAAATCCATGGACACATTTTCCCATTTCCACTCTAGAACTAGCCAAGGCTGAAACATCCTGTAGCGACTCGGGTTTTGGCCTTGTCAGACATTGGGAGATTCATACGAATAATTCTAGAGCTAGGCGCGAAGACGGCGTGCTATTCCGGGGCCTGGTGTGCTCGGAATTTATTTTATAAAAATATTGTGTATTTTTATACTATGCACATGGTGGGGGTGTTTTATCTCTTAAACGGTAGCTCATAACAGGAATCTGAGGGCACAGTTCTGTTCGAAGAATATCGTTTACCCTAGGTGGGGTGTAAAATTTGAGGGCGCGAGCCTGCTGTGAGAAAAGCCACTAGGGGTGTTTTCATAAATAATTGGAAAAGTTTATTTATGAGCATCGGATCTAATAACTTCTTAACAGAGTCTCAGATCAAAAATCCAAGTCCTCCTTTGCATTCAGAAAGGCGTGTTTACCCTAGGGGCGACCTAATTTCCTATGCACTGAGAGGTCTGGTCAGGGGTGTTATTTTAAATGATTTTTTTTAAATAAAAAAAAAAGAAATATCTCTTCTCTCACCTCCCTCCTCATGAAAATGAAAAATAACACCCTCCCCCTCCCTCATCCGTTCTTCACCAAATCGAGCCCCAGATGTCCGTTTTCTGCGCTGATCTTCAGCGGATCGAGCTCTACGGTGTCGCGGGCGTCGTTCTGCACCTGAAGTTCCGGTGATCCGCCAATAGGTAGGCATTTTGTGTATCAAAATCCCAGATCCCGAATTGGTTATTTTTTATCTATTTTGAGCCTACAGATGTGTAGATCTTTTCCTGGGGAGTGCACATATTCCTTTGTATGCATTTTTGGACCACTGGGGTTCCCCTGACGGCACTCGAAAGGTCCGCCGATGCGGCACCGGCACGGCGGTGCCGACAATGGTGGGGCATGGTATTTGATCGAGACCGTTGCTCTGGCGGTGGTCCGGTGCCAATTAGGGGTGACCCCACTTAGGGGGTTTTCCGCACACGCGCAGTGCCGAGGGCCGGCGGTGGTAGCCACCGGGCCGGCCGATTCAGGCTAGTCCGACCCTCCCTTGGTATATGAGGGATTTAAACCCCTCGTATTTTTCTCTCTGGAGGTCGGATTCGTGTGCCATCTATGGTGACACAACCCTAGCGGCGAGGCGAACCCTTTGGTGTGGGTTCAAGGGACTCAAAGATTGGGATTATGTCCTCGGATCTTGAAACATCAAATAAAATAATAATATTTTATGATTATTCGACTTCAGGTCGTTGTATCTTCTACACGGAGCATCTGATTGATGTGTTGTCGGTGGTGTTGAGACCCTGATGGTATGAATGACTTTTCTTGACAGTTTTCGGGTGTTGGGATCGTGATTGGGGTGTGATCCCCATGAGGTCGGGTTTGGGCTTTTACGGAGAAATGCATCTTTCTCACCAAGAGTCCGATTTTGGCGGATGAATAGTCAATCCTATGTGTTTTTTTAGAGGATCCAAATGGTGCGATCCATTCGATTTGTTTTCGAGATGAAGGTTTGGGCCCCACCAAGGCTGGCATCGGTGAATAGTACATTTTCCACATGGTGTCTGTTTCAGACGAATGAGTAGTCGATCCCGTGGGTTTTTCTGAGGGGATCATAATGGTATGATCTTCTTGATGAGTTTCGGGATCGTTGTGTGCGACCTGCATATGCCTGCTTTGTTGAATAGTGCCTTTTTCTATAGTTGTCCATTTTGGACGAGTAAACAGCCTATGCTACATGTTTCTCTGCGTGGATCGTGATGGTAGCCTCAGTATCGGCCTTAGAGGTGCGTGGTGTGGTGTTGTGGAAGGTCTCTTGGGTTAGCAATGATTGGACCAGCAGTGGTTGAGGGTACACCCTTAGTTTGTTCCTACGAGGGTTGGCGCGACATCAAAACCTTAGTATAGGTTTGTTATCCTCTCAATGTGATGTTTAATCTGTTAGAGTTGTGGCATACCTCCGGTGGGACCAGAGCGGGATCCTCTAGAATCGTTTCCCTAGATCGGGTTTTTGGTATTGATGTGACCGCTTATCCATAGGTGACGATCCCCTATCTAGAAGGTTAACCCTGTAGGGTTTGTAGCATCATCGGGAATATGATCCCCTATGGGGTGGTCCATAATCAGTAGGGTTGTGGCATTGTTGGGTATACAATCCCCTACTCAGCATGAGGTGTATATTAGGGTTGCAGTATTGTTGGTTATACGATCTCCTACTAAGAGTGTGGTTTCTGTAAGGTTGCGACATTGTCAGTTTCATCCCCTACAGTGCAAGATGTACCATATTGGGTTTTCGTATCATCTTGACCATCGTGACAAGGGTTACGATCCACTATCTGAGTGACGTGTGTGTGATAAGTGCTGTATCGGGTTGTGGTATCCCCCAGCGGATCTAGGGAGTTATCCCCTCACATTGAGATCTACGAATGCCAGATCGGTTTATGGTATCTCCCAGCAGACCCTGGGGATGATCCCCTATCTGTGAGATATTCCTATACCGTTGAGGGTTCTGGTATCCCCTAGGGGACCCGAGGAGTGCTCCCCTATCTGTGGAGTTTGGTGTTATTGTTATTCAGTGTGACATTCTCAGTGATGGTATTCGACGAGCGTGATCTCTCGGGTGAGCGTCTGAGATGTTTGTGTGAGACCCTATGGAGTGTATCTCTCGAACGAGTGTTATATGGGATGACAGTGATCGTGGAGTGTGCTCTCCTAGTTGTGACTCGTTGTAGGTGATGAGGTCGGTACCTCATGTGGCTTGGTGCGTGAGCTGAGTATATCTTGATGTTCATGGTATATATATGGGCATACACCTGATTTTAGGTTCCTAGTTTTGTTTAGCCAAGGATGGTCAAAAGATGAAGTTTCTCTCTCGTCTAGGTTCCCTTTGGTTGGGATGAGAGGACTGTTGCCTTTCAGTTTCTATCTTTTTTTTTTGGGTTTTTGGGGTGCCTTCTGAGTATTTTTATACTCACCCATGCATGGGATTTTCCAACACAAGTCCATGTCTTGTGCAGACCACATGCCTTTTGACGGAGTCCTAGGCAGACCCGGAGCAGGCGGAGCTGAGTGAGCCGGAATGACTATGGAGTCTTATCGGAGCTATGCCGAGGAGCTATCTGGTGGTTCTTTTGGAATCATACCCCTTCTTCAGAGCAGGTTGGATGCCTTTTTACTTTTCTTTTGGTGGGCCCTATTTTCCTTTTTTTTAATGTTGTTTCACTCTGGTATGGGATAAATGTATGTATGCATTTTCTTTTAATTTTTATATATCTCTTCCCTGTTTAATGGAGGTGTATGTTTGTGCATGTGTATAGGTACCGTATTTTAATGCCTCCCTTGTGTGTGATAGCCTACTCCCTGCTAGATGCCATCCCCTGGCCTATTGGAGGCGGGCTTGGAGAGTCGCAGCTTGAGCCCCGTTGGGTCAGGTCGGGATAGAGTGGTATCAGAGGAGGTTCCACCTTTGAGATCTAATAATGTATCTGGTATAGTTGTTAGTTTGGTTTGTGTTTCATAGAGGAAATGTTATGATGTTCCGAGCATGGCTTTCAGGCCATAGACTCTAGCGTTGGTGCGATGGCCGGCGTATCCATACACCAGAACTCTGACAACCTACTTTTTGACTCGAGATGTTCATACACTGGTTGTAGGAGAAAAATAATGGGACATGCATCATATAGGATAGGGTTTTGGGTTTTTCCTTTTCCTTCTTGAGTTAGCTCTGTAGATATAATTTTTGATTAGGGAGTTTCTTGATTGTATTTCTAGATGCCTCCACGACGATATCCAGCAAGGGTTCTGCAGTGGGATTGTGGAGATGATCCGCCTCGTGTAGAGGTTGTGGAATAGGGCGCATGTCCTGAGGCTGGATCTCCAGGTGGTCTTCCAGTTGAGCCACCATCTACCGAGTAGCTGGTTGTGCCAGCAGTGCAAGATGAGGTTGCGCGTAGGCTGAGTGTGCTACACGAGTTCCAGAGGAAATGACCTCTAAGGTTCCGGGGTGATTGATACCCTTAGGCAGTTGATGATTGTCTTGAAGCATTCACCTTTGTTTTTCACCTGGTGGGGACACCCCTATATCAGATGGTGGTCCTAGCGGAGAGCCTTCATCATGGTTGGTCCGGGAAATGGTGAATATTGGATACATAGTCCCATAATGGGGTGATGCTCATGTGGGAAGATTTTGAGCGGCTCTTTTGGGTAGAGTTCTATCCCATGACGCTGAGGTCAGTGCGGATTCAGGAGCTTCTTCAAGTTCGGTAGGAGGGCATGATTGTGTCGGAGTACTCAGTGAGGTTTACAGCCCTATCTCACTACTCCCTCGATATGGTTCGAGACCCATTCTTTAGGGATTGGAACTCTGAGAAGGGGTTATGCAGGGACATCCTGGACGGTGTGGTTTCCTTGTGTCTGCCCACCTATGCTGGAGTGATGGAGTGAGCGTTGGTAGTGGAGAGATTTCTGGATGAGCAGATTCCACCTGTCAGTGTTGGGCACATGAGAGCTGAGACATCATCCGTCGGATCGACATCTGGTATACTACGATAGACTCAGGGGTCAGGACATGGATGACGTTTCAGGAGGCGACCCTAGGATAGAGGCTCGGAGGCTCATGGCTCACAGGGCATGCGTGCCAGTTTTGGTCAGCCGCTGGAGAGGCGATGTTTCTCTTGCGATGGTTGGTGACATCTTTCTAGAGATTGTCCGACCCATCGTTCTGGTGACAGGGAGCTGGTAGATAGACCGCCTTGGAAGAGGCATCATATCGAGCAAGGAGGTCCACAGTGCAGCGGACGTGGTGATGGAGCTAGTGCAGCAGTAAGAGGTGGTAGGCGGTATTGGATGCCACCATCCCCGCACCCAGGTGGTCCACACCAAGCTCAAAGAGATGGGGGATGAGGGTGAGGATAGTTTCATGACCTATAGGACTTTGACCTAGAGGCTCTGTGGATGGATCAAGTTACGCCTTGTGTTTTTTCTACATTCTTCAGTAGCTTTTTTGACAGTATTTAACGGTACCCTTCCTTTCCGTCACTAGCTCAAGTTTGGTTCAGGGCATTGGTAAGACCCTATGTGGGTGTTCTTTGGAGTTCTTTGAAAGTGTGAGGAAGAGGTATCCTTCCCCCCACCGAGACATATTTTTGTAACACTATTAAAACCGTTCAGGTCAGTCATTGCTGCCCAATGTAGATAATGTTGAGGTGTGGTGGATGAGTCCCTCTGACTTATGTGTTCAGGCCGGGGTGTTTGTTGGTGAACTCGCTGGCGTGGGAGACCCAGTTGAGAGTGTAGTTTCTGTCCCTGTGCCTATGGATTTTTGGGGATGAAAAGTTATATGGTGGGGATGATGTAGCGACTCTGATTTTGGCCCAATTAGACTTTGTAATATTTCTGCAAATAATTCCAGATCTAGGCACAAAGACGGCATGTGATTCCAAGGCCTGGGGTGCCTGGAATTAATTTTATAAAACAAATTAAATATTTTTATACTATGAACGTGGTGGGGGTGTGTTATATCTTAAACAGTAGCTCAAAATAAAAATCTGAGGGTACGGTTCCATCCAGAGCGTGCCGTTTACTCTATGCGGGGTGTAAACTTTGCTGGCGCGGGCATGCTGTGATAAAATCCACCAGGGGTGTTTTCTTAAAAAAATGGAAATGTTTATTTATGTGTGTCGGCTCGAATATCATCTGAATGGAGTCTCATATCGAATATCTGAGTCCTACGTTGCATTCATAATGACGCATTTACGCTAGGGGCGACCGAATTTCCTCCGCGTCGGGAGGTCTGGTCGGGGGTGTTATTTTAAATGGACTTTTTCCTAAAAAAAGAAACAAATCCCTCATCTCTCACATCCCTCCTCCCGCACATGCATGATGAAACCCTCCCCCTACCTAGTCCTTTCTTCGCCAAATTGAGCCATGTGAATCCTATTTCTACGCCGATCGTCAGCGGATCAAGCTTCAAGGCCTCACGGGCGTCGTTCTTCACCTGAAGCTTCAGCTATCCGCCAACAAGTAGGCATTATGAGTTTCAAAATCTCAAATCCCGAATTTCTTTGTTTTTTTTACACCCCGATATTTTATGAGTTATCTTATTTTTAATTTCTTTGATCCTCTAATATACACTACACCAAGATCATCTTGTACTATATGCAACACCACATTAACATGCATTATACACAACACTATTCTTGGCTTGCATTACACGCAATCGCGACCTACCTCGATAGCATGTTTCACTAAACAACAATATATTGTTATAATATTATTATAGACTAGCTATTAAGAATATTATTAACTAAATTTTGAATTTTATATCATTATTATTCATCTTACACATTTTCTAGAAAATGGTATGAGAACAAAATAAATTTTTCGTATAAAATATGTATTTTTAAAAAATTGCAGTTTTCCTACCTTTTGATGGCACACCCACCTTAAATCATGTTTTTCATATGTCTATAAATTCAATTAGAAAAAATAAAATTCTTCTTTGGAATAAGGATATAATAATTTACTTTGGATAAATTTTTCATATTATTCTGATAACTTTCATATTTTAATGAATAGTAAGAACACGTTATATTTTAATTAAAAACAACTTTTTTCATCTCAATAATTTATATGGTTAGATTATCTTTTTAATTGGGATTAAAGTTTAATTATAATATATTTTTATAATTTAATCTAATGTTGTTCATTGTAATTAATTTCACTTTGAAATTGGATATAAACAAGTATCAATCTTTTGATAGTTTTTGTTTCTTAAAAACACGCTATTTGTTTTAATAACGAGAATTAATTTTAAAATCAATTAATTCCACTTCTATATTTTGAATTTGTCAAAATAGACCTCAATTTTTAATTTGGAATATCAAATAATTCTTAGGCTGAATTTTTGGTATTTTTCTGAAAAACATAAATTTTCGATGAATTTTGAAACCACTTATTGGTAGTTAAAAAACTGACTTTTTCATTTAAATGAAATTTTACCACTTCTGTGAATTGAATTTTTAAAATATGAGAGACATTTTTAATATCAATGACTAAAATTTGGTTCAATGAGATGAAAATAATTTTTGGTGAATAGAAACTTTTTACTTTTATTTACCACGGTTAAAAGTAAATACTGTAATTAAGGGTAGAAATGATATTAATATTACCCTAACACATGTAATAATTCTATTGGATAATTATAATTCGACCAAAAACATCCTTAGAAATAAAATATGACCATTTAGGTCCAATAGGATTAGATTAGGACATTTATTATTACTTTATTTAAAGAATGCTTAAAATAGTTAAAATCAATGTTTAATAACTAATTCATTTTTAATATAGGGTTATAGAAAAGATAAATTCAACTGTAAATATTAATTATATAGATAAAAGATTTCATACCTAATCGTATTTTATTTATAATTTTTAGATATTAAATAATTTAATTTATTTATAACACCATGGTGATGCAGTAATTACCTAAATAATGAAATATTAAAATAATTTATATTATAATTACCCAAATAAATGTAATTTGAGACTTTTTATGAATTAAACTAATTTTATAGGTTAATATTACCTGATAGTATTGATTTAATTAACCTTTTCGAACTAATCATTCTTTTATGATGTTCACAAAAATCAATTACCAAATAGTGTCAAAATTGACATAAAATAGTTTTTAAAACAAATATTATATTATTAGTTGTTATTTTATTCCTAAAAATCTAAGGTTCAGACAAATGTCTTAGATAAGGTTATATATATTAATAATAAACAACATAGGGTTCTTTTAGCTTGTTATATTATGTTTATTAACCTTATAGTGTAAGAAAACAAGAAGACACGGTAAAAGTAAAATTATTTAACTTAAAGTTAAATGTAAATGATAAGGTTTAAATTGAAACCTAAACTTGTATAAATTCTATTGGATGAGAGGCTTTAGACCCATACCCACCTTATCTTAGAAATAAATCAATTTGGAGATATTAAAAACCGAATATGACTTTATAATAAAATAATATGTTTTGTTTTTTCAATGGTGCCTCTATCCACCCTTATAAAAGGGCACCCCTTCCCTATTCTCTTCACACCATTTTGAGCCTTGATGCTCAGACAACCCCTAAAAATTTATCTTCTCCACTTCCCTAGAAACATCCTAGAGGTTCTGGTATTCTTAAAAGACCATCTTTGGTGCCCTAAGGGGAGGTTAAGAAGAGGCACTTCAGAGAAGAGGTAATGTCTATTACCGATCTTTCAACTTTATATCTTCTTCTACTTCTTCTTCTTTAGTTGTTTCATTATGAAGTAATAAAATAAGTGTCACTAATATACTGATATGTTATTATAAGTTTGAAACAACCATATTTCACCATCTATCGATCCTACGGAAAAATAAATCACCGCGCGTGCGTACGTACGGAATACCGTCTCCATGCCGTGGTGTAATCTATTTTCAACCACCACCTTACTTGGATGGGTATAATGGTGTAAATAAATAACTATATATGATTATTGTAAATTGATATTGATTCTGAAATATTATACATAAAATTAAATACAATTCCATGGTCATGGGAATGATATCATCGCTCGTGCGTACGTACGGACTACCGTCTCCACGACGCGATGAGATTCATTCTCCATGTTAACCATTCATGAATGATTATAAAGTATACATAATAAGTACTCATGAATCATATGACATAATAATGATACTGGATTTATGTATATATATATATATATATGTATTTCATCTACTTAATTCCATTCAATTCAATAAGGAATCAAAAATAGCGTTCATGCGTACGTACGTCCTACTGTCTCCATGAATGGTGTATTTCATTCCATTTATCAATCTATCATATATATATATGTATATTCTGAATATATATTACATATAAATCATTTTTTACATTTTTTAATTATATAAATCATGATATAAGTAATAATATCAAGAACAACAAGTCCAAACATGTACGATAAATGAAACGATTTTAACCAAAACGTTGCTTTAACATGGAACTTACAAAAGAACGGGTAATATAAAGTCATAAGTGAACAATATATGATATCATAACAATGAATATGATTCCTTAATAAGTCAATGAAATTATTTAAATCATTATACAGGAGGTTCGGATATGTTTGAAGCATATCAGACCTAAGGTAAGGGATAATTATTCCAATCTCATTCTTATCTGAGATTTTTTATTCGTAAGTATTTACTAGGGTTATGATTATTATCCATGTCCATATGTTTTCAACATGTTTTCATAAAAAGTTTAATTTTCTTCAATGTATGTTTAAATTCATTTTTCCCTTTTCTACTTTTACCACATCTTATGGAAGAAATCTTTCTTTTGTTTACCATACGACGTACTTTTTGACCTTTCCGGCAAAAGTACAAGAAGATTGTTTTTTAACTTATACGGCGTGAACATATTTTTACGGTTTTATAATGCATTATTTTCATGAATCTTTCCCTACAATATTATATAAATATTTTCAACAAAATCAATTTCTTTTAAAATTGATTGGCATTTTGGGAAAAGAAAATGATTTTCAAGAAGAAAGGATATTTTATTCAAGATTTCATTTAAAGTGCTTAATCAAAACCATTTTCCATCTAAGATGACATTATTTCATATGTGTATGTTTCAAGTATAATGTCTATATTATTTACATGGTTTCACTTATCTTATGATGAAATTATATCCATTTTTTTATATGGATTATGTTATTATGGGATGATTTTTATGAAACCCATTTTATTCATTGGGTTATGATGAATGTTGTATGATTATTTTGTGGCACAAGTAAGAATGATTTCAATATGAGATGGGTGGGACATATATCTCCCTCCAATGCATTGGGTAATTATTTATATCTCATGAGATATACAAGGATGGAATGGTAAGATAATATAGTTCAGTAATACAGGAATGGAAAGAGGAGTGAACTCGATTCAAAAAGGGACTTTGTCCACTAAGATGGTCTTGGAAGCAATGCCTGGGCTACTATGGAAATCATATCATGTGCCTAATGTTTTTCCACAATTACAAGTTTTATTTACAAGCTATTTTATCATGATTGATGTTCTATTTTGATATATCCCTTACGTACTGCCATGTTTTATGTCATTGCTCAAGATTTCGATGTTTAAACATTTTGTTAATGTTTTTATGTTCAAATGTATATGGTTTGTTTTATTTTCTCCATGCTTACCCTTACTGAGAATTTGAGCTCACCCTTTTTATGTTTTCTTTTCCCCAAGAAATAAATAAAGGTTTTAGGTAAGAAAAAAAGGGGAAGATCTTTATGGGAAATGTTGAAGATCTTTCACCACGATTAGAATATTACGTTCCAAGTTTCCAAAGATACTAAAATATTATGGTACTTGTGTCTCTATTTTTTTATGTACTAAGTATTCTGCAAAATTAATGTAATGTCCATGTACGTCAAGCTTTGGGTCTCTATAGTTGGTATGAGAGTAAAGGTTTAGTTATCCTTTGGAAATTAGGATGCGAAAACGTTAGTGAGATCCCTAGAGATGTTTCTAAGGTATGTCTAGGGAGGTCCCTAAGGATAAGTGTATGTATATGATATAGTCCTAGAACTACGGTAACTTTATTAGAATTTAACCTAAGATGTTAGATATTGACAAGACTCCCCATTTACTATGTTGTTTTCCCAAGAATGATTTTTTCCTCTCACACTAATCTTTTTGGGTTTTAGAAAATGTCTGGAAACATGAATATTCACGATAATGGAGGATTTGATGGACAATGGAATGATATTCTTCCTGAGAAACCAAATTAAATTGGATCTGGAGGTCCACATATAGTCATTATGCCTAATCAAAAATCTCATAATATGATCAATAATCTCAACTTCGGTAAGTTTCATGACTCATCTAATAGGAGAAAGATGGAGTTTCATAAAGATTATAGAGTAATGAATGTTCAATTCCCCTCATGTAAATCATGTGGGAGGAGGCATAAGGGAGAATGATTCAAAGTAACTAGAAGATGATTTGGGTGTGGAAAAGAAGGACACAAAGCCAATAATTGAAAAGGAAAAGGTTTAGTTAACACCATGGACAAGGATAATGGTATTTCTAAGACATAAAAAATGGTTAAATGTTTTAAATGTGGAATGTACGGGTATTATGAAAACCAATTACCTAAGGGAAAATATCATGAAGAGAATCAGCATGGTCATATGGTTAGTATTTATGTGGATGATGATGAAGAGACTACAAATGATATATGATATGAAAGAAGTGTTGAAGCTTAGTCAGTTGTTTAAGAAGGTAGTGGAATGATTTTATGTTTATCAAGAGTTATGTTGTATAGTTAATGGTACTATGGAATAAAGAATCATCTAAGGATTGTTACACTATTGTTTTTCCTAAATTATTTGAAAGTATATGTTGAATGGTACCGGTAACCATGAAAGGTTATTCAGATATTTTGGTAATTAGATGATATGCGTATAATGAAGGGATAAGAAGATAATGAGATATTTGATTTTATTCCTGAGCCCATGAATGATATAAAGACTAAGTGATATTATGGTTTGAGTATATAGAATTTTAGGAATTTTTCTATGTGGAAAGTGTTAAAAATTTAACAACATTCATGTTTTCACTAAAGTTCAATGGGTATTCATTCTTCAAGAGAATACATGATTAAGGTATTCACATGTTTGTAATTTGACCAACAAGATATATCTTATTATATATGGGGGATTAATGATGGCATTCACATGATTGTTATGTGACATTTCATGTAATCATTTTCTTTATACTATGAGCTTGGACCGAAGTATTTTAGATAAGACGAAAGATTGGAATGGATTATGTCAGAAATAAGTTAGTATTGTTTAAGAATAGAACAATTTTCATATTATTTATGGGATGTTATAGTAGTGTAGTTTTAGAAAAAAGAAAACATGCAGGACGGGCGACAGCCCATCGCGTCGGACAAGGCTGTGGGAATCGAACCCACAACCGAAGTGCGACTGGCCTTTATCGCCTACCACTGGCCTACAGGAAGTCCCTAGTTAGTAGAAACTAATTTTATTTTATTAAGCGGTATGACATATGAAGTATAAGTTCATTTTTGGAATCGTATATGATTAAACTCACCATAGATGGACATATGTATATTTGATAACTTTTTATAACCTTTTTTTTGAAATAGATGGAATGACCCATCATTCTATCACATTATCTGTTAACACTTCATGAATAAAAAAGTCAACTTCATTTCTTTAAGAGATGAAGTGGAAATTGTTCAAAGCATGAACAACAGTGAGATTGTACCAAAATTAAGCAAGTATTTCTTCTAATGCAAATTTTTCAACTTTAGGGAAATGATATTGAGAACCACAAATGTTGTCCTACTGGTCTTATATCCGATGAATCAGATGGTACCTTAGATCATCACAAATTTATGTCTTTGTGATTGATGGCTTTTTCATATCCGTGTTCTCTACCACTCTCCATCAGAACTTGATGGATAAAATTTTCTTCCATATCCATATTTTCACCAATGTTCTCCTATATGGACACCTAGTGATGAGTTACTTTGGCTAATTGTTAAATTTCATACTTTAGTTTTTAAAATTAAGTTTTATTATTCCTTTTTACAATATGGGTTTCTATGAAAATTAAATGATTTATAACCCTGATGAATTTTGAGTACAAAATTCATTTTAAGGGGGGTAGAATGTAACACCCCGAGATTTTATGAGATATATTATTTTTAATTTCTGTGATCTTCTATTATACATTACATCAAGACTAGATTGTACTATATGCACCACCTCATTAACTTACAGTATACGCAACACTATTCTTGGCTTGCATTACATGCAATCGCGACCTACCTCGATAGCGTGTTTCACAAAACAACGATATATTGTTATAATATTATTATGGACTAGCCGTTATGAATAGTATTAACTAAATTTTGAATTTTATAACATTATTATTCATCTTACACATTTTCTAGAATACGGTATGAGAACAAAATAAAGTTTTCATGTAAAATATGTATTTTTCAAAAATTGCAGTTTTCCCGCCTTTTGATGGCGCACCCACCATAAATCATGTTTTCATATGTCTATAAGTTCAATATGAAAAAATAAAATTCTTCTTTGGAATAAGGATATAATAATTTACTTTGGATAAATTTTTCATATTATTCTGATAACTTTCATATTTTAATGAATAGTAAAAACACTATATTTTAATTAAAAACTACTTTTTTCATCGCAATAATTTATATGGTTAGATTAACTTTTTAATTGGGTTTAAAGTGTAATTATAATATATTTTTAGCATTTAATCCAATTTTTTTCATTGGAATTAATTTCACTTTGAAATTGGATATAAACAAGTATCTATCTTTTGATAGTTTTTGTTTCTTAAAAACACGCTATTTGTTTTGATAATGGGAATTAATTTTAAAATTAAATAATTCAACTTCTATGTTTTGAATTTGTAAAAATAGAAATCATTTTTGAATTCGGAATATCAAATAATGCTTAGGCTGAATTTTTTGTATTTTTCTGAAAAACATCAATTTTTGATGAATAGTGAAACCACTTCGTGGTAGTTAAAAAAACGGAATTTTTCATTTAAATGAAATTTTACCACTTCTGTGAATTGAATTTAGAAAATCCCAGAGACACGGTAAATATCAAGGACTATAATGGGGTTCAATGAGATTAAAATAATTTTTGGTGAATAGTAACTGTTTACTTTTATTTACCACGGTTAAAAATAAATAGGGTTGTTAAGGGTAATAATGATATTAATATTACCCTAACACATGTCTTAATTCTTTTGGATAACTATAATTCGACCAAAAACAACCTTAGAAATAAAATATGACCATTTAGGTCCACTTGGATTAGATTAGGACATTTGTTATTAATTTATTTAAAGAAGGGTTAAAATAGTTAGAATCAATGTTTAATAACTGATTTATTTTTAATATATGGTAAAAAATAAGATAAATTAGACTATAAATATTAATTATAAATCTAAAAATATTTCCTAGCTAATGGTATTTTATTTATAATTTTTAGATATTAAATAATTTAAGTTATTTATGACACAATGGTGATTCAGTAATTACCTAAATAATGAAATATTAAAATAATTGATATTATAAATACCCAAATAAATGTAATTTGGGACATTTTATGAATTGAACTAATTTTATAAGTTAATATGACGTGATAGTATTTATTTAATTAACTTTGTTTGAACTAATCATTCTGTTATGATTTTCACAAAAATCAATTACCAAATAGTGTCAAAATTGACATAAAATAGTTTTTAAAACAAATATTATATTATTAATTGTCATTTTGTTCCTAAAAATCTAAGGTTCATCCAAATTAATTAGATAAGGTTATATATATTAATAATAAAAAACTTGGGATTCGTTTGGCTTGTTATAGTAAGTTTATTAACCTTATAGTGTAAGAAGACAAGAAAACACGGTAAAAGTAAAATTATTTAACTTAAAGTTAAATCTAAATGATAAGATTAAAATATAAACCTAAACGTGTCTAAATTCTATTGTATGAGAGGATTTAGACCCATCCCGACCTTAACTTTGAAATAAATCAATTTGGAGCTATTAAAAACCGAATATGACTTTATAATAAAATAATATTTTTAGTTTTTTCAAAGGTGCCCCTCTCCTCCCTTATAAAAGGGCACCCCTTACCTCTTCTCTTCACACCATTTTGAGCCTTTCTGCTCGGCCAACCCCTGAAAATTTCTCTTCTCCACTTCCCTAGAAACATCCTAGAGGTTCTGGTCTTCTTAAAAGACCATATTTAGTGCCCTAAGAGGAGGTTAAGAAGAGGCGCTTCAAAAAAGAGGTAATGTCTGTTACTGATTCTTTCAACCTTATTTCTTCTTATACATCTTCTTCTTTAGTTGTTTCATTATGAAGTAATAACATCAGTGTAACTCATATACTGATATGTTATTATAAGTATGAAGAAACTCTATTTTACCATCCATCAATCCTACGGAAAACGAAATCACCGCACGTGCGTACGTACGGAATACCGTCTCCACGCCGTGGTGTAATCTGTTTTCGACCACCACCTTACATGGATGGGTATAATAGTGTAAGTAAATAACTATATATGATTATTGTAAAGTGATATTGATTTTTAAATATTATACATACACTTAAATAGAATTCCACGTTCATGGAAATGATATCATCACTTGTGCGTACGTATGGACTACCGTCTCCACGACCCGATGAGATTCATTCTCCATGTTAACCATTCATGAATGATTATAATGTATATATAATAAGTAATCATGAAATATATGACATAAAAATTATACTGGATTTATGTATATATATATATGTATGTCATCTACTTAATTCTATTCAATTCAATAAGGAAACGAAAACAGTGTTCATGCGTATGTACAACCTACCGTCTCAATGAATGGTGTATTTCATTCTATTTATGAATCTATCATATATATATATGTATATTATGAATATATATTACATATAAATCATGTTTTAAATTATTTAATTAATTAAATCAGGATATAATTAATAATATCAAGAACAACAAGTCCAGACATGTACGATAAATAAAATGATTTTACCCAAAACGCTGCTTTAACATGGAACTTTCAATAGAACGGGTAATATAAAGTCATAAGTGAACCATATATGTTATCATAACAATGAATATGATTCTGTAATAAGTCATAGAAATTATTTAAATCATTATAAAGGAGGTTCGGATACATACGAAGCATATCAGACCTAAGGTAAGGGATAATTATTCCAATCTCATTCTTATCTGAGATTGTTTATTCGTAAGTATTTACTGGGGTTTTGATTATTATCCATGTCCATATGTTTTTAAAAAAATTTCATAAAATGTTTAATTTTGTTCCAAGAATGTTTAAAGTCATTTTTACCCTTTTCTACTTTTACCACATCGTATGGAAGGAATCATTCTTTTTTTTACCATTCGAGGTACTTTTGACTTTTCCGACAAAAGTACAAGAAGAATGTTTTTTTAACTTATACGGCATGGACAGATTTTTACGGTTTTATAACGCCTTATTTTCATGAAGCTTTCTCTACAATATTTTATTACTATTTTCAACAAAATCAATTTCTTTTAAAATTGAATGGGATTTTGTGAAATGAAAATGATTTTCAAGAAAAAAGGATATTTTCCTTAAGATTTCATTTCAAGTGCTTTATCAAAACCAATTTCCATATAAGATGACATTATTTCATATGTGTATGTGTAAAGTATAATTTCTCTATTATTTACATGGTTTCACTTCTCTTATGATGAAATGATATCCATTTGTATTATATGTATTATGTTATGATGGGATGATTTCTAGGAAACCCATTTTATTCTTTGGGTTATGATTAATGATGTATGATTGTTTTGTGGCACAAGTAAAAATGATTTCAATATGAGATTTGTGGGACCTATATCTCCCTCCAATGAATTGCTTAAATATTTATATCTCATGAGATAGACATGGCTAGAACGGTAAGTTAATCCAGTTTATTAATATGGGACTGGAACGAGGAGTGAACTCGATTCAGAAAGGGACTTTGTCCACTAAGATGGTCTTGGCAGTAATGACTTGGATACTATGGAGATCATATCATGTGCTTAATTTTTTTACACAATTAAAAGTTTTATTTAAAAGATATTTTATCATTATTGATGTTCTATTTTGATCTATGCCTTACGTACTACCATGTTTTATGTCATTGCTCAAGATTTCTATGTTTAAACATTATGTTCATGTTTTTATGTTCAAAAGTATATGCTATGTTTTATTTTCTCCATGCATACCCTTACTGAGAATTTGAGCTAACCCCTTTTATGTTTTCTTTTCCCCATGATATAGAGAAAGGTTTTAGGTAAGAATAAAAAAGGGGAAGATCATTATGGGAGATGTTGAAGATCTTTCACCATGATTAGAAGATTACGTTCCGAGTTTCCAAAGACACTAAACTATTACTGTCCTTGTTTATCTTTTTTTGTTATGTACTAAGTATTCCGCAAAAGTAATGTAATTTCCATGTACCTCAAGCTTTGGGTCTCTAAAGTTTTTCTCTGTTTTGAGCCTGCAGATGTGTAGATATGGTCACGGGGGGTGCACAAATGCCTTCGGATGCGCGTTTGGAGCCCCGGGGTGCCCCCGGTGGCCCTCGGAAGGTCCACCGGTGAGGCCCCGGCGTGGCGGCCGGTGATGGAGGGCCGTGGGATTTGATCGAGTCCACCACTATGGCAGCAGTATGGTGCCAATTAGCAGTGACCCCACATTCGGGGTCGGCCACGCTTGCACTGTGTCGCGCCGTGGCGACGAGGCCGCAGGTCCTACCCTCCCTCTGTATACGGGGGATTTAAAACCGCGGTATTTTTCTCCTTGGAGGTCGGATTCACGTACCGTCTATGGAGACGCGACCCAGGAGGTGAGGAAACCCCTTCGGTGTGGTTTTGGGGGATTCAATGTTCTGGATTATGGTCCGGGAGTTGAAACGTTGAATAAAATAATAATATTTTATGATTATTCGACTTCGGGTTGTTGTATCTTCTAACCGGAGCGTCTGATTGACGTGCCGTCAGTGGGGTTGAGACCCTGATGGTATGGCGGACTTTTCATGATGGTTTCTAGGTGTTGGGATTGAGATTGGGGTGTAGGCCCAACGAGGTTGAGTTTGGGCGTTTACGGAGAAACACAACTTCCTCACTAAGAGTCCAGTTTTGGTGGATGATTAGTCGATATTGTGTGTCTTTCGGATAGGATCGCAATTGTGCGATCCGTTGGATGAGTTTTGGGATCGACGCGTGGGCCCCACCTGGGCTGGCTATAGTGAATAGTACATTTTCCACTGGGTGTCCGTTTTGGACGAACGAGTAGTCGATTCGATGTGTTTTATCGAGGGGATCGTATTGGTATGATCTACTTGATTAGTTTCAGGATCGTTGTGTGGGTCCCGCGTGGGCTAGCTATGGTGAATAGTGCCTTTTTCACCGGTTGTTCTTTTTGGGTGAGTAAACAGCCTATCTTGTGTGTTTGTCTATGTAGATCACGATGGTGACCTCGGTATCATCTTTGGAGGTGTGCGGTGCGGCGTTGTGGTGGGTTGCTCGGGTTAGCTATGTTTGGATGAGGTGTTATTGAGGGTATTCCCTTGGTTCGTTCCTATGAGGGTTCTCATTGCATCACAATGTTTGTATAGGTTTTGATCATCTTGATGGGATGATTAATCTGTTAGAGTTGTTTCATCCCTCCGGTGGGCCCGGAGTTGGATCCTCTAGCATTGTTTCCCTAGATCGGGTTCTTGGTATCATTGTGATCGCTTATCCACGGGTGGCGATCCCCTATCTAGCAGGTTAACCCCGTAGGGTTTTTGGCTTCATCAGGAATTTGATCCCCTATGTGGTGGGCCGTACTTAGTAGGGTTGTGGCATCGTCGCGTATATGATCCCCTACTTAGCATGAGGTGTATATTATGATTTCGGTATCATTGGTTATATGATCCCTTACATAGTTCATTCTTTATGTAGGGTTGAGGCTTCGTAAATTCGATCCCCTATAGCACGAGATGTACCAGATTGGGTTTCGGTATCATCATGATCGTCGTGTCACAGGTGACGATCCTCTATCTAAGAGACATGTGTCTTATGAGCGCCAGATCTGGTTGTGGTATCCCCCACCGGATCCTAGGAGTGATCCCCTATCTGTGAGATCTATGAATGCCATATCGGGTTGTGTTATCTCCCTGCGGACCCTGGGCATGATCCCCTATCTGTGAGATCTTCGTATACTGATGTGGGTTCTGGTATCCCCTAGAAGACCCTAGGAGTGATACCCAAACCGTGTAGTTTGGTGTTTTTTCTGTTTCAGCGTGACTTTCTCAGTGACGGTATCCGACGAGCGTGATCTCTTGGGTGACCGTCTGTGTTGTTTGTGTGGGACCCGATGGAGTGTATCTCTCGGACGAGTGTCATCTGGGATGACAGTGATCTTGGAGTCTTCTCTTCTGGTTGTGACCCGTTGTTGGTGATGAGGTCTGTACATCATGTGGCTTGGTGTGTGAGATGAGTATATCTATATGTTCATGGTATATGTATAGGCATGCACCTTATTTAAGCTGACAATCTGTGTTTATCTGAGGATGGTCACGAGATGTAGTTTCTCTCTCGTCTAGGTCCTCTCTGGCTGGGATGAGCGGACTTTTTTCTTTCAGTTTCTCTCTTTTGTTTTGGGTTTTTGGGGTGCCTACTGAGTATTGTTATACTCACCCATGCACGGGCTTTGCCCGCACATGTTTGTGTCCAGTGTCGACCACATGCATTTTGACGAAGTATTAGGTGGAACCGGAGCAGGCAAAGCAGAGTGAGCATGAAAGACCATGGAGTCTTCTCGGAGCTATGCTGAGGAGATGTCTGGTGGTGCTTTTGTCAGCGTACCCCTTCTTCCGAGCAGGTTGGACACCTTTGTAATTTTCTTTTGGTGGGCCATATTTTTACATTATTGTAGTTTCGTTGCACTCTAGTTAGGTATAGATGTATGAATGCATTTTCTTTTTAGTTTTATATATCTCTTCACTCTTACATGGAGGTGTATGTGGGTTCTTGTGTACAGGTACCTTAGGCTATTGCCTCCATTGTGTGTGATAGCCTACTCGGCTCTAGACATCAGCCCATGGCCTATTGGAGGCAGGCATGGGGAGTCGTGGCTTGAGCCCCGTTGGGTCGGGTCATGACACATCCCTTTTTGTAACTACTGCTCTTTTTTATCCTATTGAGAAGTCAAACACTTCATAATAAAATCCGAGATATCTTTTTTATTTTTTCCAACCAGTAATACTCCCAAAGAACTGTGTACATCTTAGTATTTCCAGGATGAACTGAAAAAGGAGAACTATGAGCCTCACATAAAAACTCATTTTTCAACATTGAATCACATGGCACACATAATCTCTTCCCAAACCTCAAAACACAATCATTATCAATGTTAAATTCATGTAAATTAACCTTATAAACCAACTCTACCTTTTTATATTAATCACTATCTTCTTTCTGTGATTTCATAATTCTATGTGATATAAGTGATTTTACTGACACCTGAATCAAAACAATGGAACTTTCTGCACCAACAACATCTATGCCAAAGTTCATCAAATAATTAATCAAAGGATCTTCTTCCAAACATAACATGGTTAATGTAGCATTACACTTTCGACACAAAGCATCAACCACTTTATTTTTATTTCTTAGATTGTAATGAATCATTCAATCATAATCCTTGATTAATTCTTACCATATCCTCTATATCATGTTCAATTCTTTCTAAGTGAATATATACTTGAATCATTTTTGGTTAGTATATATTTCAAATTTTACTCCATACAGATGATGCCTCTAAATATTTAAAGAATAAATGATAGAAGCTAATTCCATATCATGTTAAAGGTAATTTAACTCATGATGATTCAACTGATGTGAATCATAAGAAATTACCTGATCATTCTGTATTAGGAATCAACTATTTCCTTTCAACAAAGCATTATTGTAGGAAAAAAAACTCACCATCATTGGATGGTAGTGCTAAAACTGGATCATTAGCTATCTTCTTTTAAATTCTTAAAAACAGTCATCACATTCTTTTTTCCAAATGAACATAACACCTTTTTTCGAGTTAAGTTAGTCATTGTGCTAGATATCCATGAATTTTTTAACAAACCTCTGGTAATAACCTACCAATCAAATAAATTTATGGATATCAGTAATATTTTTGGGTCTTTTCCATTCTTCAACAACCTTTTTTTGAAGGATCAACAATTATTCCATTTTTTGAAACAATATGACCAAGAAATGAAATATGTTATAACAAAAACTCAAACTTGCTGAAATTTCCACGTAGTTTCTTTTCTATTAAGGCTTGTAAGAAAACCCTTAAATGACTTTCATTCTCCAAATTACTTTTAGAAAAAACCAAAATATCATTAAATAAAGATAGCCACAAACATATCCAAGAACTCATGGAAAATTCTATTCATAAGATCCATGATTAAAGTAGGTGAATTGGTTAAACCAAAAGGCATAAATACAAATTCATAATGGCCACTAGTATAAAACACAGTCTTCAGAATATCTACTTCCTTTACTTTCAACTGATGGTAACCCAACATCAAATCAATCATCGAACAATACTGAGCTCTCGGGAGCTGATAAAACAAATCATCGATATGAGGAAAATGATAATTCTTCTTTAAAATGATGTTATTCAATTCTCTATAATCAATGAAAAGACTCATTGAACCATCTTTCTTTTTAACGAAAAAGATAGGGTCACCCCATGGTGACATGCCTGGTTGAATCAAATTTTTATCTAATAAATCCTGGAATAGCTTCCTTAACTCTAAAAGTCCAATTTGATTCATTCTATAAGGGGGTTTTAAAATTGTCCTAAAATTAGGAACTAAGTCAGCAATAAATTCAACTACTCAATTAGGTATTATACAAGGCCACTCATCAGAAAAAAATCAAAATACTCATTTACCACTGGCACATTTTTATTATGAACAATTCCTTTGTTTTCAGCAATATGTTCAAGGTCACATTAATTTCTATCTTTTACTGATTTATCATCTTTCTAATATGTTATCAAAAGTAAGGGTACATTATTTTACACAAAGAGAAATTAATTTTGAAAAGAAACCACTTTAACTCAATAGTAAATATTAGCATGATAAAAAAAATCCAATCCGTGACAAAAATAACATCACACTCTACTAGAGGAAAAAGAATAAGTTTTGCAGGTAGAATATTTCCACATAAAAGGAAAATAATGTTTTTATAATTTAGTTTCATCTCAACATTTCTTCCAGGAGTTGTTATTATAAGTTCTGGATTCATATCTTGAGATGGAATTCCCAATTTACTAAAAAACTTCTCAGAAATGAAATTATGTGTAGACCATGAGTCAAACAACACATTGTCAAAATATGAATAAAAAACAGTGTACCTAATACCATATCATTGGATGGCCCATCATCTGCTGAAGTAGTTGAAAATGATTTCACCACCCCTTTCTGCATGTTTTCATGCTACTTTCCATCAGTTAAGTTCTTTCCTAGACACTCATTTTCATAATGACCAATTTCATTTCTCTTAAAACATCTTACCCCTGAATTTTGATTGCCTGCTTGATCATCTTCTTTGTAGTTATGAGAAATATAACCGAACTTACCACACTGAAAGCAATTTACAGACCTTGATATACATTCTCAAGGATGCTTTTTACCACACTTCCCAAATGATGGACATTGAAATTTCTTACCTCCTGTATTATTTGATGAATTTTTTCCCTTTACCATCCAACTAGACCTATTCATTTTCTTGCCCTTGTAGAACAATTGATCATCAAGAAACTCCATTTCTACCTTCTTGTCACATATGAAAAGTTTCTTATAGATTTTGAATTCACGAGAGGCTAATGTTCTTAGATATCATGGCTTCATTCTTGAGTAAAATCGATTTATCATACTATCAAGAACTCAGATGAAATATGATGAATACCTTGTCTGTCGTGTGAATTTTGCATCATAAAAAGCCAATGAGTCGTCCTCCTACCTCAATTCCATGAATTGTTTTTCCATCATAAGAAGAACTACCATAAGGAAAAATTTATTAAGAAATATAAATTCGAATTCATCCCAATCAAGAGAATAAATCTCCTCACTATACCTAATATTTTTCACCATAAACCCCCTGATAAGCGTCACCTTAAAAATAGTAAACAATGAGACTAACATTTCGATGTTCTGAACACCCCATGACTTCAAAAATCATTTCCAGTTCTTTAATCCATCCTTATTCTACCACAGGGTCAGATGATCCCTTGAATGATGGGGGATGTTGCCTCATGAAATGATCCACAACTGCATGTTCCACTATGTTTGATCTGTATGATCACGTGCATGGATACCACCATGATTTCTAGACTAATTCAATTGTGTCATAACTACAACAAATTTTTCAGTTCTGATTCCAACCATATTAGGTTACATGTTTAGAAGGTTATTCTCCTCTATATTCCCTCCCCAAATAGACACCATGTTTCTAATAAGTAAAACCATTCTGAACATAGAAATATCTTAACTGAAACGTCATGGTAATCCTTAAATGCTATATCATTTCAATGTTAGCATATATTAATTTATAGACATTAATTTAACAATATTATAACCCCTAATGTTTTATAAACTTACCTCTAATAACAACTATAAGGATCAGGCCTTAAACATTACAAAATATAGAATTAAGTTAATAATTCAAATCGAGTATCTTTTCAGGTTTATAGTGTAAGAGAATTAGGTCATTACATATACATAACAACTTGAATATTAAATGTAGACACTTCTACATAGCATCCATTTTTTCATAAAATAAAAAATATTTGAAAAACATAGTCATGTATAGTTCTATGGGTTAGATAGCATGACTTTTCCTTGATCCCATCATTGACCCTATTAAACTTTATGTCCAGTGAAAAAAAAATTACAAAACTTGGGATGAGCATAAATATATCAGTAAGGGATACACAAAGAAGGAGGACTGTTAGTTTTTTAAAACAACATATAAATCATGAATACTTTATCATAAGTAATACATTTAACCTTTATTATGTAGTAAATACTCTTCACTAAAAAAAGATCATTACTTAACCATTTGTAACTAAAATATTACCATAAAATCCAAATAAAGGGCACATAACATATAAAGGTAACTTGGGATATAAACATACTTAAATTGAATAACCATATGGTCAACATCCACACATATCACTAAATAGAACAGCCATATGGAAAACATCTATACCCTATGCAAAGGAGGTTATAACGTAACCACCTATCCTAGTTTCCCACATCACCACCTGTTATTTAGATTATCAAGTAACCACCTATCAAATGTCCATGTTCCATTATAAAATCATAACACATAAAATATTGAAAATGTAAATATTTCAATAATAACATTTCATTTGGAATCAAAATAAATCACTTAAAGATATTGAAATAATAAATCAATTTCATAAACCATTTTCAATACCAAAACACCCAAGAACAGAATTAAGAGTTTCTTTTTTATTTTAGAAAAACATTAACGCTTTTAGAGGAAGCAAACTAACAATTATAGTGACAGAGAGGTCATTATTTCTGAAAACATTTAAAACATTCCTTTTATCATTTAGAAAAACACTTCGTAAGAAAAAATATTCCATTTGAAAGAAATTAAAATTCATTGGGGTTTATTATATACCGTATAAAAGAATGATCTGTAAATTATCAAAACATGCCTCAATGAATAGAGATAGAGATGATGTACCTTACCTCATGTCTGACTTGACTCGTTCATTTTTTAATTTAATGAAAAATAAAATTATGTTCGTTTTTACTTGATTAATAACTTTTTTAATGTTTTCTATTCCTTTTATATCACTTATTACATTTTTATAACAATTAGTTAATAGTTTGAGTTCATATCAAACATTTTGTCGATGGTCGGAACTTGAGTTAAAATGAACTTGTTATAATTATAAATTTTCCTTGTGGTCAAAATTACATTATCTCTAGAATTATATTCATGATTTTGATGTCATATGTATCATATATATCCCATATATATGTATTTATAACACTACCAAACATTTGGAGATAAGAAATTAAATGCACCGTTCCTGGAGATGGTAAGTCATACGTACGAATGAATGATACATTCATTTATATTTAGTATTTTAATGTAATGAAAAAATAATTATAATTAGGTATATTATAATCCCTATATAATATAATATATAATTTCAATAACTATAGGCTTCATATGCCCCATGTATGGCATGAACAAGTCATATAACATTGAGGGGGTGGTAGTCCGCACGTCCTCAAAAGAAATCATCACTTTTATCCATTATGGAATCCCATAAAGTATTATATAAATGAAAAATAAATAAGTAAAGAGACAATATAAATATAATATATATCACATATAATTATAGTTCCATTAATATGGCCACTATGAGAGGTAGTTTGAGATATATGATCAATCATCGTTTCGCGAGGCAGTAGTTCGCCGTCCATAGAAACAATATGTTTTTATCAATTAGATGGAGGTGTGTTAAAGTGTAGTTTTAATCCTTATCATAAAAACAAACTAGTATATTTAGTGTGATATTATTGTTATATAATAAAGAAATAAAAATATTTTATTGGGTTTGATAAGTAAAATAAAAAAACGAACAAAAGAGAAGATGTTACCTTTAAATTAGGTAACTCTCTTTGGTTTGAACCAAAAGGATTTCTTGATGTTCTTTCTGCATAAAGTAAGGATTATAGAAGGAAAAAAATAATTTAGGGAGATTAATTGGGTAGAGTTTGGATGAGAAAAGGGGCTTGAGATGTGTGAGTAATGTGTTAGAGGTGATGGGTTTTATATGGGGGAGGGTCTCTTTTGGAAGTTTGAAAATATTATTTTATTATATAATGATTTTCGGTTTCTAAAATTCCAAAACATGGTAACATAGAAGATAATAAGAATCTTGATCAAAATAAATAGATACAATAATAATTGGATATGTTTTAGATATTGTTTTAATTTTTATAATCTTATTAATTTAAACCATTCATTAATGAGATAAACACTTCATCATTATTGTGTCAGAAATAATTTTATATATTTCATGTCTAAAAATTATATAAAAAAACATGATGTAGGAAATATTATTATCTTTAAAATTAATATTAATAGTCTAAGAGATATATTATATAACCCTGTGTAAAAATTGATTTAATAGAATATATATGTTTAAGTCATCTTTGTGTTTACTTAAAATTAATTAATATAAAGTGTCATTATCTCTCCCAAGTGGATCCATGGGGTTCAAAAATAGACCCATGGATTATAATGGTCAAAACTATATCATCCAATTGGATTATGACACATTTTAGGGTAATTTAATATTTTTATAATATTATTTTTTACCCATATTTACCATATTTACCCTTTAACAATGGTAAACAAAATTGTTAATGAAGTAAATATTCATAATGTCAAAAAATAAAAGATACCTATTTAAAAAATTTGGGCCTCCTAACTTCAAATATAGAATCCATTTTTCAATATTCAAAACAGATAAGTGGTAGAAATAAATTTAAAATTAGATTCCACTGTCCAAACAAAAAGTGTGTTTTTAAAAAATAATAACTATCACAATTGACACTTTTTTATATCCTAATTCAAATTTATATTACTTCCAATGACCAATATTGGATTACATGGTAAACATATAATATAACTAAATTTTAAAACTAATTACACCTATAATCTAACCATATAAATAATTTAGATTAAATGGTAGTTTTGAATTAATATACAGAATTTTTACTATTCATTAAAAAATTAACATTGTCAAAAAGATACCAAAATTTCCTTCAATGTAAATTATGATGATCTGATTCTAAATGATAATATTATATTTTAAAATAGAACATATAAAATTGAAAAAAAAACTATATTTAAAAATGGTTCTCCATCATAAGGTGGTAAATCGACCCTTTAAAGAATATTAGAGAATTTATGATTAAAATTGGATTCATTCTTATTTTAATCATCTAATGTTTATTGGATAATTATAAAAATATTTAACAAACATGTAGAATCATATTTTATTTAGTTTTTTTTCATTCCACCCATTTAAACAGCTAGGCATTAACTACTATTTAAAATAATAATATTATAATATTATTTTTTGTTATAAATCTACATTGTCTGCAATGTAAGATTTAAAAGAAACTTGTTATTGAGTATTAGGTAAGCCATCGAACGTAGCATCATCTTTAAAGTAAAATTAATATTCAATTCAAAAATATTAATAAATATGAAAATGTTATATTCTTTATTTACATGGGAAGTTACAGGGTCGCTACATCAAGTTCCTACAAAATTGAAAAATAATATATGTGGGGAGGCTATGTTCAAGTAACGTCTCAAAAATATAAAAAAACGTGTTTTAAACATTTTCTTCATTACCCTCTATGTTTTAATACTTTTACCATTCTATTTTCCACCAAGGTAATTATTTTATTTAACCTAAGTAAATTATCTTTTAAATGTAAAACAATTTTTCATTATTATATAATTTTTAATGGATGATCATAAATATGAAAATCCATTTACCCAATAAAAGTTATTGGTATGAGTCCTATTAATTTTAATAGAAGTGCATGTAACACACAAAACCTCATTTTATACTTATGTGTGGTAAATCAATTTTACAATTTGTACTAATAATTATGAATAATAATTAGGTTGAATACATTATATAATACTAATTATTTAGATTTTAAATATGGAATCCATTTTACCAATTTCAACTCACATAATTGAAAATTTTTATTTTAAAATAAACCTGCAATCCACGTTAAAAAATGGGTTTTAAAAAATGAATTTTTCAAGCATAAGCTGATCATACATAAACAATATAGCTAGTTATAATAATTATATATATTTTTATTCTTATAGTTAAATATATAATCTATATATTTATTTGAAATATTTTCTTATTATTGGTTATTTTAATTCATTAAAATTGAAGTACATTATGCATTTTAAGAAAAATTATAAAAATGTGTTCAAAAGCCAAAAAAATAAACTTATACAAAGATTAGTTATAAATATTATTTAATTGTAATTTATTATTGTTGTTAATTTGAAAAATAAAATAAAATAATAATGTAATTTTTAAAAAAATTAATTTATTGAAAATATATATAATTGTTTGAAAATTCAGTATGTTTCACTATTCCCTAAAAAATATCAATTTTAGAAAAATAAATAAACCACTACATGATAAATTTGATATGATTATTTCAAAAATAATATTATTTTAATTGTATGTAATTTCTATAAGTGGTATAAATTTATTAAAAATCAAGATATAACATGAAAAAGACAAAAATTTATCATAAATATTTAATTTGAAGAAAAATAATTTTACTAAAAATATTAGTTATAATTTAAAAATAATTTATCCAGAAATTTTTATTGATTTGGAACTATCTCAATATATTTCATAATTCATTTAATTGTATCAGCTTAGAGTTGTGTGTTGTACATAGAATCGAACATCATGATGTTATTTTAACATCATGGGGCCGGGTTTATTGAATGATATCAAATAAATTAAATATATTTAAAATAAATATATTATAATGTATTTGGGTGTTAAATTCTCCCCACAATTAATAAATTTAATCCTCATAATTTGAACTTGTACATGAAAATAAGGGGTTTAAATTTTGAAAATACCATTGTTGAAAACCCACAATATAAAATGGTATAACCAAATTTTCCCCTGATAAGATAGAAAAATAAGTGTGAATTTCATCTATAATAACCCATATAATGGATTCCAAGTAGGGTAACATTAGTGGAATGTGAAAATATAATCATAGAAGAAAAGAATAAATAATTTTAGAGAGTGATAGATATCATTGATTAGAAGAAAATGAATGATCAATATATAGTTAAAAACCACAAAAACATACATATTTGATGAGTTAAATTAAAAATATTAGTCATCATATATAAAGGTAATAAGATAGAATTTTTATTTCAACGAACATTTCCAAAATTTATGGAATTATTTTACTATCTTAGAATACTATTAAATATTATAACTTGATATATTTTTCTTTAATAAGAAAATTTTCATCCTTCATTCTTTGATCAATTTCCACTTTATCAATTACTCTAAGAATTGAATATCCAATGGTACTAAAATTAAATTTTAATGTATCATAACATCCATAAGAGTGTGATATGTCTTCCAAAATATCCCTAAATATTTTCCAAATCTAATATGGTTAGCATAATTTATCCAATAAAATACATTATTCTATAAAATTTAATAGTAAAACCAATGGTTGATCATTAATGTTTATCCATAAAAGTTTTGATGTAAAAATAATTACATGTTAACCTCAACATCACATAGTACATTGTAGGTGATAAATCCTTATCGCCCTTGATTTATCAGTTCATTCCCCGCGTTATTTCTAGATACGACTGGTTGTCACCATGTTTATGGGTTGTCATTTTTTCTAAAACTATTTTAATATAAATTTTAAAAAAATCCAAAATTTTGATAAAACATAATTACTACAATATCAACATTAAGAAAAAAATATAGGTTACCAATTCATTTTACCATATTTCCAAAAAAAATAAATGTATTATTCCATAAATAACATTTTCATAAACTAATCCAATGGGTTTTATTGCTATAAATGTCTTTGAATATATCCTTAATCATCTCAAACTCCCATCAAATTAATCCTCAAAATGGGTATTTATACCATTAATCTTATGATAAAAATACACTTATCAACCTATAAAACATTAGTTTTAACCAAGGTCATTCATCTTTATCATCTATTAAAACTATCTATAGTGGTTTATTAAGAAATTTTGAATTAAAAAATCATATCCTACATGAGTTTCAAAAAAGTAGTTAAATAATACTCGTTGTTATGTACCATTTGACGATTGTGTCAAATCCCAAATCCTCCTTTTTGGAGCTATTACCCATAGCTAAAAATGTTCCAGAACCACATCCACTTGTTTTATATATATAGAGATGTATTTCTAGGAAATACCACATAATATCTTCCTCTGAAAAACATTATAATGGTATTCTGTACTTATCATAAATTCCTATCATAAGGTTATGGTTCCTACTTTATGATTTACTAAATATAATTCCCAAAGTTTCTACTAAAATTCATCTAATACCAAATGAAAATACCCTAACCATATAATCCCATAGTCTATGGTTACATTATTAAATTAGAATAAAATATCACTTATCACGTACCAATGGAACAAATAGTTTAGTCATACTATTAAATTAGATATATACTTGGATCTCACATTACATTTTAAAAGCATGAAAAATAATATAGGGAAAGTAAAAAAATTAAACTTCTTTGAACTCAATTAAATAATCCTCCTTCAATTACTATTTAAATGATACAATTTAAAGGTGATCTTAGATGCCCAATAATAGTTATATAATGTGGAATCTATAATTAATAAACAAAGAATAATCAATAATTTATAATCAGCATGAAAAGCTAAATATCTAAACACACATTCCATTTAATCAATAACTTGACTATCATTCTTATATAATAAAAAATCAATATGAAAAATTATATATCTTAATATAAATTTCATTTAATCATTAACTTTACTATCATGATTAGATAGGTCATAATAAAAATTCAAAGGTAAATAACTAAACACACATTCAATTTAATTAGTACTTATGCACAAAATTCATCATTGATTAATATCAATAAAATAATATTATGGATAATAATAACATGAATTATTAAGGAACTAAATGCTTAATATTTGATGTCATGATATCAAACATTACGAAATTTATACCCTCAAGACTATTCACAAGGTGGTTTAAAACTATTGGTAAAACCCAATTAATTCATTATTAATAATTCAAATCATGAGACTATCAATTCAACTAGGGGATATATAATTTTGAGCCCCACCCCATATTTCATTTCAAACTCATTCCTCATATATTTAATGATAAATTTAATTCATGAACAATATTCCCTTTCAATAAATATTCTCACTAAATAAATAATACAAAATATTAATATTTCCCCAATCAATAATATTACATTAAAATTAAAACACTATATATTGAAATGATTTATTTTTATATTAATAATCATATATATGATAAATAATATTTATATTTTGGGAAAATATGATGTTCAATGATCACAAGAATGTAAATATTTCAAGGGAATAATAATGATTTAAAAAATTAATCAAAAAATAGAATGTTAATACTTCACTTGATCAAACTAATCATAAAACATTTTTAGAAAGAATAAGGATGGTATCATTACAACATATCTCTTGTAGATCATGTTTAAAAAAAGGTTTTTTTTCTTTAAGTAACTGAAAGCCCATAATAGGATCCTTAAAATTTATTAAGAAAAGAATTGTTTTAACATTGAAATAAATTTTAAAAAAATAATAGTAAAAGAAAATATTACGAAAATATTATTATTTTAAAAATAATATTTAAAACTTTTAATGTAATCTTTAAATAAATTATATGTCATAAATGATGGAAAGCTCCATTCATTCCATGTATGTAAAAACAAATATTCCTTTCACTTATTTGGATGAAAAATAATTAGTACCTTATCTTGGAAACAATGCGAATAATCATTTTATTTAAAAAAAATCCATTTATAGGTAAAAACGTCTTTAAAGAACCATAATAAAACATTTTTTTATTTTTTTAGAAAAAAATTGATTTGAAATTAAAATTGTTTTGACCGACGAAAGTATGAAGTCAAATTTTATTAAATAATTTTTCTCAAACATTTTAAGTTCAAAATAGAGGAAAATGGTACTGTTACATGAATAAATAATGAATAAATATATGATAATAAAATTAAGGGGTATTATTATAAAATTATCAAATAATTTCCTTCAATTTAAATTGAATAATAATCATTCCCAATTAAAATGATATTGAAACATAAATATCGTACCACTTGGATAAATTTTGAATTATAATCCCCATGAAAGGAGTAAAATTAAATTAAACATTAAATACCTTAATTATAAATATATTTATCATATAAAATATAAAATTATTAAATGATACACCTCATAAAATAATATAGGTGTATAATAGAACATATGTCCCAATGAACACAATTTGAAACTTGCAACCCTTACAATGATCATAATGTTGAAGTAATAATTAATCAATGTATCAATTATGTGAATGAAATTTAAATACACATAAGAAAAGTTAAATAAATCATTATATAATCTAGTATAATTGCATACATAATAATATCATATAAAATAAAATGAAGAAGTAATATAACCCAATGAAAAAAATTGAGTCATAAAGTTATTTTCCACATGGTAATTTTCAAGACAAAAAAAATTGGAATAAATAATTAAATTTAGATATTAAAATATCATGAAGTATAAAGGATTCAAGATATTTCATGTAAACTGGGTTTTAAATCCACCATATAAATAAATGAGGTTTATAACATTACAATATGACTTAGTGAATGGAAATTGAGACAAAATCCCTTACCTTAGACTTCCCGTTTAGTTGAACACACATTAATATATATCATAATGGTTTTAGGAATGATATAAATTAATAATACAACCATATTAATGTTTATAATATCATGTATTATCCACTTATATTATTTTAACACCTATTCACTAATAATATTTTATTATTACTATTGTTTTAGCTATTAATTTCCTTATTTTATCATGTGTGTTTTTTCATGAAAGTTATTGTTATTATATATAAGATATAATTACATAATCTACATAATTATATTAATGATATAAATATCATATTTTCTAATTGGATTCATTTTTAAAACCATTCATAAATGTTGAACATGTAAATTTTGTGGCATCTCTTCATAGAGACGGTAGGTCATACATAAAAACAAATGATTATATCATTCCCTTAACGGGTGAAAGGGTAAATAATTGTGAGGTGTATTAATTTTAAAGAGTTAATCTAATGTATTTTGTATTATATTTATTAATTATTCTTTTCATTATTACATTCCATGTATGTCGATGAGGGAAAATAAATTACATCGGTTCACAAGGCGGTAGTCCGCATTACACACTAGTGATGGATTTTATTCCCATTTGACAGAGAAAGAGATGTATAGATATTATTCTATTATCATAATAAAAACATATTATTTGGGAGAAAATGGTTTTATTAAATTTTAATTATTAAGGTATAATTAATGGTTTTGAAATGAAAAATAAAAATAAAGGCCTTCGTTAAGGCGATTACCATCTCTTACAGAAATGACCATTGAATCTCTTATTAAGGACAATAGGGTTGGTATTTTTGGGAGACCAGAAGATATATAATTTTAATAATTGTTTTTTGAATATATATATTCATGGTTTTTTTAGTAATATGGATTTATCAGTTTTAATAAGTGAGTGGAGGGAGTTCCCTTTTATATTTGAGGAGGAGTGACAATTTTGTAAATACTCAAAACTATTCAATAATGGGAAGTCACTCTCACCCCAATTGCTAAAAAAAATGATGAATAATTTATTTTAGGGATTTTAATATTGATAATAATCTCCAAAAAATAAAAAGAATCATTTTAAACATGTTTTTGATTATCCTCTATGTTTTCTTACATTTACCATTTTATTTTCAACCACGACAATTAGTTTATTTGGCCTAGGTAATATATCCTTTTAGAATAAAATAAATTACTAAATATTAAACAATTTGAAACCAATAATCCTAAATATTATAAAATATTTATCAAATAAATAGTCTATTTATGTTGAAAATTAATTTTAACATAAACATATGTAATTCACAAACCCTTATTTTAACCATAACTATAGAAAATAAATATTTCATCCTTTACTAATTATCATGACCAAAGAATTAAGTTAACTATATTATATAACATTAATTATAATTTTTAAAAATATTTAATTTGTTTTAACCAATTCAACTCAAATATGTATAAAATTGTAATTTAAAATAAACTGGCAAATCATATAAAAACATTGATTTTTCAAAAATTCATCTTTCAAGAATAAGATGATATTACATTATCTATATGACTAGTGAACACCATTATATGAATTAAAATACATATATTTATATACATTGTATATAAATTTTATTTATATATTTATTTATTATTGGTTATTTTAATTACAGAAAATGGAGAAACATTATGCAATTAATAATAATTTTCAAAAAATACATTTTCAAGACTACAAATATACGTATAAAAAAGGGATATAAATATGATTTAAATGTACTTAATCATTATAAATATTAATAAATATTAAATTTTTTCAATTAAATAATATTCCAATCATAATGGTACTTTTAAATTACTTAATATATTTAGAAGACATAATAGTATTTGAAAAATAATTATTTGTTTCTATTCACTATAAAATAAACCTTTTCAAAAAATAGAAATAAATTACCCATATATATTTTTTATATTTTTATTTTAAAAATTATATAATTTTTTTAAAATTAAATTTCTAAAATTGATTATAATTATAAACATAGAATTAAAAATAATACAATTTTTTGAAAAATATGCATTTTGAAGCATAAAATGGATTTACCAAAAAATGAGTGATTATTTAAAAATAATTTATCATTAAATTTCTATTTACAATAAACTATTTTTATATATTTAATAATTTTTTTATCTCTTTCATCCCTTCTAGTTAAACAACTTTGTTAGAGTGGTCATATGAAAATAGTGTCACATGGTTTGTTTGGGCTTGGTGTTGCTTGTAGAACATGTTATCGACCATAATTTTCTTCTTATAAAATATCAGGGTTTCATGTACCACAGAAAATAAAAAAATTAATTCTATATAAAATAAATATAATTTAATATCATTGGTTGTTAAAACTTTTTCCAAGATACATTGTGTCCTTTGATATCATTGATCACATCTGAGTTGTGGATTATCGACTAAAACTATGAGCAAACCTATATCAAATACATGATATCTTATACGGATCCTTATTAAAGAAGTACATATAGTAACACTCATATGTACTAAATCTAGAGTTTTTACCTTATATAGTGATCTTTAAAATGTAGAGTAGCCAATTAATATCTTTCATCATATATTCAATGTTATATGAAACAAGAAACTCACCTTGTTTAAGTATTGGGGTGGAGGTACAAGCTATAGGAAAAACATGGAAACTATAAGAGGTGATGAAACAAATGTACAACATAAGTTTTAGTGTATGGAATAAAATTTAGAGGCTGAAATTTTTGATGGGGGGAGACTGTAATAACCCCATCTTTTATAAATGGAATTCCCTTCTGAATGAACAAATGACATATTATGTAACATAGTTATAGAAAACACATGCACTCTATTTCAATTTTTATTTTGAACCATTATGAAATATATAATATTTGACAAAAAATATTACTATGAACCGTAAACATTGATAATATTTTCATTTAATAGTGGACAACAATATTAGTTTGTATTAAAGGTTATCATAATATGTAATTGACATAAAAGGAAGAAACTATGACCTCAAATAGTAGGATCATACCCAATGAAGCTCATTAATTGGAGAATCTAAGTGATATGGAATCATTTTTAGTTTCTTAAAACAAATCCAAAGATAAGATTCAATAATTAAAACTCGATTAAATCTATAACTCCCAAACCGAAACCACTAGGTCCAATATGGAGAGTCACATAACCCCATGTGCACCTCCCTCTATGTAAGAGGCTATCAAATAGGAACGAAACATATTCAACGAGGGATAATTTACCCTTAGTATCATGTATTTTAGAGAAAAAAATAAGTATATAATATCTTAAATAAAAAATGAATATGAAAGATAATATTAAGTGGAATGAATGTCATACTGGTAAATAAATAGTCTCCTAACGTGGGAAATTGTACCAGAGTAAATAATGCTTATGTAATAAATAAATAAAATTATAGTATCGTCTAGAGTATATTCAATTACCTATCCCATATATGTGATCCTCTTCTCAATTATCATCCTTAGGGCCCTAACCCTTTATTGGATCACAATTCAGGAATTATACACATGCATTAAAATTCTCATACATGGTGTGATTAATAAATCCTAGTAGAACACCACCAATGTGGCCTTAGTAAATGCGAACATGTATAATATATGTATTCCTTGGTAGTAATAAATTTTGAATAAATAATAATAATAATAATACATATGGTACTCATGTGCTAACTGGGAAACCATGTGCTCTAGTCATACCTACTTTGGCTCTAAGCTGGAAGGATGATCAAGATGTTGTAAAAGATGAAAAACTTGTCACAAGTCTATCAACATGTCACTTGGTGTCCACAAGGCATTGAGTATTGGATCAATATAGAAGGTCGATAGTGAGTATGTTCTCAATATCCTTAAGGAAATAAGTTTTGGAATGACTACTTGGTATTTGAAAGGAATTGAGTTCTATATAAGGAACAAATCCATCATGCACTTAACTTGGTTATGAGTCTACATTCATCTTCACTGCATGTCTATCGCACTCTCCATCTAAGGGGTAATCATTCCATGATGGTTCACCTACTACGAACACCATTAAAAATACATATAAATTAATAGTATACCCCTAATGAGACAAATCATATAAGTGTGGAATAACATGAATCATGAGAAATATAGTATCAACAAATAAATATGAAATCATAATCACCATGATCAATAAGATATAAGAAATACCATTGAATAAAACATCACAAACATATCTCATGGCCTCATACACACACCCACATGAGATAATCCCTAAAAATGAAAAAAAAATATCCAACATAAGAATCATACCATGGATACAAGTGCATAAAATATCCCCAAAAGGTATTAAACTTCCCAGCACATGGTTTTTTATGAAGAACTCTATATTTCATCAATTATTAAAGAAAAAACACCTCTCACACTATGAATAAGAATCTCACATATCAAGGGTGCCTAACTCAGGTTCCAAATCATCAAGAAGATGTTTATAATGCATTATCAATATAAATCCATGTCATCAAAGTTGTAATGGAACAACATACATTAAGGAATTATCCAATGGAATCAATTTAAAGTCATGTCAAATAAATTAATGCCAATTCACTGAATCTATCATGGATAGAAGAACAAAATATGAATTCATTATTGATTCTAGAATAGGGACATAGGTCTATGCAATGATCATTGATCTATCATGAATCCATAAATAGAAATGATATTCAAGATTATAATCAAGATGAAGAAGATCCTAGGATCATCTTCTTAAATAAACTTACCCGAATATGTCATCGTTTTCAAATTATTACGCTTCCATCATTGAGATGAAATTGACATGTCGAAACATCCAAAACTCTACCAAGATATAATTTATGGATTAACATAACATAGCTAATTCATTTTCAACAAAGGGTCTAGGATTATGATTGAAGAAAACATACATATGGAATATCTATTATAAGGAATCATGCTTATTATATTACATAAACTTGAATTTAAGTCAAGAACTCACTTCCTTTCATATTTAGGATCTTTTGAATTTTATAGTTTTAGAGAATTGGTATATAATACATATATAAAACTCCCAATTAATATAGATAAGATACCACAAATATAGTATCATTTTCTTCCAAAATATAATTTTTTTAAATAGAACATGATTAATATTAAAAAACATCATAACATTTAAATTACCTTCTTTATTTTTATTATACTTCCTTATAACCGATTGGAGAAGAGGAGGCTGTGGAGCACGATGGAGGCGACTTCTCACCCTTCGTGACGATGGAGGTCGTGGTGCCGGTCCATCCCCCACCACTGGGGGAGGGACCTTCTTCTTCTTCTTCTTCATCCTCTAAAGAGGTGAGGACTATCTTCGCCGGTTTGAAACTAATGATTCTTCCCCTTTTTCCACAAAGATCATTGTGCTATAAAATTTCCTAGCTCTATGGTGGTTTTATGAATTTGTTACTTTTGATCACGAAGTTCAATGGGGTCTCGACGCTTCTCAATCTATCCTTCATCACTTGTTTTCTGGAGAGAAGACCTTCGGACGACACCATAGACATTTATGTTTTTGATTACTGGGGTCTTCAATAGAGGGCTACGGTGGGTTTTCTGGAAAGAAGATATATCTTGATTTGATTTGTGATGGAGGATGACTTTATTCAAGCCTGGTCAAGTGTGCCTCGGAACTACAATGGGGCTTGCTTCTTCCTCCAAATATTGACTTATGATTTTCAAATGAATCAGGACTCACCTATGGTTGTGAACTGGGTGAGCTTACCAAACCTTCTACTCCCATTCCAAAATCCATCGATTATTAGGATTCTAGGGAATCTGGTCAGGATATACCTATGCTCTAATCAACGAACAATAGCAGTGTGTCATCCGGTGAATCCTCGGGTTTGTTTTGAAGTTGATTCATCAAGGGAACCTCTGGAGTTTGTTTGGATTACAATATGAGAGGAATATCATTTTTGGCAACGAGTGGTGTATGAATAGTGGACTCTTTTTTTGTACTGAGTGCAAACGTTTGGGTCATTCTCCGATGATGTCTAGACATGGAGATGGACATCGGGGCTTTAAAACGAATTTGCATACTCTGTCTCCAAGGGATGGTGCCACTTGTGACAAACCTTCGAGGGTGAATTGAAGTGGCTCAATTTCTAATGGAGGGATTGACATGGGGGTGTCCAACCATGCCTAGGACACTAAAACTGAATGTTGTGTGAGGGGTAATGTGTGGTGCTCCTCTAGTATTGTGAATTTACAGTGTATTGTAGGGGCTCTAGGTGATAGCAGTGGTCAAGGGGAAGACCTTAATGTAGGTATGGTGATGCTGGAGGCTCTTTAGGGTGGGGATCTTCAGGATGGTAGCAGACAGAAACCAACTAGGGACTCTCACCTTCAGAAGGCTCAATACAAGGATGGACATCTGGAGGAGTTTTACATGGATTATCATCCAGTGGACTGCAATGAGAGTCTGGAGGCTGGCTTGGAATTTTCTTTTGTTGAAGTGCCTCAGGGAGAATCTGAAGTTGTCCAAGGTGGAAAACAGGTTGAGGCAGGACCAGGCTAGGCCTAAAATTTGTAGTGTTCGGGAGGGGGTGGGTCACTCCAGCAGTACGCTGCTCAAGTGGAGGAAAAATGGAAGGGGAAAAATGATTCTATGGGGTAGATGGATGGCAGTGAGGAGGCTGGAATTGCTGTGTCTTCTGGGGAAGCGGTTAGTTTGGGTGGTGCAGATTCGTGTAAGGAAAGGTAGGGGGTTCGGGCCCCCGGATCTGAATGTCTATTCACCTGATCAAGAGGTTCGAAGGACTTAATGAGGTAGGTTTGGGCTTCGACCAGGATATCCTCATGTTTGCTGATGTGGTATGCATGAAATATTCCAAGAGAAATAAGCCAAGTCATTTGGAAGATGAAGACTTAAGTCATAAGAGTAATAGAAGTTTGAGGAGGAGAAAGGGTAGGAAATATTACTCCTCCTTACCTCCTCATTTGGAGACTCATTCTTCTAAAAATGTTAAAGATAAGAAGAAACATACTGAGATTTTTATCCACCAGAATTCAGGGGACCAGGGTGATCCAACATTGGACTTTCTCCTAAGTTCGGAAGATGAAGTGGTTGAACAGGTCATGATGCTTAATGCAACAGATGAGGAGGTGGACAAAATGATGGGGAGGCCTCTAAACATGACTCTATATGATGAGAAATTCTCCTAGACTGATAATAAGGACCTAATTATGGTTGGAGGATGTAATAAAAAGAAGATTAGCATTGATTAATACATAGGGTCTTGGGACTCGCTTGATTCTGTGATTGAATATCTAATGATAGATTCATCAGGATTCCAAGTTTCATCTTTATTCGGGAAATTGTTTCGGTAAACAGATTCTAGGAATCTCAAATTACTTTTTAATGACTCTATTTAATGGATGGTTCTTGTTGTTTCGTTTGGGGAAGGTGGGTTTGTGTTGTGTCTGCTTCCAGTTCTGCTTCAGCTTTATGTATGGTTGAGATATCTTGGTGTGGAGATATGATGCTAGCACTCTTCTTGGATCTTCTAAAGATGAGGTTCATAGAAATAAACCTTCACCGGTGCATGCCATTTGGATTTGGATGATCGAGAGGGTATGGATTCACCATTGGTTCTATGCCCGTGCATTTCTGCACGGGACTTCTTGTCGAATGGTTAGGATTTGGTGGAGGCTGCTTCATGGCGCAGTTTCTGGGGAGGGGTAGATCCTGTAGTTTGTTTTGTATTTTTCTCTATCTTGTTTTTCTGCATTTGTTTTGATGGATCTCTTAGTTTCTCACTTTATCCTTAAAACTATTTTGATAATAAAAAAGTTAATTTTCAGTCAGTACACTTCCTTATAACCTGTGAAAATCATTTAAAAACTTGGGATAAATACCAAAATCTCATTAATGGACAGAAATATAAGGAAAAAATAAAACATTTTCCATTAATACATGTAAATATATGAAATCATTTTCAAAATGACATACTTTGCACCCATATAAACATAATTTGTGAAACATGATATTTCCAAGATATATCTAGAAAAACATATAGAACACAAATAAAACCATAATGGTATCATGGTAAATTACTTACATTGTATTATAATAATCATGGAATCCTTATTATTTTCAACCCTCATGGCTACCTTACAATGTAACCCTCACTACTACCTTATTGTGTAACCATCATAATTAAACTTGGAACAAACATACGACCAACCTCCAAAAAACACACACCCAATTAATTGAACATATATATAGGTCACACCATTAATCATAAAAAATTACCAAGAACCATACCCTAATCATCCAACATGAATAATTTCATAAAAACATTGCTTTTTATTTTTGTAAAATAGAATATTAATAGAGGATTTTAAAACAAAAATGCCCCTTACAAATATCATATTATTAATGTGAGACTTAATAGAGTGGATGGAATATTTATATACACATTATAGACTGATAATTAAACAATATAAAAAAATTAATCTCACAAAAAATTATAATACCAGATAAATAATGATTTATAATATTAACCCAAAGAATAGAAATCAGTTTAAGATTTCCCTTACCTCAGGATTTTATTACATAAAAAATGTTTAAAACTTTTATATAATGGTTAAAATAGTGTTATTAACATCTTATAGAAACATATTCATATTTATAAAACCTTATATGATCATTTAATTACATCATTTAAACATTTAATTCTTAGTATTCTATTCATTCCATTGTTTTGGGTGTGTTATTTACATGATTTCCATGGATGATTTTTATTTGATTTTCTTGTACAGAAATGAAATTATAGAAATTTAATTAAACTATTTTAACATGTTTACGCAATATATTATTATACCATAAATCATTTTTTATCATATATGAGGATGAACCGTTTGATGATACAATACTGATATTTCTTTAGATCATTTTTTGTAGTTCCTCGTTAATCATAAAATTTGTTCATTATATAATTTAATTCCAGTCATATAAGTTCATTAAATGTCATAAAAAAGGTTAAATAATAAAAATTACATTCTATTTCAACCATTAAAATGCGTTTATTATCATCTTTGAAGGAATAAATCGAAATTTAAAGCACATCATCCACGATTTTGGAAAATCGGCACATTGCAGACAATTTTTTTATTTTTAGAAAAAGAGGGAGAGGATGGGAAGAAATATAATGAATTTTTTACTTGAACATGATAAAATAAATATTTTATAGGATTTTTTATATTTCATACCTCCTGGATAATGGTAGGTAAAGTGATTATAAGAACATAAATTAATTGACAAGAAAACAAATGAAGGAGAGGATTCTTACCTCCTTATCTCTTATCCTTGAGATCCTTCTTAAGGCCTTTGGTTTTTCCTTTTGGTGAGAGAATTTGGTCATGTAAGTAAAGAAGATCCTTGGAAAGGGGATTTGGAAGAAAATAGAATATTAAAGAAGATCAAGAGGTGTGAGAGGATGTGGTGAATGAGGGTGGAATTTACAGTGGAGGAAATGGGGAATTTTACATTATTTTAATCATGAATTTATTATTTTGTCCTAGATTATGAATAATCTTAATTATTGTTGTTAAAATAGTAAAGAGATCATGTGAGTTTTGAAAAATTTGTCTTAAATTAACTATGATTTCAAAAATCATGTGTTTAACTGATAATTCAAATATTGGGTATTTTATATTCAATAAAAATTCAAGAATTTCATAAAAATGACAAAATTTCACCCGAACCATTTTTTTACATTTAAAAGTAAAAATTCAACTCCATATTTTGAAAATAATTTTTAAAAAATTATTAATTTAATATTTCAATAAAATCTTAATTTATTCAAAAATAACAATTTTGAAACTATAACTCTTTTTTGAACACCATGAAAAATTAATCAAGAAGTCATTATCTTAAAGCCTTACGAAAATAAAATAATCATACACTTTACTATTCTTTAGGGTAATATTACAATTCAAATTACTATTCATAATGGTATGTTAGTAGTCACAAATAAATCAAAATGGTTTTACCAGACTCTATATAGCATACTGATCACAACTATAAATGAACATTTTTTTAAATTCAAGACATAAAAGTGAAAATAAAATATATTTAAAGGATGGTTATGACTATATACTTATAATAGAGTTTCATGCATTTCAATTTATTTTTAAAACCTTGGGGTGTTACATTATCTCCACATTCTAGAAATTGCATCCTCAAAATTTTATTTACATATTATGCTAGTGAGGGTACCTTTCCCTCGTATAATTTTCAGATTCTCAAATTGCTTCTTCAACTGTGTGGTTTATCCACAAAACCATTACATGGTAGATTACCTTATTCTGCAATACTTTTTTCTTCGATTAAGACTCTAAATAGGTTTCTCTTCATAATAAAGGTTCAATTCCATTAGAACTACTTTCTGGGATCAATACATGTGATGAATCTGGAATATACTTTCTCAGCAACGAAACATGAAAAATATTGTGTCCCTGATGTAAACTCATAGGAAATGTTACTCAGTAGGCCACTAGTCCAAATTTTTCCAGAGTTTCATAAGTTCTAATGAACCATGAAATTATCTTTCTTTTCCTACCTAAATGCATAACACTTTTCCATTGTGAGATTCTATGAAAAACATGATCACCTACCTCAAAAGAAAAGTATTTCCTCTTATTTTATACAAAACATTTCTGTATACTCTGAGCTATCCTCATGTGTAGTTGAATTATATTCACATTATCTACCAATCCCTCTACTCACTCTAGTCCCATCAAATTATTTTCCCTGAAATCATCCTAAAAAGATAGACTTTGACACTACTTCCTATACAATGCCTCAAAAGGATCAATTTGTATATTGGGGTGAAAATAATTATTATAAGAAAACTCGACTAATGAAAGATGTCGATCCCTAAATCCCTAGTAGTTCATCGACCAAGCTCGATGCATATACTCTATAGTCTGAATTGTTTATTCTGAAATCACATCTAATGTAGAATGAAAAGATATTCTGAAATTTAATTTTTATTACAAAGAATTTTTAAGGACCTTCCAGTAATTATAAGTGAACCCAGGATCCCGGTCAGATACAAAGGAAATCAGAACTCCATGTAACCTGACAATATCATTGAGGTATAGCCTATAAATCTGATCCAAAGAAATTGTATCACAAATTGAATGATAATTTGTTCCTTTAGTGATCCAATCAGAAATAACCCAATTTTTATTGTTACCTTGAGAAGTCTTAGTTAGTCCCATCGTTGAGTCCATGTATATATTCTCCATCTTCTACTCTGGCACAAGAATAGGCTATAGAATCCACTTCGGTAACAGCCACTCTACCATAACCTGTTTACATGTCAAACATTTCATAGTAAAATCTACAATTTCCCTTTTCATTTCATCCCACCAGTAATATGCTGGATGGTCTCTATACATCTTAGTACCAAAAAGTTGAACTAAAAATGGATAACTATGAGTTCCATTCAAAACTCTTTCTTCAACATGGAATCACAATGTTCACAAAATATTTTTCTAAATCTTAAACATCAATCTTTAATAAGGTATACTTTTGGAAACATTCCCATTTTAACAAATTCAACCTTTTTCAATACCACACGGCCTTCCTTCTGTGCTTGCTTAATTCTTTCATATAATTATGAATACACTGAAAGCTGAAACAAAATAGATTTATTTTCTACACCAACAACTTCTAATCCAAAATTAATCTAATAATTAATCAAGGGATCATGTTCCAAACAAATCATAGTTAATGATGCGTGAGGTTTTTGGCTCAAGGAATATAACACATTTTTTTGTAGATTTTAATTGATCATGAAATCATAATCATTTATAAATTTAATCCATCATCTAGGGCTCATGTTAAAATTCTTTTAAGGGAATATATACTTTATAATTTTATGGTCAGTATATATTTTTCATTTGGCTCGTATAAATGTTTCCTCCAAATTTTCAAAACCAAAAAACAGAGCTCTAAATTCTAAATTATGTGTGGGACAATTTAACTCATGAGGTTTTATTTGTCTTGAAGCATAAACAATTACCTGATCATTCTACAGCAAAACACAAAAATGTCCCTTTAATGAAGCATCACTGTAGATGAAAAACTAACCATTTTTTGATTGAAGATCCAAAACTGGATCATTCACCAATATCTTCTTTAGTTCCAGAAAACAAACATCACATTCTTCTGTCCAAACAAATATAAACCTTTTTTGTGTTAACATAGTTAGTGGGTTAGATAACCATGCAAAGTTTTTAACAAAACATTGGTAATAATATACTAATCCGAGAAAACTACAAATCTCTCTAATATTTGTAGGTCTTGGCCATTCATCAACCACTTTTTTTGGGCAGGATCAACTATTATTCTATATTTATTTATAATGTTCCAATGGAAAGAAATTGTTTTCATAAAAAATCACACTTGCATAATTTTTCATATAGTTTCTTTTCGTTTATGGTTTTCAAAACAACCCATAGATGTTTATAATTCTCCTCTTTAGTATTCGAAAAATCCAAAATGTCATCAATAAATACAACTACAAACATATCCTAGTACTCATGAAATATTCTATTCATAATATTTATTAATACTATAGGTGAATTAGTTTACACAAATGGAATAAAAAAAATTTATAATGGAAATATCTTGTTTAAAAATCCATTTTTATGATGTCACCCTCCATCACCTTCAACTGGTGGTATCCAGATCTCAAATAAATCTTGGAAATGCACTGAGCTCACTAGAACTGATCAAACAAGTCATCGATATGAGGTAAACGAAACTTTTTTTAATAGTCATGTTATTGAAGGATATATAATCAATGAAATGTCTCATAGAACCGTAATTATTTTTTACGAAAAAAATAGGAGCACCCCTTGGTGATGTTCTTGGATAAATGAATCCTCTATCAAGAAAATCTTGTAACATATTTTTCAACTCTAAAGCTTCCATTTGAGTTATTCTATAAGGGGGTTTTGAAATTGGATTATAATTAAGAACAAAGTCTGTTGTGAATTTAACTTCTTTATTAGGTATAACACTGGGTAACACATTAGTAAACACATCAACATATACATTTACCACTATCACTTCTTTAATCTAGGAAGTTCTCTTGTTTCCAATAATATGATAAAAACAAAAATGATTTCCATATTTCAATATTTTCTCAGCTTCCTGAAATGTTGTCAGTTGTATTTGTTCATTCTTGTATACATGCTGAAACTCTTTGTGAAAAAAACTATTTATTTTTACAATCAATCATATCATGATTAAATGATATCCAATCCATCCCCAGAATGACATCAAACTCTACTAAGATAAACACAACAAGGTTTTCATATAAATTATTCTCACTCACGATAATAGAAAGATTTTTATAATTTTTCTCTACTATAATATTTCCCACTCGTGTTTAAATAAAAAGTTATGGTTTCATTTTTTAAGGTGATTTTCTAATTTACCAAAAAATTTCATAGTAATAAAAGAATGTGTAGACCCTGTATCAAACAGAACTATAGAAAAATACGATTAAAAAAAGGTACTTGATAAAAAAATCATTGGATGTTTGAATATCTACTGACATAGTCGAAAATGATTTCATTACACTTTTCTCCTTGTAATATGGATTCTTAGAATCATTTAGATCTCTCTTTGGGAAGGTATTTTCATAATGACCCATCTCACCACATTTAAATCATGTTATAGTTTTCATATCTTGATTACTCTTAAGACCATTTTCATTACAATCCCATTCCATATGTTAAAACATTCCACATTGAAAACACACCCCAGTTTTGGTAAGGCATTCCTTAGGGTGCTTTTTCAACACTTTTTCACAAACTAGAAACTGGATATTCTTATAATCAAATTTATTTGGTTGATTATTACCTGAAACTTACAATCAAGACCACTTCTTCTCAATGTTATGAAAGTTTACATGATCATCAGAAAACTCCAAATCTACCCTCTGAGTACATCAGACAAGTTTCTCGTAACTTTTGAATTCATGGGAGCCCAATTCCCTTCGATACCTTGGATTTTTTCCTCAGTAAAAGTGGTTGATTAGGCTATTAAAATCCAGAATAAAATTTGGATCATACCTTGCCAATCGGGTGAATTTTTCTTACTACAAAACCCGATAATCTTCCTCATTTTCCTTAAATTATATGAATTTATTCTCTATCTAATGTTTCACCACCTTAGGAAAATATTTTTTTAAAAGGACTTTTAAATTCATCTCACTCTAAGGAATCAATCTCTTCTATGTCAATGATATTTTTAACCACTTACCACCACTGATCAGATTCACTATCAAAACCATAATTGGAAATAATTACATTTGGATTATCTTAACATCCCATAACATCAAATATATTTTCAATGGATGTTATCTATCTTCCAGCCACTACTAGGCTTGAAGATCCATTGAAAGAAGGAGGGTGTTGTCTCAAAAATGTTTCAATATCATCGTGTTCCTTTTTTGTAGCTCTAGTTGTTCTCTTTCATTTATTCCACCTCAATTTTTTTCATGTGTCAGCTAATCCATTACTGTCACAAACTGCTCTATTCGAATCCCTACGATTCCTACTGTAGATTCAGAAGGATATCGTTCTGTCAATGCCTTTCTTCTTCAGCTTCTATATTTCTTCTTCAGAAAACTATTCTGAAAAAACATATCTTTGTTGAAGAAACATGGTAATATTTAAATGCTATTTTAAATCTACCATATATTTAAAAATAATTTATGTTATTCTTTTAACATCATTATATCCCCTAAATTTATCGAACCCATCCTCTTATATCAATTTTACAGACCCATCCATATTACAATATAGAATCTTAAATTTAATTCAAGAACTCACTTACTTTCATAATGAGGATCATTTCAGGATTATGGTATTATAGAATAGAGATTTATTACATACATAAATTTCCCCATTCATATAGAGATGATACCACAGAAATAGTATCCATTTCTTCCAAAATATAATATATATCAAATGAAACATGATTTCATTGAAAAATTTTCAAAACATTTGACATTACTTTATTATTTGTCATAAACTTATTTATAACCAATGAAAATAATTTAGAAACTTTGGAAAAGTATAGAAACATATTTAAGGGACACAAAAATAAAGAAAACATTAACATTAGTCTATGAATACTTGTAAACTTATGAAATCAATTTAAAAAAGACATACTTATCACCCATATAAACATACATTGCGAAGCTTGATATTTACAAAAGATTTATAAACAACTATATAACAAAAATAGAACCATAAATTTATATTCGGGAATTAAACACATAGTTTTTTAACTATCATTACTACCTTATGATTTTTAACCCTCACTGGAACCTTAACCCTAATAGCTAACTTATAGTGTAACCATCACAGTTGAAGTTGGAGTAAACATATGGCCAACCACCAACATTCACATACCCAATTCATTGGAGGGATATATATAGGTCCCACACTTCATCGTAAAATAAGTCCAAGAACTAGAATATAATCATACAACATGAATAAGTTCATAAAAATGTCTCTTTTGAATTTTGTAAAACTGAATTTTAAAAGAGGATTTTAAATAAAAATCCCCTTACGAATATCATATAATAAAATTGATACTTAATAGAGAATATGGAATATGTATAAAAAGTACTAATAAAAATAATTATTCATAATATAAAAAAATTCATCACACAATTAATTTTAATACCACATAAATAATGAAATAGAATGTTAACCCAAAGAACGGAAATCAGGTTAAGAATTCCCTTACCTTGGGTTTATCTTACATAAAACATGTTCAAAATTTTGGTATGATGGTTAAAAGAGTTTTATTAATATCTTATAGAAACATTTTCATTTTTATACTACCTTATATGATCATTTCATTACCTCATTTCACCCTTTAAGTGTTAGTATTTTGTTCCTTCCATTGTTTTATGTGTGTTCATTACAAGATTTCCATGGTTGGTTTGAATTTGATTTTCTTTTCATATGGAAATAAAATTCAAGATGTTGAATGAAATGGTATTCATATGTTTCCATAATATTTAATTATTCCATAAATCATTTTTTCTATCAAATATCATGATTAATCATTAGATGAAACATTAATTATATTTGTTCAGATCATTTTTCGTGGTTCATCAATAATCATGACCTTGTTTTACTATATAATTTAATTTCATGAATATATGTTCCATAACAAACATAAAATAGGTTACATCATAAAATTTATATTCGGTTTCAACAATTAAAATGGTTTTATGATCATCTTTGAAGGAAGCAATGTAAATTGAAAACACATCAGCCAAATTTTTGGAAATCGGCACATCGAGGATGATGTTCTAATTTTTAGAACAAGAGGGGGAGGAGAGGAAGAAATATGATCAATTGTATACATGAACATGATAACATACAGAATGTATATTATTATTTTGATTTAATACCTCTAGCATAAAGGGATTGAAAGAGATTATAAGAAATGAATGTAATTGAAAAAAAAACGTGAAAAAAAGAGGATTCTTACCTCTTGATCTCTTCTCTATGAGATCCTCCTTAAGGCCTTTTGTTTTTTCCTTTTTGTGAGACCAGAAAGTCTTGGACATCGGGAAGATCCTTTGGAAGGGGATTTGATATAACTTATACGATCCAAAAATCTTGAGAGGTGTGAGAGGAAGAGGGAAATGAGGTTGGTATTTATAGTGGATGAGAGGTGGGATTTTACATTATTTTAATAATTATTTAAATATTTTTGTCCAAGATAATGAATTGTATTCATTCCTAGGATAATAATATTAAATAAATCATTTGTGTTTTAAATAAGTTGGTTTACATCAGCTATGAGGTAAAACATTGTGTATTTAATTGATAATTTGAATATACCTTATTTTTCCGTATTTCATCGTTCATAAAAAATTTAGGAATTTCATAAAACTCCCAAAAATTAACACTAACAACCTTTTCACCTATATAATTCAAAAATGAACTCCATTTTTTAAAAATAACATTCTAAATATTATAAATTTAATTTATAAATAAAATATTTATTTATTCAAAAATAACAATTTTTAAACTATAACTCTTTTTTAAGACCATGAAAATTTAATCAATATTTCATTATATTAAATATTTTATAAAATGAAATAATTATATAATTTACTATTTATTAGGGTCATATTAATATTCATATCACTATTCAGAATGGTATGTTACTATTCAAAAAAATCATGTTGGTTCAATCAGACTCCAAATAACTTACTAATCACAACCGTAGATGACCATTTTTTGAATTTCAAAACATAGAAGTGAAAAAAATATGTTTAAAGGATGGTTATAACTGTCTACTTAAAACAAAGTTTCATTCATTTCAATTTATTTTTAAATCCTTGGGGTGTTACAACTATTTTCATTGGTAGATCTCGATCTGATCAAGAACTATTGTAAACATACTATATCTTTCACCGATTTATGATGAAAGGTAGAATTAATCACTAGATCAACAAGGAAAAATCAATCCAATATATATCTATTCTCATTTCACAATGAATAAGATAAAATTTTATTATATTTAATAATTACATAAAGGCCATGTTATACTAAATCACTCAAAGGATAATAAATCAATTAGAGTTTGATGACAGAGATTAAGAGACCAATATGGATCTCTCTAATTCTAAATATGATCAACGGGGTTGGATTTTGGTGTTCAATAACATGGAATTTGAATAAAATTAAAACCCATATGGTTCATGAATTACACCCATGGATTGGGAATACCAACAAGTTTGTGGGACTCATCGACCAGTAGGTGTTCCTAAAAGAATGTCATGAACTCTTCTAGGACCACCAGTGTAACACTTGAGACTTTTATGAGAAATATTTTGTTTTTATGTTATATAAATCATCAAAGGAATCTTTCACTACAGTAGCTTGTCTTTCTTTACATGCAACCGTGGCCTTCCACAATAGCTTGCGTCATATGCAATACATAGTTTCACTAAACAACGATATGCTATTAAAATATTATTAAAAGTAGCCGTTATGAATAGTAATACCCACTTTTTGAAATTTTTTAAATTTTATTTTTCAAAATGGACTTCATTTTTGGATTTAGAATATCGAAATTATCCTAGGGTGAAATTTTGGTATTTTTCTGGAAACATTCAATTTTTGATGAATTGTGAAAACACCGGGTTACTGTTTAAAAACCGACTTTTTATTTAAATAATTATTTATTTAAATTTATTTTAGGTCAAAATTGATACATAATACCTATATAAGTTCAATGTAATTCATTGGAGTAATTTTATAACAATTTTAGATATATAAAAATTTTATTGAACTTTTCACCGTCTTTTACCCACATAATAGGAGAATTTGCAAATTTACATAAAACTTAATTTTACTGCTTCTATGAGTGGAATTTCAAAAATCCGAGAGACACGGTTGATGTCAGTAAGTAAAATTTGGTTCAATGAGATGAAAATAATTTTCGGTGAATAGTAACTTTTTACTTTTATTTAGCACGGTTAAAAGTAAATAGGGTAATTAAGGGTAAAAATTATATTATTATTACCCTAAAACATGTCCTAATTCTATTGGATAAGTGTAAATCGACCAAAAACACCCTTAAGAATAACATATGACCATTTACGCCCACTTGGATTAGATTAGGACATTTATTATTAATTTATTTAAAGAAGGGTTAAAATAGTTAAAATCAAAGTTTAATAAGTAAATAATTTTTAATATAGAGTAATACATAAGATAAATTCGACTATAAATATTCATTAGAAAGCTAAAAATATTTCCTACATAATGGAATTTTATTTGTAATTTTTAGACATTAAATAATTTAATTTATGTATGATACAATAATGATGCAGTAATTATCTTATTAATGAAATATTGACATAATTGATGTTATAAATACCCAAATATATGTAATTTGAGAATTTTTATGAATTAAACTAATTTTATAGGTTAACATAACATGTTATTATTTATTTAATTAACTTTATTCTAACTAATCATTCTGTTATGAGTTTCAAAAAAATCAATTACTAAATAGTGTCAAAATTGTCATTAAATAATTTTTAAAACAAATATTATATTATTAATTGTTATTTTATTCCTAAAAATTAATGGTTCAGTCAAATGACTTATATAAGGTTATATATTTTAATAATAAACAACTTGGGGTTCGTTTGTCTTTTTTATTAAGTTTATTAACCTTATAGTGTAAGAACACAAAAAGATGCGGTAAAAGTAAAATTATCTAACTAAAAGTTAAATCTAAATGATAAGGTTAAAATAGTGAACTAAACTTGTCCAAATTATATTGGATGAAATTATTTCGACCCATAATCACCTTATCTTCTATATAAATCAATTTGGAGCTATTTAAAACCGAATAGGTCTTTATAAAAAAATAATATTTTTGTTTTTCCAAAGGTACCCCTCTCCTCCCTTATAAAAGGGCACCTCCACCCTCTCTTCCTCACACCACTTTGAGCCTTCAAGCTTGAAAAGACCTTGAATATTTATCCTCTACACTTCCATAGAAATATCCTAGAGGTCCTGGTCTTCTTCAAAGACCAATTTTAGTGCCTTAAAAGAATGTCTCAAAGAGGCGCTTCAAAGAAGAGGTAATGTCCGTTACCGATCCATTCAACTTTATTTCTTCTTCCACTTCTTCTTCCTTAGATGTTTCATTATGAATTAATAACATCAGTATCACTCATATACTGATATGTTATTATAAGTATGAAACAACCCTATTTCACCATCTATCCATCCTACGGAAAACGAAATCACCGCGCGTGCGTACGTACAGAATATCGTCTCCACGTCGTGGTGTAATCTATTTTCCACCACCACCTTACTTGGATGGGTATAATGTTGTAAAGAGTTAATATATATGATTATTGTAAATTTATATTGATTATGAAATACAATAAATACACTCCAATACAATTCCACGATCATGGGAACGATATCATCGCTCGTGCGTACGTACGGAATACAGTCTCCACGATGTGATGCGACTCATTCTACATGATTTTCATTGTATAATGATTAAATAAATGAATTGAATGAATAAATATGGTATATATTACACTAATACCATTATGGAAATGAGGTATCTATAAACTAAAAAGAAGAATAAGAATTTATTCGACAAAACACGCATAAGAACAAAACGTAATAAACACTCGAATAACAAGTAGAAATGAAATATTACTAATAATAAGCTAAGAATATGACCATATATGATATCATAACAATGATTATGATTCCAGAATAAGTCAATGACATTATTTAAATCATTATACACGAGTTTCGGACACTTACGAAGAAAATCGGACCTAAGGTAAGGGAAATATCACAATCTCATTTTTATTCGAGATTGTTTATACTTTGGAATTTAATGGGGTGTATTTTATCATCCACATCCATGTTTCCTCAATATGTAATATTATTTCCATCCAACTATAATTTTTTAAATCCAATTTCACCTTTCGGTGAGTTTTTAGTAAAAGATATGAAAGTAATATTTTGTCGTTTTTCGTATGAGGTACTTTTTGACTTTTCCGACAAAAGTACGAGAAGAATGTTTTTTTAACTTATACGGCATGAATGGATTTTTAAAACATTATTTCCAAGAATCTTCCTTTACAAGTTTTCGAGTTTATTTTTAATCAACTTCTTTTGTTTTAGAATTGTATGACATGTTAAGAAAGGAAATGTTTTTTTGAAGTAGAAAGGATATTTTCCTCAAGAATGGAGTTCAAGTGTTTTAATAAAATTATTTTCCATATAAGATAATAAATGGTTTTTTATCCCTATCATTACATTGTTTTGATTATGTTGTGATGGAATTATTTTTATGAATTACTTTATCTTATATGATTTATTTTATGATTTCACGATGTTTAAGAATCCCATTTTTATTACATGGGTTATGCTATGATGTATGGTTTATGTTGTTGTGGAACACATAAGAATGGTATCATTATGAGATGGGTGGGACCTATATCTCCCTCCAATTCATTGGGTAAAGATTTTATATCTCATGAGAAAGACATGGATGGAACAGAAGGTTAAACCAGTTCAGTGAAACAGGACTGAAACGAGGAATGAACTCGGTTCAAAAATGGACTTTGTCCACTAAGATAGTCTTGTTAATGAGTCTTGACTAATAAGAAATGATTCTATATGATTATGTGTGTATGCCATAGAGCTTCATGTTTTTAGTTATGATTATTGTGATTACATTTCACTACCATGATATATCCCATGTTATGAAATTATGATCTTCTTTTCAGGGTAAGATTTCCAAAATGTTATGTTCTTATGAATATGATGTGATTGATATTTCTTTTGTTTACCCTTACTGAGCATTTGAGCTCACCCTTTTGTATGTTTTCTTTCCCCAGATCAGGAATAAGGTTATTAAGTAAGATATGCCAAAAGGGACTATAGATATGATGAAATAAATGGGAGACAGTGTAGACGCTTTATGAACCAGTTGTTTATGTTTCCCAGTTTCTAAAGACACTATACCTATACGGTCCTTTCATGGTTTTGTTATATTTTGTAATAAGAGTACTTAAATTTTTAATTTCTAAAAATATATGTAAAGTATGGGTCGTTATAGTTGGTATCAGAGGAAATGTATAGTCAACCTTTGGAAACTAGGATGTGAATTCCTTAGTAAGAATCCTAAGGACAAGTCTAAGCATAGAACACGATCTTAGTGTTTTAGAAATGGCCATGAATAAACTAGGATAAGACCTTAAGTGTGAAATTTTATTCTTGATTATGTGGTTTTCCTATTATAATTAGTGTTTCTCACACTATTCTTCTTGGTTTTAGTCAATGGCTGGAACCCGAAGGAACCATGTTAATGTGGAATGCGACGGGTAATGCAATGATTGTCCCCCTAAGCAACCAAACATTATGGGAGATGGAATGCAAAATTTTGTAGCTATTCTCACACAACATTCTCAATATATGAATCATGCAGGACTTCCAAACAAGCAATGGAAGGAGAAACATTATGTTGAATCCTTCATGAGACAGCGTCCACCTTCATTCAGCGGGTCTACTGATCCATTAAATTCTGAAAAATGGATCAGTACTACATAAAATATATTTTCAGTTCTTCAATGAACTGAACATGATAAAGTCATCTTAGCAGTGTATCATTTGGAAGGTGATGCTGATCAATGGTGGAATCTTATCAAGAATACGAGGCCAATAGATTAAATTGATTCCATGGAATGGGACGAGTTCAAGAACTTATTTTTAAATAAGTACTTCCCTCGTATTCTACGAACAAAGATGGAAAAGAAGTTTCTTGAACTAAAGCAAAAGGATGATGAATCTGTTGGTACCTATGAAGCAAATTTTACAAGACATTCAAGGTACGCTTCTGGTATTATTATCCAACCTAAGAGTAAGATCGATCGATTCTTTAGTGGCTTAAAACCAAGTCTTCGAAGGTCGTTATCCATAAGGGACATCAATAGCTACGAGGAAATCGTTTGATGTGCTCTCAAAGTTGAGATAGAGATTGGAGTAACCCATCAGTCATATGGGTTTGATAAGAAGAGGGAAATGGAATTAAATGGAAAATCTAAAGAGTACACTGAAAAGAAGATGATTATTCCATTATGCTCAAAGTGTGGAACAAAAAATGGAGGGATTTGTCTTAAAGGGACAAGTAAATGTTTCAAATGTGGAAAGGAAGGTCATCGGGCATTTGAATGCTGCAATGATGGGAAGAAGATGTCTAGTGATGCGAACAATGAAAAGGCTACAAAGAGTGCACCTCCTACACTTCAATGTTACAAGTGCAAGTAAATGGGGCATTATTCTAATAAATGCCCTAATCCAAGGGTTGTTGATGATGATCGACGTCAACAAACTCTTAAGGATAAAGACAAAGGAAAGTCACATGCAATTTCTATCAGTGATGTGGAGTACGATAACAAAGTGGTGAAAGGTACACTTACCATCCAATCTAAAGTAGAAAATGTTTTATTTGATTCTGGATTCACCCACTCCTTTATTTATGAAGAATATTCTAAGGGTATCACCGTATTACCTCAACAATTAGATGTTGAGTTAGCTGTGACAACCCCTAATGGCACAAGATTCGCATCAAAAGTTTATAATTCTTATCTGATTGAAGTTTGTCGGAAAGTGATTCCGGCAAATCTTGTGATCCTACCTATAGTGGAATTTTATGTGATTCTTGGCATGGATAGGCTTTCTCTATACAGATCTCATATCAATTTTCAAAGAAGGGAAGTCACATTTCATATTCCAGATCAATCTTTGATCGTCTATCGATGAAAGGATGAACATAACCTTCCAGTGGAAATTTCATCCATCTTATGGGTCTTGATTCTACTAAATGAAGCTTATTTATCTCAAATGGTCAGTAGGAAACTCACGATTAAGAATATGCCCATTGTATGGGAGTTTGATGATGTCTTTCCGGAGGAATTGCTGGGTCTTCCACCAAATCGTGAAGTTGATTTTTCAATAGAACTCGTACCAGGTGCTTTACCTATTTCAAAGACACCTTATAGAATGGACCCAATTGAGTTGCAGGAATTGAAGAAGAAACTCCAAGAGAAACTTGATAAGGGGTTTATATGCCCTAGTGCGTCACCTTGGGGAGCACCTATTCTGTATGTTAAGAAGAAATATGGATCAATGAGACTCTTCATTGATTATCGAGAACTTAACAAGATCACTACCATGAACAAATATTCTCTCCCGCGCACTGATGACTTATTTGACCAACTACGCGGAGCTCAATACTTTTCCAAGATTTATCTTCATTCAGGGTATCATTAATTAGTAAAATTACTAATTTTTGTTAAGATGGTAAAGGGTAAAATATGGTAATAAAAGTTTATAATAAAATCATAATGATTAAAAAATGATCCTAAAACTTTAATTAATTTTATTGGATGAGTGAATTTTCACTACACGCTTAAAATATTTGGTTATATAAACTTTTGTTTCCATTTTGTGTGATTATGACCTTTATTACATTTTATGTAATGAAAAGTCAAAAACATCACACTCTTGTATTTAATAAATATATTATTTTTAACATATGGGAAAATAGAGGATATTTTTAGTTATAAATAGTAATTTTATTTCTGAATTATTTTAATCACCATTTCAATTTATTTTGATTTTTTAGTGAATAACTATCTACCATAAATGCTCGAACAGTGTTGGTTAATTTTAAAAAAAATAGATGATATTAAAAAAATTTAAATTAGCATAATTTCAAAGAATTGATCTGATTATAAATTTTTAATATAAATATATCATGTTACGTATTTATTTTTTAATATATTATAATTTCAATTTTTTTGATGTTATTAATGTCAAAGAAAATGAATAGTTTAAAAATTCAAATTATTTATATTTTATGAAAATAATATTTTATTAAAAGATATAAAATTACTAAAAAATATATTCATAAAATTTATTATGATATATTTTAAAATATCATCCATGTCCTTTTTATAGCACTATTTTTCTTTTATTATATCTATCATGACCATCAAAGAGTAAAACACCTTGATGCTTTGTTAAGTGATAAAAGGGTTAGTATAGGGTTAAAACCAAAAATGAAGGGTATAAATGTGCTCCAAACATGTAAAAATTTATTGGATGATGATATTTCATCTCATAGGATTCTTATATTATAATATTATCATTTTGAAAAAAAATGTTAGGATTAATTTATATCAGTATAATATTTTATGAAATTTCAAAAGTACCTCATCCCTCTCTTATAAAATGGAACATCTTATTCTCATTTCTGCATACCTAAAGAACCATTTGGCTCAAGAAATACCTAAAAAATATCTTCCTAAAATCCCTCCAAAAATTCAATAGGACTTGTTTTGGGAATAAAAAATACCATAGAGGGATTAATGTGTAAATCAAAAATGGTTGTCTGAAAAAGAGGTATAGTTATTAACTGAGCGTTTATGTTTTATTTCATCATCCACCTAATCAAAATCTGCTCCAAGTAATATTTAATAATAAAATAATTTCATTAAATATACTAGTATGTTATTATTTTATTTTAATAACCTATATTCATCACCAAAATTCATCAAATGGGAAAAGAATACATCATTCATGTGTACTGAGGACTACCACTTCATAGAATGATCTAATTCATTTTCCACTACCACCTCTCAAGGATTTAAATAATTATGTAATTAAATTTTAATTATGATAATAATTACATATTTAACATTATAAATAGTGAATATATTAGTCACTTTCTTACCATTCCATTCACTGAAGAATGAAAATTCCATTCGTGTGTATATGTGGACAACTACCTTCAGGAAGAGATTTGATTCATTTTTCCTCATCACATCGCATGGATGATATATATGCATATTTTTAAACAACTAGTATGATATTTATGATAATAATATATTTATTTAAATATAAAACAATAATTACCTTCCTTCCATAATTATCATTGAAAAATGGAAACGTTACTCATGCACGCATATTCCATACGATCTCTGTGATTGTAATATACTTAATTTCTAATAATATTAATCAATGATTGGTTTTGAAGGTATAATTACTATATAAAAATGATAATTATTTCGGTATTATTATCATATAGATGATGTAATAATGTATTCCTTGACTATATTAATAATACCAATGTCATTTTTGACACATGAGGTGAATATAAACAAAACAAAAAACATGAACTAAATTGGTTAAGTAATTTTATATAGCCTGATGATAATCAGAATAAAATTAATAAAAATATAAAAATGTTTGTCAAGAAATTTAATATTAAATTTTTTTTATTATTTCAAATATAAATAATGTGTTTTATGTATCATGTTCAAGGTAAGGTACTTTCATTTTAAAAATCCTCTTTTAAATTTTCATTTAAAACTTTCTTTTTCATCCATGCTGATATTTTTTAAAATTATTTTCTAGATGAAATTATTTGGAAATAAAATAAATATAAAATAAATTTTATGTCAGTTTTGAATATATTTTAATGATTTTTTGAAGGAATATTTTTGTAGAATGTTTTGATGTTCTTTACAAAAATACTAAAGTAATATTCTATTTTAAAGGATACAACAATAATGACATTTCTCACCACTGAATTATATATTTTATTTTAGGATTACTTCTATATAATTCATGTTTTATTCAATGAAAAACCAGCTCTCACTTTATTCTAGATAGTTTTAAAATGTTTTTAAAAATGTAATGGATATTTAAATAACTAGAAATGTATTCATATGGGTATGAGAAATATTTTTTGGAGTAAAGTGTTAGAAATTGAATTAATTTATGTATTTTAATAGTGTCAGGTTTGTTTGGAATTTTTATAATGATATGTGGTTCGGTTATAACCCAATTATTGGTGGTTACATTGTTAACCATGGATGGTTGGTTTCATGAATAACCAAAGAAGGGTATGTTCATGTAAGAACCAGGATTTTCTTTTCATATATGTTTTCCTTTTCTGGTCGTTTTTTAGAAAAAGACGAATTTCAAGAAATTTTCGAAGTACATGTTGTGTACTTTATGACTACACGTTGTGTACTAGGTTAAAGTAGGTAGCCGTGTACTGGATGTGTTACGTCCATGCACACGGGCGTGTGGGGGTGACATGGAGGCCATATAAAGCGGAGTACATAAAAAAAGAGTACACATTATGTTCTTCTAAAGTACACGACATGTATATTGTTTTTTCTTCATTAAATGGACTGGGGATTCATCTACTCACTAGAACCATCTTCTTCTAGGTTTTCTTCATCCGAGAGAACCTGTATGGCTGCAACCTTCCTCTGATCCCCGGACCGGGCATCCGAACTCCGATTCGACAACCGTCGATTGCATTGGGATCGCCTCGATAAGCTCTCTCTTTTACTTGAGCTTCGTTTCATGATTCCCTTTCTTTCTCAAGTTATCTTCGGTTGAAAATTTTGAGTGTTGATGTAGATATACAATGTTCTTTGGTGACTCAAGCCTTGAGATTCCCATATAGAGATCTCTTAATGTTGAGGTAGGTGGTTTGTGCCCTTCTGTTGAAATTCATTGAGTTTTATGTGGAAAATTGCTCAATACCCATGAATGGGGTATTGCGAGTTTACTATTTTAGCCCTATTTGTTTTCCTGTTATGATTGTATGCTTGAGTAGATGATAATTGAATGTGAATAGGGTGAATTTTTTTGCTTTGGATGTGTTTCCTATGTATGTTTTTACCTATTTTGACCTTTGGGTCTAGTTTTCCTATTAGGCTTCTGTTTACTTTCCCATGCCTAGTATTGTAGGATGGTGGGACTGGTGTTCTGTTATTTTATTAGGCTGTAGAATTCTAGAGAAGAAGTTCTTCAGGTTTACCTTGGCCGATACATGCGTCTACACATGCATGACTTACATGGGGCCGTGATAAACTATTGTATAGACCATAGTGAGAATAGACGTTGTGGGATTCTCCTGAGTGTCCTTATAATTTTACGATGTGAGACCATAGGAGGAATTGACATTGAGTGATTCCTTAGAGTGTCTTTAATTCATTGGTGTGGGACAACGATGGAATGTGACGTAAGTACTTCCCTAAAGCGCCTTTAGTTACGATGCGTGACTATTAGGGGAATTGACGGTGAGTGATTCTTCAGAATGTCAATGCTTAAGATGAAACAGAGGGGTTAGACTGAGTTTACTTCCTATAGGGTTTATTGTACATTTTAGGTAGTACCATAGGGGTTAGACTGAGTGTGCTTCCCAGAGGGTTGCCTATTGGGTTTATCTCCTTGTTTAGTTGTTTTTTGATATCAAAACTATGGACTGTTTACTGTTGGGTTCCTTCATGTTTACTGTTTCCTGTATTTTTACCCACCACGTACTCATTTACTGTTAGGCATGGATGTCATTGTGTTTTTCTACTGGTATTAGTATCACACCCTATTTGGGCCATGCTTTTGGGCCCAAACAAATTATATTATTGTAGGTACAGACAAGGGAAATCACCCTTCTACTTCATGTACTTGACATGTTGTGGGGTTGGAGAGCACGAGACCAAGCTAAGACTTGCGATGCTGTAGAGTGGATTAATTTTTTCTTTTTTACATGGTTTATTACTGTATTTTATAATTGTTTTTTATTTAGATGTTTTCATATACATATTTATCATATATCATTATATATATATATATATGTTCTCCAGTTTGTTCTATCAGTTTTCTGTATTTTATTTTTGGTATGGTAATATTACTACTTCCTCTCTTGTTTGTATTTTTTTTCATCTATTGTGTACTCTACCAATGAGGGAATAGTTTCCCCACTATCACACCCATGGCCCTCTCTACTAGTCAGTAGCCTCTCGCATTCGGGGAAATGTGCTTGAGGCCATGTGACCAACCGGGTACGGGGCACCCCTGGGTGGCTTCCGGAATAGGGATATTACAAATTCGTATGAGAGATATTATTTTATCATGAATTACTTTTTAGAGCTTATAGTTAGGGATAGGATGGAATAGTTACATGGTAATAAGTTATGCCTAGGAGTAGCTAACCCATGTATAGGGAAATTCCAATCTACCTCATTAATGCAATTTTCTGGTTTTCCAAGTTTATGATTGCCATGATTTTAACTGTTAGGTGACTCACATGTTTTTTGTGGGTAATTATTTATGTTATTGAGGTTCTATTTTGTTGCAACCTGGTGAGATTAGTGTATTCTATCTCATGCATCATGTAGTCACTTACTAGAAATCACATGTCATGTATTATTTCCATGCCATTTAGGGTGCATTAGCGATACCATGTTGTTGTGATAGATGTTGTGTAGAATATGCGTTTTGTTATGATAGATGCCTTGATAAAAATAATAATACTTGTTTTTTAGGGTATTGTTTGTGTAAGGTATTTTTTGAATGAACTCCAAAATTTAGTTCTTGAGGTGTTATGGGCCCTCGTGGACAATAATTTAGTGGATCATTTCCTTTTTTCTTGTTGTAAAAAGTATAAGATTCCATGATTTTATCCTTGGGGAGTATGGGCCCTCAGGGATTTGAATTTGGAGCTTTCAATGTTTGTTTCAGTGTTTTTTATCATTCTGGAGAAGTTTTTGAGGCTGACTATCCAGCAAAACCCAGAATACACGCCGTGTAGTTTGGACTACACGCCATGTGTTCTTCTATACGAGAAGAAACAATTTTTCTTGAGTAAATGGCATATACTCCATGTTCATGCCGTGTAGTCTCTAACCGTGTCATTGGCTATGTGGGAAAAGACACGGGATGGGGAAAGTCTGGTGAGAACACGTTGTGTACCAGTTGAACATGTCGTGTAGCTTGACCCGGGTACCCGACCGTGTCACTAACAACACGGGTCGGTGATATCCTTTCACATACACATCATGTCCGCCTTGAACACGCCGTGTAGTGTGAGTTGGGTGTCAAGTCGTGTCTCTAACAACACGATCTAGGTGTTGCTTGTCTAGTACACATCGTGTCTACTGTGAACACGTCGTGTAGTCTTGTTTTAGGAGATCCTTGGGGATTAACCATGTAGAATGACTCAGCTAGAGAAAGAGGATTCAAGTACAAATCGTGTGTTAGGACAAAACACTGTGTGTTTGGGGTGTTACATGACCAGTTCTAGCAGGATTACATTCCCATGTGAATAACTTAATGGAACATGCCGTGTAGGGGACATACACGTCGTGTAGTCATGTTTTTCAAAACATGAATGATTTATTTCTCCTTTAACCATCAAGTACTTCTAGTTTTCAGTCCTTGATAATATTGATCTAAGGTGTGAATTAGTCCTTGCAGATTCATGTCGTCGAGACATCCTTCGATTGTGCATTAGTTGCAGGGTAGTGATCGGACCTGGGATGTGGCTAATCGGGGACTACATGTAGATCCTCCGGTTGTGCCATTCATGGAACCAGCCATTATACCTGACATAGGTGTAGATGCACGGTTCATGGAAGTATTTATAAGGATGATGCAGACCTTTCAGGGGGCACTGCCTCCTACAAAATTGATGTCTGATTTGAAGCGGGTCTTCCAGCAGCTGCAACATCCCACTTTCTCAGGGGATGGAGGACCACAGGCTTTAGAGTCATTTCTAAAAGACATGATGATGATCTTTGATCATCTGGAGACACCTCCAGATATGAGGGTCAAGCTCACTGCTTATATGCTTCGAGACTCCACCAAGAGGTGGTGGGATGTGATCTCATAGGCGGGATGCCCGCAGGTTATGGAATGGTATGATTTTCAGCACATCTTCTATGACTAATTCTATCCAGAGACATTGAGGGCTGATCAAGCCTACGGGTTTATGAGTCTGGAGTAGGGTACTCTGTCTGTTATGGAGTATTCCTCCTGCATTACTGAGCTATAGCGCTTCACACCAATTTCAAGAGGTGATCAATTATTCATGGAAAAGAAGTTTAGGGATGGTCTGAGGCATGAAATATGATCGCAGGTGAACATCTTCTAGTTGAATTATATCACTTCTATCTTCAACCAAGCTCTAATCCCAGATCTTAATCTAATGGATTCTAGATTTGTGAGCGAGGGCGGCTCAACATCTAGAGTTAGCATCCTTCCTACTGACAGTAGGAAGCTCTGCAGAGTGTCTTTTTTCGGTGATCCAAGGAGGTGAGACACTTATTCTAGTAGGTAGTTGGTGTTCTACGAGTGTCAGAGAGGGGGAATACGAGGCCACACTGCTCGAGAGACCTAGTGGGGTGTCGATCATGTTGCAAGTTATGTCACCTTCAGTGGTTCTGTCACATATTCTCACCAGCAAAAGGTGACAGGGGTTCTTCTATGACTCCACATTCAGGATAAGCACCACCAGTTTCTCACCAATCTGGGAACTAGAGAACTTCTGGCCATTCAGGCCATGGTGGAGGTCATGGTCATGGTGCTTAGTCACCAGTCTTTTAGCGATAGCAGAGTGTATTAGCTCAGAGTGTTCAGGCAGGGTCACAGGGCCATGGAGCAGGCCATACCTTTGCATTGGAGGATATCCAAGAGGATTAGGATCCTGGACCTTCTAGATTTCGAGGTACGATTTTATTTTCCATTGTTTTAGCTTCTTCTCTTTTCGATACAGGGGTTTCCCATATCTTTTTTATTTGTTGTGGTTGTGGAGTGCCTTGGGATCTGCATCTTTTCATCTGCTAGAATCTTGACACTAGACACTCTATTGGGTAATAGAATGATGAGTGTGTGTCAGTGTAAGGAGTTCCCTCTAGAGGTTGGTGGGTGTCACTTTTTAGGGGACCTCTATTTCTTAGAGATGACTGGCTATGATGTCATTCTAGAAATGGTCTGGCTAGTTACCTTCTACGAATTCGTCGACAGTTATCATCGTAATTTGAGTTTCACATCATCAGAGGGCATATATTTTCTTCATAAGGGCGAGTGGGATGTCCAGGCGAGTAGAGAGGGTCCATAGAATCATGGGTTCAGAGGAGTTACAATCTATATTGCTAGTTTGTATCTGGATGATAAGGGGACTTCATAGTTTGACTTTCCTCCAATATTGGATCGATTCATGGATTTATTTCCAGAGTACTTTTTCAGTTTTCCTCTAGAGTGAGAGGTTTACTTTTCTATTGATCTAGTTCCGTGACTGACACATGTGTCAATTACTCCTTATAGGATGGCTACACCAGAGTTCTAGGAGCTCAAGAAGCAGTTGGAGGACTTGTAGGCAAAGGGTTTCATCTGACCCAGTACTTCTGCTTGGGGTTCGCCTGTCCGGTTTTCGAAGAAGGCAGATGGAACCCTCAGGCTTTGTGTGGATTATCAGAAGTGGAACCAGTTGACAGTCAAGAACTGATATCCTTTACCAAGTATTGATAATCTCTTTGATAAGATTCAAGGATCTCGGGTGTTCTCAAAGATTGACTTGAGGTCCGGTTATCATCGGTTGCATGTTAGACCATCCGATATACTACTCATAGCCTTCCGGAGTAGGTATGGACTATACGAATATATGGTTATTCCTTTCAGTCTCATGAATGCGCTTGCAGTTTTCATGGCACTGATGAACTGAGTGTTCCATCCATACTTGGATTCCTTCATCATGGTCTTCATGGACGATATATTAGTGTAATATCACACTCAACACGACCCTCCAACCCATCTTGAGATCATTTTGAGTACACTGAGAGAGTATCAGTTATATGTCAATCTCTCAAAATGTCACTTTGGGATGGATCCGATTCACTTATTGGGTCTTTTTATCTTCTATACAATAGTATTAGTAGACCCAGAGAAAATGAGAGTCGTAGTTTCTTGGGAGTATCCAAAGAACGTCTTTGAGGTGAAAAGATTCCTAGGTATGGATGGATACAACAGACATTTCATACATGACTTTTCACACTTAGAAGCACCACTGATGTGTCTGACTAAGAAGGGTGTGAAGTTATTATGGTCAGATTTTTGCGAGTTAGCCTTTCAAAAGATTAAAGGGAGGTTGACTTCAGCGCCGACACTAGTATTTCCAGAGAAAGAAAATAGCTATAATGTGTACTCTGATGCATTAGGTATTGGGATGGGAGCTGTGATTATGAAGGGGAAAGAGTTGTTACGTATGGGTCTCGGTAGTTTGGGCCACTTGAGAGGAACTACCCGATGCACGATCTTGAGTTTGATGCGATTGTTCATGCCTTACACTTTTGGAGATGTTATCTTTTCGGAGACCATTTTTTGGTTTTCACTAACCAAAATAGTATCAAGTACATCTTCACTCATTATGATCTGAATTTGAGACAAAAAAGGTGGGTTGAGTACCAACAATCCTTCGACTTTGAGCTTTCCTACACGCTTGGGAAAGGCAATGTGGTAGCTAATGTGTTGAGTAGGAGGACTCAGATATAGGCAGTTCAGGAGGCCGTAGTGAGTGAAAACTTATGGCTCTATTCTCTGATATGCATTTGGAGATGCACGACAGATAGGGGTAGACATTCCATTATTCTGTAGTTGTTACCTCTACCCTTCTTAATTGAGTACGAATTAGGCAGCTTTTAGATTCTGAAGGCCTTGTCCTATGGGAGAGTGTGTCAGGAGAGGAACCAATTCTAGGATGCACCATAGGCAAGGATGGGATCTTGTGTTTATAGGGGTTTGTATTGGTTCCAATAAATATACCAGAGGAGATGATGCGGGACTCTCATTCCTCAGTTTGGGTAGTTCATCTGGGTGTCACCAAGATGTATTCTGATCTACACCATTAGTATTGCGGGCCAGTTATAAAGAGGGATGTTGTAGGTTTCGTCATGAGGTGTTCCACCTATTTGCAGGTGAAGGTGGAGAATCAAAGACCGATAGGGCTTTTACAGTTGTTTAATATTCCTGAGTGGAAGTGGAATGATGTCGAGATGGATTTCATTACAGGTTTACCGAGGTCACCTTGAGGGAATGATGCAGTTTGGGTTGTCATTGATAGACTCACGTAGGTTGATCACTTTCTTCTGATCAAGGAGACCATCAGTGTTGATGAGCTAGGACAGATGCACATTTGTGAGAATTTACATATTCATGGAGTTCCACTATCCATCATTTCATATAGGGGTGCACGTTTTACTTCTCAGGTCTGGAAGGGGCTACATAAGGTCTTGGGTACACATGTACTTTTGAGTACAGCTTACCACCCCCAGACAGATGGCTAGTCCGACTGTACGACTTAGGTTCTTGAGGACATGCTCCTATCATGCATCTTGGATTTTGGAGGTTCTTGGGAAAAGAATATACCTCTTGTAGAGTTTTCCTACAACTATAGTTTTCAAGAAACAATTCAGATGGCACCTTATGAGGCTTTGTATGGTAGGCCAAGCCGATTACCCTTATGTTGGCTGGAGGCAGGAGAGGAAACTATGCTGGGACCTCGTCTTGTCCAAGATACCATGGAGTAGATAGATTTTAATCGAAAGAGGATTGCTACTGCACAGTCTTGACATAAGTCTTATGCTGATCAGTGGAGATGAACTCTGGAGTTCGAGGTCGGGGATCAGGTTTTCGCGCATGTCATAGTAAGGTTGGGACACAAGAGGATTAGGAGACAGGGTAAGCTTTCACCAAGGCACATCGAGCCATTTGAAGTGTTTGAGAGAGTTGGGCTGGTTGCCTATCGGTTGTAGTTACCTCAGAGGTACTGGGATATGCATGATATTTTTCACATTTCTCAGCTCTGACATTACTTTGCAGACCAGTCTCATGTCTTTCAACCTAAATAGGTTGATCGCGAAGTGCATGCGTCATTCGAGGAGAATCCTATCCATATTGCTGATCATATTACAATGGTTTTCTTTGGTTGGTATGTTCCTCTGGTACGAGTGATATGGAAGCATGGGTGGGTACAGGACGAGAGTTGGGAGAGGGAGGCCGATGTACGAGCCCAGTAGCCGGAGCTATTTGGGGTCTCTTCTTCTACGCCACGCTAGGGAAATTCGAGGGTGAATTTATTTAAATGGGATTTATGTAAGAACCTGGATCTTTTTTAAAGGTATGTTTTCCTTTTCTGGTCTTTTTTGAGAAAAAAGATGAATTTATGGAAATTTTCAAAGTACACATCGTGTACTCCGTTACCGCAGGTAGCCTTGTACTCGGTTACCGTAGGTAGCCATGTGTTGGCCTTGTAGCGGCCATGCACATGGCCATATGGGGGTGATGTGGAGTCTGTTTAAAGCGGAGAATAGAAAAGGAGAGTACACACTATGTACTTCAAAATTACATGTCGTGTATTCTGATTTTTCATTAAACGGACTAGGGTCACATCTAATCACCAGAACTGTCTTCTTCTAGGTTTTCTTCATTTGAGAGAAACTGTAAGGCCGAGGTCTTCCTCCGAGCCCCCGACAGTGCATCAGAACTCTGATTCCACCACTATTAATTGCATTGGGATCACCTCGGTAAGCTCTCTCTTCTACTGGAGCTTCGTTTCCGGATTCCTTCTCTTTCTCAAGTTATCTTCGTTTGAATGTTTTGAGTGTTGTTGTAGATCTATGTTGTTATTGGGTGATTCAAGCCTCAATATTCACATATTACGATCTCCTAACGTCAAGGTAGGTGTTTTGTGCCTTTCTATTTAAATTCCTTGAGTTTTATGTGCAAAATTTCCCAATACCCATGAACGGGGTATTGCACGTTTACCATTTTAGCCCTATTTGTTTTCCTGAAATTAATGTATGCTTGAGCATATCATAACTGATTGTGAATAGGGTGAATTTTGGTGCTTTTTATGTGTTTCCCATGCATGTTTTACATGTTTTGACCTTTGGGTCTAGTTTCTCTATAGGCTGTTGTTTACATTCCCATGGCTAGTATTTTAGGATGATGTGACTTCAACGACCCAAAGTCTTTAAATAAAAATTCCCTTCTTATAAATATTTCATAAAATAACATGAAAACACAACATAATGAACTACTAAGTGATAAGTTACCTTTAAACATATGTTTTTCACTTCTGTGCTTGGAATTTTGAAAATCTGACATACACGGTTGTGTTCAAGATGATTTTTGGAGTCTAATAAAACGAAAATAATTTTTTTTGTGAATAGTAACTTACCCTTATGAATAGTGACATAACCATATGAAAACTGATATACCCTAATAAATAGTAACCTTAACTATAATAGTATAAAAATAATTTTCAAGTGAATGTATGATGTAGCTATATTTTAGAATATGTAAATGAATGTTTTAAAACTGTTTATTTTAATGAACCATGATTTTAATTAAATATTAAATTAAACATATTTAGAAAACTATTTTTGAAAAATGGAATTCATTTTTGGATTCTACATGTAAAAAAAATTTTGGGGTAAATTTTTGGGATTTTTCTTAAATACATGAATTTTTATGAATAGTGAAATACTTTAATTTACAAAATTAAGCTAAATAAGATAATTATAGAATCATGTTTGATTTTCTGCTGATGTAAGCCCACATGGTTTGGGATCACATGATAAAATTACTATTATTGGTTATTAAAGACTCATTATTCCTTGTCTTAGGGGAAATTAATAACTAATGAATTTTATATTAAGGAAACCCCTCTCCCCTCTACTATAAAACCCACCCTTCACACCCTCATTTCCTCACTACTCTCAAGCTCCAAGACTTCTCTAAACTCTTCCCAGACATCCTCTCTAGACCCTCTCCCACGTTCAAGAAATTTTGGTCTCATCAAAAGACCAAGCCCAGCTTCCTTAAGGAGGATCTCAAGAGGAAGATTTAAGAGGTAATTGCTCTCCCTCTTCTCCTTTATTTTCCTTTCAAGTTCAAGTTCATTTCTTGATCTCTCCCCATATATCTTCATCCAAATGGTATTTTAACTCCAGTTTTATAAATTTACTGGAATTTCATGATGGAAATGGTATATTATATTATCCAACCCCTTTTTCCTCTTCCTTTTAGTTTATTAAAGAGAACGTTTTTCGTGAGGTGTTAATTTATCACCTTCAAGAACAACAAGTTTTCTACTTCCATTTATACCTTCAGATCTGGTCATGAAACCATGTTTATGGTTGAACCAAAAAATTTTATATGAATTATCTCCTATTTAATGTTCTGTAACTAACTTATGACCATATTTCGAGAGATAAAATAAAACAAGTTCATTATGATTGATAAATCACTCAAATTAACCCAAACAATCATCATTTAATTATTATCTAATGATACATCCACATGGATATAATATGATTCATTATAATATCATTGAAAATCCTATAATATCCTTAATAACATGTAATATAAGTTCTGGATGTTTACCCATGATCTACCTAAACTTCAATTTAAGAATACAAGTGAACGACTCAAGAAAACCATAAAAACAATCATTCTCGAACAATGTTTTAAAACACAATAAATCATCCAAAGGCACATGAAATCACTTAATGATACCATAATGAACCATATTAATGTAAAAAGGTTCTTTATTTCTAATTAATTAATATAATGTCATTATAAAGGACATTAAAGTGAAGAAAGCATTCAGATACAAGGTAAGGGGAAATTCTCCAACCCAACTTTCATACTTCGGGTTCTCTCTCCTTCAATACATGTTTGATATAGTTGCTCCTTAAAGATAATTTGTTCATCATTTTATTTTATTTTTTGGGATATACATGTTTTTCAATTATTTTTATTTCAAAAAAAAGTTTTCCAAAAGAACTCTTCATTTAAGAACACACCTTCTACTTCTCACTCAAAGTGGACGGTTCTTGTAACATGTATGTGATTCCCTCTTTATTTTGGGAACCCAAAGTTTATGAATGTTATCTTATGAGATGAAAACAATTCCTTTCCATGGGCTAGTTATTTACATTTTTTATATGGGTTCTATGTGGAAGTCATGATAATGATAATGTTATGATGTGACGGGTGCACCCGCAATTATATAGTGCAATATGAATGTTTCAATGTGACGGGTGCACTAGTAATTATGCAGTGCTCCAATGCATTGGGTAAAGTGATAAATCTCATGAGTAAATGTGAAATGATGTGTGAAAATGATTCTATCTTGTTTCACAAGTTTTTGTGGTATTTAACCACTAATACATGATGTTTCATTTCTTATGCATTTCCACATTTCAAGTCTTTTATTTATACACCTCTCATGTTCATGATCTTTTGCCTATGTCATGATTATGCTCACCCCATGATATATTGTTCTTATCTATCCTCTTACTGGGCTTCTTGCTCACCCCTTTTGATGTATATCCTTAGGTGGATACATGTACTAAGGAGAGGACAAGTGCCAATAAAAATCTAGAGAAGAAGAAATTAAATAAATGATTATGCTTGATGTTGTAATTGTTTTGTATAGTCGTAGTTTTCCCAAGACACTAAGCCTTTGGATATTCAATGTGTAATACTATTATGTTTCTTCCTTTAAAATTATGTAATAGTAATGTAAGAAAAGGCATGGTCTCTATAGTTGGTATCAGAGGAAAGGTTTCGTTAATTTGGTAATTAAGATTAGTGAACCCTTGAGAAAACCACTAGCATGAGACTAAGTACAAATATGAACACATGAATATTTACATAGGGATCCCATATGTTATGTTTTTGGTATAAATTGGTTAAATGAATAATTTTTTCATGACTTTCTTACTTATGTTTTTTTCTAACCTCTTCTATTTTAGAAAATGGTGGGAACCAAGAGAAATCAGGATAACAACTCGTGCGAGGGCCAATGCAACGATTGCCAGAATGAAATCCCCAATGATTTGGGAGGTGTATTTCAAAACATAATGGAGATTCTTACCAAATTATCTTAGGTTATGAACAATAACCATAATAATGGGGAACACCCTCCTTCACCAAAGAGGGAGCAACTGGCTATCGAATGTTTTATGCGGCAACAACCACCGATGTTTGGTGGATCCTCTGATCCACTAGTTATAGAATAGTGGGTCAACTCTATAGAGAATATCTTTTATGTGCTTTACTGTTCTAAGACAGAGAAGGTGACCTCATCCGTTTATCTTCTAGATAGAGAAGCCAATAAATGGTGGGCTTTGATTAAGAACACCAAGCCAAGGTAGAAAATTTAAGAGTTGGAATGGAAAGACTTTAAGATAATGTTTCTTAAAAAGTATTTCCCAAGAACTCTTCGCATGAAGATGGAGAGAGAATTCATATAGCTCAAGAAAAAAAGAAATAGAATCTGTCACAACCTATGAAGTGAATTTCAAAAGGCTATAATGGTATTCTTCGGGTTTTTTATCATCAATGATAGCAAAATTGATAGATTCTTTAGTGGATTAAAACCACACCTTCGAAAGGATCTTGAAATTTGAGACATAGGGAGTTATGAAGAAGTTGTTCACTGTGCTCTCAAAGTGGATATGGAGTCTGGAGAATGGTCCCATGTCTATGGTGATAAGAAACAAAAGATGTAGTTTCAAGCCGTTGGATCTAATAATAAATGTGGGAAGAAAACTCAACGACCCACATGCCAAAAATGTGAGAAGTTGCACCATGGGAACTACCTCAAAGTGATAGGGAAATGCTTCATGTGTGGTAAAAAAGGACACCATGCTCAAGAGTGTCTAAAAGACATGAAAAGGAAGGAGAATATAGCTGATGAAAGGGGAGAACCACTCATGGTTCAATGCTAAAACTTTAGGGAGCTAGGGAACTATGCAAACCAGTGCACTTAACCACGAGTTCTTGAGGGTAATCAATGTCAGCTACCACTAAAGCCAAAGGAACATAGTAGGGCTTATGCCATCACTACTATGGAGGTGGATCATGATAATGATGTTGTACAAGGTACACATCCTATTCACTCAATAATGGAAAAAGTCTTATTCAGTTCTGGTTCTACGTATTCCTTTATATCTTATAGGTTTTCTAGAACTATAGAATCAAATCCCAGAAACCTTGAAGTAGAGATATCAATAAACACACCAGGTGGTGAAATCGTTTCAACCCATGTGTTTGACTGTTCTCCCATTGGAGTATGTGGAATGATTCTTTCATCGAATCTTATAATACTTCCTTTGGTGGAATTCGATGTTATAATGGGAATGGATTGGCTCTCGTTATATAGATAACATATCAACTGTCAGGAAAACGAAATATCTTTTCATTTTCCAAACCATCCAATGCTCTTCTAAAAATTCAAGAAAGATCATGAATCTTCATTGAAAAATCCATCAATGGTGTGGGTTTTGATTCCCTATGAAGAATCATACCTCGCCCAAATGGTTGAATTGACGGAAAGTGCCAACCTTGAGGAAATTCCCATCATGAGGGAATATGTCCATCTATTTCCCGAAGTGTTACTCAGAATTCCTTCGGATTGTGAGGTTGAGTTCTCAATTGAACTCATACCCAGAGCTACTCCTATCTCAATGTGTCCCTATAGGATGGATCTTGTCGAACTGGAGGAGTTAAAGAAGTAGCTGCAAGAGTATCTGGAGAAAGGGTTCATAGGCCCTAGTGCATCACCTTGGGGTGCACCAGTGCTCTTTGTGAAGAAGAAGGATGGAACAATGTGGCTGTGTACCGATTATCAAGAACTCAACAAGATCACCATAACGAACAAGTATCTTCTCCCAAGGATTGATGACTTGTTCGATCAGTTAAGAGGTGATCAATACTTCTCAATGTTTGATCTTCGTTCTGGATATCATCATGTAAAGGTGAACAAGGAAGATATTTAGAATACATCCTTCGGAATAAGGTATGGGCACTATGAGTTTTTGGGGATGCCCTTCAGACTTACTAATGCCCCTGAAATCTTCATGGATTTGATGAATAGTGTTTTTAGACAATACCTCAAAAAATTTGTGGTAGTGTTTATTGATGATATTCTAATCTAATACAACAGAAAGGAGGAACATGAAGAACATCTAAGACTTGTTATGTTGACATTAAGAAAGGAGAGGTTGTATGGAAAGGTCAGAAAGTGTGACTTCTGGATAAATAAAGTCACATTCATGGGACATGTGATCACAAGTGAATGAATTTATGTGGATCCTTCAATGACAAAGGCGATTGAGGAATGAACCAGACCCTCTAGTGTCACATAAATCCATAGTTTTCTTGGATTAGCTGGGTACTACTGAGGTTTTGCGGGAAACTTATCACGATTTTCAAGCCCACTAACTATGTTAACAAGTAATGGGGTAAAGTATGTCTGGACGGAAGAATGTGAGGGATGCTTCATGGAGATGAAGAGAAGGCTGATCACTACACCTGTACTCACCCTACCGAAAAGTGGAGAATATTTTGGGATATATAGTGATGCTTCAAAGAAATTCTTGGGTTGTGTACTCATGAAAAATGATAATTTTATAGCCTACTCCTCACGACAGTAGAAGATCCATGAGCAGAACTACCCAACACATGATCTAGAGCTGGAATCCATGATTTTTTCCTTAAAAATCTGGCAGAACTACCTTTATGGTGAAGAGTTTGACATATACACCAACCACAAGATCCTAAAGTTTATATTCACACAAAAGGAGCTCAAAATGCATCAAAGGAGATGGTTAGAGCTAATCAAGGATTACGATTGCTCTATTCACTATCATCCTAGAAAGGCGAACAAGGTAGGTGATGCCCTAAGCAGAAATGAACCTGCTACTCTATCCATGTTGTAGATTGAGAAAGACCCTATATTCCTTGATATGAAATGAATGGATTTAGAAATAATAAGGGAAGGGGATAAATCCTACCTTTCCCAATTTATTTCTCAACCATCCATCCAATAGATGATTAAGGAAGCACAAAGGGATGATGTGGAGATACAAAAGAGGGTGAATGCAGTAAAGGAAGGGATGTTGCAGGAGTTCTATATCAATGTTGATGGTGTGATTCAGTTTGGAACACGGCTCTGTGTTCCTTCATCACTCGGGGTAAAGAAGGACCTACTGGACAATTCACATAGCTCAACATTCTCTATCCATCCTAGGAGTACAAAGATGTATTGTGATCTATGAGAACACATCTGGTAGGATAACATGAAGAAGGATATTGAGGAATATATATCAAGGTCCTTGGTATGTTAGCATGTTAAATATGAGTGACAAAAGTCCAATGGTATGATGCAGCCATTGCCTATACCTATGTGGAAATGGGAAAATGTTACCATGGGATTTGTCATGGGTCTCATGAAAACGTCAAAGGGAAATATTTCGATATGGGTTGTGGTGGGAAGACTCACAAATACATCCCATTTTATCACTATTTGGGAAGATCTATCACTTGAAATGATATATGTGAAGAAAGTGGTGAGACTGCATGGTGTTCCACTCTCAATTGTCTCTGACCGTGATCCAAGGTTCACATCTAAATTCTGGAGGATCCTTCAACATGATTTAAGTACTGAAATAAATTTCAGCATGACCTATCACCCCCAAACTGATGGCCAGTATTAAAGGACTATTCAGACACTTGAAGATATGCTAAGAGCCTGCTCTCTAGAATTAAAAGGTGGATGGGATCAGCATCTCACATTGGCTGAGTTCTCATACAATAATAGCTTCCACTAGAGTATTCATATGGTTCCATATGAAGATCTGTATGGAAAGCGATGTAGAAGTCCAACCTTTTGGGGTGAAGTTAGAGAAAGAAAGCTACTTGGAATCGATCTTGTGCAAGAGATGATAGAGAAGGTTGAAGTCATCTAGAAACACATCATTGCTGCTCAATGTCGGAAAAAGATCTACACTGACAACCGTTGAAGGGACATGGAGTTCGACGTTGGAGGTAAATTCTTCCTTCGAATATCTCCATGGAAGAGAGTCATGCGATTTGGGAAGAAAGGGAAGCTATGCCCAAGGTATATTGGCCCCTTTGAAATCCTTGAACGCATAGGAGATGTGGCCTATCAGCTCGCACATCAACCAAATATGGCTCATGTTCATGATGTGTTTCATGTATCACTTCTGAGGAAGTACATACCAGACCCCTCACATGTACTAAACTCAGAGGTGGTGCTGCCGGAAGATGATCTCTCCTATGAGGAGCAGCCAATAAAGATTCTGCATCGAAGAGATAAGGTTCTATGAAAAAAGACAAAACATCTTGTCAAATTGTTTTGTAGGAACCATAAATTTGAGGAAGCAACTTGGGAACTGGAAGAGGCAATGAAGGAGAAGTACCCTCACCTGTTTGTGTAAATCGAAATTTTGAGGGCGAAATTTCATAAGGGGGGAATAATGTAACGACCAAAAGTTTTTAAATGGAAATTACCTTCTTATAAATATGTCATAAAATAACATGAAAACAAAACATAATGAACTAATAAGTGATAAGTGACCTTTAAACATATGTTTTTCACTTCTGTGTTTGGAATTTTGAAAATCTAACATATGCGGTTGTGTTCAAGATGATTTTTGGAGTCTAATAAAACAAAAATAATTTTTGGTGAATAGAAACCTACCCTTATGAATAGTAACATACCCTTATGAATAGTGATATACCCTAATTAATAGTAACCTTAATTATGATAGTATAAAAATAATTTTTAAGTGAAAGTATGATGTACCTATATTTTAGAATATGTAAATGAATGTTTTAAAATTGTTTTTTTTGTGTAATAAACCATGATTTTAATTAAATATTAAATTAATCATATTTAGAAAATTATTTTTGATAAATGGACTTTATTTTTGGATTATACGCATTGAAAAATGGTTGGGGTAAATTTTTGGGATTATTATGAAATACTTGATTTTTTTATGAATAGTGAAATACCATAATTTACAAAAATAAGCTAAATAAGCTAACTGTAGAGTCATGTGTGATGTTCTGCTGATGTAATTCCTCCTAGTTTGGGATCACATGATAAAATTACTATTCTTGGTCATTCAAGACTCACTATTCCTTTTCTTGGAGGAAATTAATAAACTAATAAATTTTATATTAAGTAAAACCCTCTCCCCTCCACTAAAAAAACCACCCTTCACACCCTCATTTCCTCACACCTCTCAAGCTCCAAGCCTTATCTAAACTCTTCACAAACATCCTTTCTAGCCCCTCTACAAAGTTCAAGAGCCACTGGTCTCATCAAAAGACCAATCCTTGCATCCATAATGAGGATTTCAAGAGGAATATTTAAGAGGTAATTTCTCTCCCTCTTCTCCTATATTTTCATTTCAAGTTCAAGTTCATTTCTTGATCTCTTCTCATCTATCTTCATCCAAATGGTATTTTAACTCCATTATTATACGTGTAATAAAATTTTATGGTCCAAATAGTATATTATATCATCCAACCCCTTTTCCCTCTTCCATTTATTTTTTTAAAGAGAACTTTGTTCGTGGGGTGTTAATTTAACACATTCAAGAACAAAAAGTTTTTTCTACCTTTTCTAACTTCAGATCTGGTTATGAAACCATTTTTATGGTTGAACCGTAACATTTTATATTTATTATCTCCTATTTAATGTTCCGTAACTAACTTATGACCATATTTCTAGTGATAAAATAAAACAAGTTCATTATGATCAAAAAATCGCTCTAATTAACCCAAACATTCATCATTTAATTCATATCTAATGTTACATCCACGTGGATATAATGTGATTCATTGTAATAACATTTAAAATCCTGTAATATCATTAATAACATGTAATATCAGTTCTGGATATTTACCCATGTTCTACCCAAACATCAATTTAAGAATACAAGTGAACCACTCAAGAAAACCATAAAAACAAACATTCTCGAACATTGTTTTAAAACTCTATAACTCATTCAAAGGCACCTAAAACCACTTAATGAAATAATAATGAAACATATTAATGTAAAAATGGTTATGTATTTCTAATTAATGAGTATAATTTCATTATATAGGACATTAAACAGAAGAAATCATTCAAATACAAGGTAAGGGGAAATTCTCGAACCCAACTTTCATCCTTCAGGTTCTCCCTCTTTCAATCCATTTTTTATATGGTTACTCCTTAAAAATAATTAGTTCATCATTGTATTTACTTTTCTAGGATATACATATTTGTCACTTGTTTTTATGTCAAACAAAATTATTTCCAAAATAACTCTTCTTTTAAGAACATTCCTTTTACTTCTCACTCAAAGTGGACGGTTCTTGTAACAAGTATGTTATTCCCTCTTTCTTTTGGGAACCCAAAGTTTATGAATGTGTTCTTATGAGATGAAACCCATTCCATTACATGGGTTATTTATGTACATTTTTTATATTTTTTCTATGTGGAAATCATGATAATGATAATGTTATGATGTGACGGGTGCGCCCGTAATTATATAGCGCAATATGAATGTTTCAATGTGATGGGTGCGCCCAGAATTATACAGCACTCCAATGCATTGGGTAATGTGATGAATTTCATGATTAAATGTGAAAAGATGTCTGAAAAATATTCTATCATCATTCACAACTATGTGTGGTATTTATCCACTAAGACATGATGTTTCATTTTGTATGCATTGCAACATTTCAAGTCATTTATTTATGCTCCTATCATGTTCATGATCTTTTGCCTACATCATGATAAGGATCACCCCATTCTATATTGTTCTTATATATCCTCTTAATGGGAATCTAGATCTCCCCTTTTGATGTATATCCTTAGGTGGCTACATGTAATATGGAGAGGACAAGTTCCAATAAGAAGCTAAAGAAGAAGAAATTAAATAAATATTTATGCTTGTTGTTGTAATTTCTATGTACGGTCCTAGATTTCCCATGAAACTAAACCTTTTTACCCTCTTTGTTTAATATTATTATGTTTTTATCTTTAAAATTATGTAATAGTAATGTAAGAAAATGTAGGGTCGCTATAGTGACTGTTGTTCTGTTATGATGTTATGTTGTAGAATGCTTTCCAAGTAGTTCTTGAGTTTTACCTGGCCTAATACGCATTGGTAAACTTTATTGAATTACATGAGGTTGTGAGAACCTAGTTTGTACATCATAGAATGAATAGACATTGAGGGATTCTCTAGAGTGTCTTTATAATTTTACGAGGCGAGACCAAAGGGGGAATTGATGTTCAGTGCTTCCTCAGAGTGTCTGTAGATCCTCGACATGGGTCACAGAGGTAATGTGACGTAAGTGATTCCCTAGAGCACCTTCAGTTATGATACGAGACTATATGGGGAATTGATTGGGAGTGATTCCTCAGAAAATCTATTCTTAAGCTGAACCAGAGGGGTTAGACTGAGTGTACTACCTAGAGGGTTACTTGTACATGTCATGTAGGACCAGAGGGGTTAGACTGTGTGTCGTTCCGAGAGGGTTACCTATTGTGTTTATCTTCTTGTTTAGTTTTTGCTTGATATTGAAACAGTGGATTATTTTCTACTGAGTACCTTCCTGTTTACTATTTCCTGTACTTTTACCTACTATATACTCATTGACTATTATGCACGGATCTTATAGTGGTTGCTTACTGAGATTAGTCTCACACCCTGTTTGGGCCATGCTTTTAATCCCAAATAGATTATATTATTGCAGGTATAGAAAAGGTAAAGAGACCTTCTACTTCAGTTACTTGACATGTTGTGGGGCTAGAGAGCATGAGACCAAGCTTTGGCTTGTGATTCTGTGGAGCAGAATGCTGTTTTTCTTTTGTACTTGGTTTAGTACTATATTTCATTATTGTACATTGTTTCGCTATTTACATAGACATATGTTTCATGCATCATAGTATATATGTTCCGTAGTTTGTTCTATCAGTTTTACACTATTTATTTTTGGTATGGAATTATTAATGCTTCTTCTCTAGTGTGTATTTTTTTACTTCCGCTGTGTACTCTGCCAATGAGGGCATAGTTTTCCCACTATCTCACCGAGGGCCCTTGCTGCTATTCAGCAGCCTCTGGATTTTGGGGAAATTCTCTTGAGGCCATGTGATCAACTGGGTATGGGTCTCCCCTGGGTGGCTTCCAGAATCGGGATAGTACTGTTCATAATAGCCCTCCAATGCATTGAGTATAGAAGTTGATTTTATAATTATTTCATTTTTAAGAGTGATTAAATGAGTTATATGGAAATTATTCAAAAAGTAACATACATGATTTATCTATGATTGAAATTTTTTTTATTGTAATCTTTGGATTTATCAAGGTAATATAATGATCTTTTGTTTCATGGTAAGTATATTATACCTTTTATGGTTGAAAATAAGAACATCAGGAAAAAGTTAATATGAGTTTGTCATGGTTTAAAATAAACCATCATGGGTTTTACTTTTTCCTTTAAAATTTCATATGAATGGATTCGTGAAAATATTTTCCCATATGAGGTCATTTCAAGGGTCATAAAATGTATATTTTGATCCCAAAATATATTTGGACATAAAAAATAATTTATAAGTATTCATGGAGTAGCATATATCATTCTTTGTTTTTATGTTACATACTAATATTTTTGATCACATTGCACTTTTGAAAAAAAAATACAAGGGTTTTATAGATGAATTTGGACAAGTATTGGGAAAATACGAAAATTTAAAGATGTTTCCTGAAAAAAAAACTAGCTTTTTAAAAAACAAATATATTTTTATAGAGAAAATTGACACTGAATTAAAGTATTATATTTTTAATATATTTATTTGTTATTTATTATTTATAAAGTAAATATTTGAAACAATAAACATACAATTTATTTTTGAATGAATGAAACTAAATATTAGAATAAAACAACTATAATATGTAATATTTAAGGTCGAGTACTTAGGGTTGGTATCAATGTTTGTTTAAGATGGAATTAAGGGTTTGGATGTTATTATATAATAATTTAAAATTCTTTTATTACCACAAATTATAGTATGTTAAGGAGATTTATTTCATTTTCATAAATATAATGAGATATAAATAATATATTTTTTGATATCGTAGTGTTCATACTCCTCATAAGATAGTTTATTATTATTTTATTGATATGGTCACACTAACAATTATTTGTCTTAGTGATGATGGATATAAATAAATATGTGGTGTTTTTATGAACAATAAACTAAATGGGACTGGATTAGTAATAAAAACTATTTTAGTCATTATTAACCTTATATCAGAAGTTATGATAAAAAACATAAACCTTGGTGAGTTTCCTAATTAATCAAATAATATAGAAATGATTTTTTATTTACATTCAGATGAAAAATATCATAGAGGTAAAAATGTTCAACATCTTTTGTGTAAATAATATGAGAATAAGCACCAAGAAAAATGTCTTCAAATAATAGGAAGATTTTTTTTGTGGTAAATAATGGTATAAAGTAATAATATCCCACATAAAAAGGATGAATTTAGTTAACACCATAAAAAGGAATATAGTTCTTCCCATGTAAGCCATTGAATTTTTTAAATATGGGTTGTATAAGAATTATGAGAATTGATGTTTGAGGGAGAAATCATAATAAAATGATCTAAAATACCATACATATGGATGTTTATCAATTCTTAATTCAATTACAATTGAATATTGGGAGACTAAAAATACCGTATGAAATATATAGCTTATATATTGGCATATATTTTCGATAATCATGAATATTATGATATACTTAATATATTTTGTTTATAGGAATGAATTATTAAAGAATAAGATGTATTATGATGGTAAATGTATTGTGAATAAAATTGAATGATTAAGGTGTCTACCTATAAGGATTAATAATTTATGGTGTATTGGTATATTTAAGGTTGATAAAAAGTTAAAGGAATTATACACCCCCTTTCTCTTGTTTTATGTGACGAATGTAATTTTTATGATAGTTATTTAGTTTTGTTATATGTTTTATGTATATGTAACACTTAAGTTTATCATGTGAAAAAATTATTTAAGGAAGATTGTTCTTTTTTTATTTGGAAATGTGTTTATAGGTATTGATAACCAATACTATTTATATGATAATTAATGAATAAGGTTATTTTAATGGATATTAATAATATTTATAGGAATCCTGTAAAAATTGTATTAGTTTATTTTTAGAAAATTGAAAACCCACAGATTGTTTTATACCCACCTCATCCGGCCATGTATGAGACTTGAACCCACAAATGAAGGGAGACAATGGTTCAACATCTACTAATACCATATTTGATTCCCTAGTTAGTATGAAATTATATAAACAACTTGAAAAATAATGATTATTTTGATGTTAAGAATTTATGATTTCACATAAATATAACCATGATATTGAAAAATGATATGGTGATTATATGATTAATGATATTTCAGAATTTGTTCACTATTTTGGTAACTTTATATAATTAAGGTAAACATTAAATTAATGAATTTTATTTTAATATTAAATCATGAATTATCTTTTTTAATCATATTTTATTTTAATGTGACTATATTGTGATTTGGGAAATTTATTAAATTGATTATAATAAAGTAGAGATTATATGTTTTGGGAATATACATTTTCCATATGAAATATTAAGATCGATTGATGTTGTTTGGATATAAATGTTAATTTTATCTTGGAAGAATATATTATCAAATAAATCTAATATTTTCATTTCAATCATAGTATGGAATATTCTAAATATTTTTAAGGATTGGTAATTAATGAAAAATCTATGTTGAACTTTGGGTTTGATTGTTATGGATTTAGAGATTAATTTTATATTTTATCATATGAAGGTTCATTAGTTTTAGGAATTATATTATATTGTTCTAAATTTTTGGTTTTGGTTTATGTAAAAAGATATAAGGAATATTTTTTATCCCTTTTGGAGTATTTAATCCATTAGAAGTTTATTTTAGTGATTTATGATAAAAAAAATTCAACTTGAATTTATATAAAACCTGATATTGTAGTGGAAATTGATTAGAAGTTGAAATTATACTTATACTGTCATTTTATGGACTTCTTATCTTAGTAAATATAGTAATCACATTTCTATAATATAGGAAAATGGATCAGGAACCAAAAAAAATACTTCATTCCATTTATTTCAGATGAATAAATTTCCACTTTACCTATAATAGATTTATGATTTTTTGGTCATTAAATTTATCATAAACATGATCTCTATCACTCCCCATCTGACCTTGGGCCTTAATTTTCTCATCTATATCTATATTTTTATGTCTCATAGATGTTTTCCTATATGAAAATTGAGATACATTTTATTCTATATTTCATTCACACGTTCGTTAATTAATTATCAAGAGGTTGTTTTATTACCCATTTTTACAATATTTGATTTATAGAATGTTATTTTAGAAATTCAAAAACCATGGTTTCCACTTCTAAGTTCAAATTGGAATGAAGAAATTTTTTTAAATGGGATAGAATGTAATAACCAGATATTTTTAAAGTACATTATATTGGATAGATTATATGAAACAAAATAGACAGTTTAAACAAACCATGAAAAAATATTATTTAAATATAAGAGTTTGTTTATGCTCTCCAAATGAGAATCAACAGATCCACATGAGGTGAAATACCTGAATCATGGGTATTATTTTCATTGAAAAATAAAGGAAGAGAAGAAGTTAAATCACATGGATCTCATAAACTATACAAGAACCCACAATTTCATTTCCATTATAATGTTATGTGAATGGGTAATGCCCAGTGTGTGATCTTTTAATAATCACACATGGGCCCTTTAAAAAGCCACCCTATTTTGGAGATGTCACCCAGAAAAAATGGTAATGATTATGAAAATACTTCGAGACAATCTTTTATGATCAAGAGATTCATCAACAAGTGGATTCATGGAAATCATTCAAAACGCCTTGTAAAATAGAAGTTGAAAATATGTGAAAGGTGATGACCTTATACAGTCATTAATTTTCATATGGAAATATTAGTAAGTATAGAAGACTCTATGAAGCCCCAAGAAAAATTTCCACCTTGGTTCACAAGAGCATGTTGACATGTCACCTTCATCATGTGAAGGTTCTTGGACATTTCTATTCAATTATGAACTACCCATCTCACTCCATAGACATGTAGAGGATCTATCCATGAAAATGATGGTGTGTCACCATAGGACCCATCATTGGTCACACTAAGAATAATGGAAAAGGAGAGTGATTGTATTTGATAACACTCGCATGATTGTTCGAGATCACAAACCATTATAGAATAAAGAAGGCAACAAATAGGAAATATCTGAAGGATTCTTAGAAATCGAGGATATGTTGGCCTTCATACATAAGGGTTTATACACTCTTTTGATAACCATTGATCCTGTGATTCCCCACTCGAAATGTCGACATGATATTGCTGATGCTCCTTAGGCAAGATACCTTAGTCTTGGACGGGAAACTAGAAAAGTCATCATTGAACACATGAAATCAATATCAAATGCATCATGATATCCCAAATATCCCAAGAAATGTTTTCCATACCTTATGAAAATCTGGTCACATGTTAACATGGTTTGGCTAAATCCCATTGATCAGTTAGGGCCTAATAAACATGGCAATGGTGGAATGTTCTCACGGTTTCTGAATATCACGTGGCACTATAGAAAACACATGGAAGGATCATATGAAGTATTTATCACTAGAATCCATAAAAAAACTAAATATCATACCCATGAGATACACACCATAAAAGGAGGCATATTTTTGGGGTGGAGAGGCCTATAAATACCTACCCCTCATCATAAAAAATAAATGATCCAACACAAATAATGATGAAAATATGAACGCATGAGTATAATTATCAAAGTGGAAGGTTATGTGATTTCAAGGTCTTCTTCTAGGTAAAACCCTTGAAATGAACAAAGGGATGACGTGGCACAAATATGTTCTTCTAATGATCACTTTATAGATCACACAGAGGACTACCAAGATGTCGACCATGATATGTAAAGGAGGTCCCACATCTCAAAGGGGTCACATGAAACCTAAAATATGATAAACTAGACAAAACTAGAAAACATATGAAATAAATAATATAATAATGATATAATGGGATATGAGACTTATGTGAATAAGTATATGGTAATATTCATGCACTTCACAAGACCAAACCAGATCATGCAACAACACCAGGACAAGTCTCCCAAGTCATGTGGAACTATCCTGATATATCACATGGATCATGTGATTTCCCTTGTAAATGTCAAGTAATTAAATGTATTCCCTCTAAACATTCCACCCAAGTCCTACAATATTATATGGCCTTTCCATTCAAGTATTGTAAATTCATCTAGGATTGTTTTTTAGATCTTGCGATGTCTCTAAGGCATGTCTCCCATGTTAAATAGACACATTGATACATGTCATTTATGTCTCACAATTTCATCAAGACAATTCACCTAGGTAATTCAATTTCCTCCTAATAAGTTAGTTAGTCCACGAAATGTCCTCCAGACAAGTCAACCGAATCATGAGACATAATCCAAACATATTATCGATGATCATGGGAAAACCTCTAGATATGTTAGTCTTGATCATGCAGTTTCCTTCAGATAAGTCATATTGGTCTTGTAACGTCCTCTTGTGTTTCAATTAAGATCAGATGATAGTCTCCCAAACATGTTAATCAGGTTTTATGAAGACCTCTTGTCATGTCACCCATGTATTACAATACCCTACAGACATGTCATCCTTGACCATATGATGACTTGTAGACATGAAATCCATATCATGTGATGTCCATTGGAAAAGTAAACCGAATCATAAGATTATCTTTGAATATTTCTATTAGGAAACAAGGGAATGTTTGGACATCCTCGTACATGTTAGGCAGACAATCACGATGTGTTGGGCGGACAATCTAAACATGCTAGGCAGACAACTCAGAAATTTCAAGACAACCATGACATGTTACGAAGATGTCCTTGGGAATGAAAATCCATTATTTTGAATATATTTATGAATACACATAATAAAACTATGATAAATATGACTCCACCCATAACCATGATACGTATGATGAATTTCCATGTCCCAAGATCCAATGGAAATTTACCTAGGTGTAAGCCCCTCCATGTCTCCCACATTCAAACCATCAGGACCCATTCCCTCCCATGGGAATATCATTCTTCCTCATACACCAATGGATTGATAAATCAAATAAACTATGAGAACTATGATTTTTTTTCATAACTAGGATACGTTGGATTCTTTTCTATTCCTGGATCTATAATTTTCATTTAACTTAGTGTAACCCCCACCCTTATTTCTGAAATTCCAACAATCAGAACCCAATCTATCCCATGGGGTTATCATTCTTCCTCGTCCACTAGTGTGTTGAGAATTCAACCAAACTATAAAAACATTGATTCCTTCCACAACCATAATATGTATAGAGACATTCTATGTTCTGAACTCCAATGGGAATTTTCATCAAGGTAAGAACCTCCACATCTCTAACATTCCAACCATCAGGACCCAATCTCTCATAATGGATATTCATTATTTCTCATCCACTAGTGGATTGATGATTCAATTTCACCGTCATGACTCTGATTCATTCCATAAATAGGATAAATATGATTAATTACTGATATTTTATATCTAATTAAAATTTACCATCGTGTAAACCCCTCTATGTTTTAGATATTCCAACCATCATGACCTAATCTCCCCCATGGGAATATCATTATTCCTCCTCCACTAGAGGATTGGGAGGGAAACTGAACTATGAGAATGATGATTCCACACATAACCAGGATATGTAGGACACATTCATAAGGCCTGAAGAAAATATAAAACGCACTATAAGACCCACCCTAGTGCGTAATCCCCACATCAACATGTCGGTATATTGATTACTTTATGTCTCATGTTTCTCACACTAAACATGGTTCATGATGGATTAGGGATATTAAATGATCATATCATTTTCATCATGAACCTCTACTATCAAGGTCAACTGAATTACATAAGAACCATTCAATGGAATGATATGACAACCCCCATGCAAGGGAAACCACCTTGGGGTATGTCTTGAGGGTGTGACCAAACTACAATGAGTCTAATTCCTACTAAAACCATGATATGTAGGATTCCCTTTGAGCCTCGATCCCAATATCAGTGCTTAAGTTCCCTCATATATGTTCTTTCCTCATGATGTTAAACAAAATGGGTTTAATGAACCATGTGGGTTTTGATTCTAATCATAAAGAGGATACGTAGGAAATCTCATAAGAGTTCAATCCCATCCATGAGATATTAATCTCCTCCCATTATGGTAGTAAACTCTAGAGTTCTTAGTTATGTAGATTTAAAATATAATAATCTACCCTATAATGGAAAATAGATAATGAAACATGGATATATACATATGGAATCATTAATAGACGCCCATTAAATATTGAAGGGTTCAATACTTGATCATTTTTCTGGGTAAACAGTCATGTATCAGAATTAGGTGGATATTCAAGAACATATATTAAATCTGTAAGAGATCCCTAGAATAAGAAATAATTCACAAAAAAATTTGCAATGATCCCAACATTCTATCATCTTTACCAATGTAAGTCCCTAATTTTCATTAGTTCTGAAAACCCAATTTACCTCCATCCTTTGGAAAGAAGGTCCCTAATTAGTTATGGATGTGGGGACTATAAGGTAATTATGTGGAAGGAAAAAATGAAAAACTAATGTGATTAATTGTTCATCACATTCTACCCACATCACAATCCATTGTCAAGCATCTCTAAATTAAATAATCTTTTCAATGAAATGGAAATAGGGAATCTAACATGAATTAATTTGACTGCAACATCTCTTTAATAGATTTAGAAGGATAGACCATCCAATTATAATTAGGACTTTTTTTCTTCCATGTGTATACTCTTTCCCACAAAAAATTTAAGAACACTATGTGAATCCATCAAATAAAAAAATTATCAATTAACTAAATTTTATTGGGGTTGTCAAGAAATAATTCCATCCAAACTGTGACAATTCCACATGGGAATAATGGTAATACTGGGAATAAGAATTTACAATTGGGTTACTTATTCACATATGATTGAGCATGAATCATGCCTATGATGGACGGTTGATTGGTGAAATTTTTCCTTGTTATCTTCCTGACTACATATACTTCTTTTATAAACAACACCACCACCTGAAATCACTTCATCATCTAGAGACCACTCTGAAAAAATATTTATATCTATAAACCCTATGAATCCTAGAAGGACCTCACTATCCCAAAAACATCATCATAAAGTGGAAAATAATCTATTCTAATAGTACAATCGACGTGGTAAAATATCGACCCTTGAGGTTGTATGAAAGGGTCTCCATACTCTTAAAATGATGAATCAAAATCATCCAAATAAAGTTTCATTAAAATAGGTGGTGCTTTTTTCCACCACAAACAGCTTAAGAATCTCATACCTAGAGTTTAATAGTCATAACCATTAGTATATGATGAATTTGGATCAAGGATTCATCTGTAGATCCCATCTAGATTATGAGCCACTGATTGGGGCTCTTATAAACCACCTTCACTAATTGCACCCCATTGGTTATCCTCAATTTCCTCCTAAAGTCACTAACAAACATATTTCCACCTTTAACACCCATGCACGGGAACCAAGGAAGGAAGATTAGGTGAAAAAAATATTTGGATAACCAAGAATGATCCCATACCCCCATTTTAACTGATGAGGACTTCTAGCATATTATGGTGGTATCCAGCAAGAAGGATTATATTCCTTCTCACTCAGAGAAAGTCTATGGGTATACTCTGGAAAAAATTATGGTAGTAGAGAATATTCATACCCCCAAGAATAAATTCCATTTGTATATTTTCGTGGATCAATAAGGGAAAAATTGGTCTCATATACTTGGTTCAATTGAAGTTATATTCTTGTATATATTGGATATTGAAAATGTTCAGTCCACATTCATGTACACACTATGATGAAATGTCTCTATATTCTAGAAACAACTGAAGAACTCCATCAGTATATTCAGGAAGTGTTATTGATATAGGAGTAGGATAATAATTTTATTCCTATATCTAGGGAAGAACAAAACTCTAATCAGTTTGAACAAGTTGTTAATCCAAGAAAATCACATATTCTTTATCCCATTCGGGAGGATTTTCGGAATATTTTGGTGAACAAAGAGGCTTAGAACTGGGATCATACTCTTCTTCTAATTGGGACTTACAAAGTGAGAGAAGCACATGCCTTGGGATAGGTGAACATTACTATAAAAAATTATTAGTTTAATACTCTAAAGTCACCAATACATGCACATATCACAATTTAAATCAAAGATCAATAAGTTAGAGAATCACATGCCATGGGATAGATGCACATTCCAATTGAAAAATACTAGTGGCATAGTATAAAGGCACCAGACTGGTCTCATAACCCCAATATTACTAGGGATCACTATGAGATAGTGACACACACCTCAGAAAATTCCCATATTCGTGTAAGTGAAGCTACTTTGAATAATCCAGTAACTCAAAGAATCCATGACCATAGTCCTACCTCTGGTGATGAACGACTACACTAACATCCTTCATAGGAAATATATTAGGAGGTATGTGTCCACTATCCCATTTTACAGGTCTGTTATCATTGTTATATTGGAAATATATATTTGGATCGGGCTCATATATCTGCTTTATCCAAGGTTGGATAGAATATCTAGGAAACCACCCATAGGTAAGATCATATTCCCACCGTTAATGAAGAATCTCATTAGCATACTCTAAAATCTTATTAGGTGTGTATTTATATCCCAATAGCACAATAAGTTTATCAATTTATCTGAGTATCCATTATACAATATGAATATATGCCTACACAATACCAAAAAGAAGGTTGACATATTCTGGCCACAATGTAGAATGTGGATCAAATCCCTAATCTACTCAATTATAGGGTATTAGAGGTAGTTCAAGACACGTTATCAATACCTCAAGGCTCTTTCAACTCTTCATATAAACCACAATGAAATTAGTTCCTCAACAGTACTCCATGTGGTAGTGTGGACATGGATTGCAGGGACGCTACACCTAAAATCCTCCATGGCCAACCTCCCCATGGTGATATATCCCTCGAAGAAAGAAATACTCCCCTTTTATGGAAACCTACTTATATAAAGACACTCAATAAATAGATTCATCTTTATAAATAGGTTCTTGAAAAATTGCAATTACATGTTTATGGTCACCACTTGCTCCCAAAAAACCTTAACCATGGCTAATAGGTGACCCCATCAAGCCACTTATTAGATATGTCCATGTGGTGGAATGTATACCAGTTGAACAGGAAGATGAAATTGAAATATGAGGAGAGTTAGCTGAAAAAAAACCCCAACTATTTTCTATTTCCTCATCCCTTCTGAAAATGGAACATTAGATGATCTAGAAAAGGAGTGTATGCCTTACCTATGGCAAAATTTATGGGAAATGCATCAGCAATTGATGGCTATACACCTACCTTATCTTTGATAAAATGATCTCATTGAGACCATAATCATAGTTTATTTTCATCTCAACCTCACTGATATCTACATGGGTCGAGAATCTAAATTGGAAAAGAATAATCCAAATTTTTAGCAAGCTTTCTTCCATTAAATCAAAACACTTTGACAACTGGTCATCGAAGCCTCATCAAATATTTGTAATTGAGGATGGGAAAAGTATGTAGTGTTGTACTTCACATCACTGCTAGAATATAAAAAATCACCAAACACAACATCCTGTAATGTCATAGCCTCCAGAAAAATCAAGGGATTAGGTGGAACATAATCCAGTTTGTCAATACAATATAATTCCCCATCTTTAACGGTTCCATGAAATCACAAGAAGTATTGGGAATGAATTTCAAACATGGAAGAAAATGTTATTTACAACAAGAAAACATATCTTAAATAATGACTCACATCATGGTTTTTCATTTTACCCAACTCATATATGAGCACAACTATTCCAAATTGACAAGATCGTAATAGCATCCACCAAATAGTCATCCAGGAGAAATTCCATCCCACTACGTTGGGAAAATATTTACCACTGCATCCACCCCTAATGTTATCAACCCCTGAAAAGATTCAGGAAATATCAGTGGAAGATTTAAATCGACCCGAGCCTATAGGGATGGGGGGATTTATATCTCAATCACCATCAATAGGTTCATCACACCCTAGGTGGATCCTAGAAAAATCAACAGTGATTCCAGATCATCCCCAACTTGTAGGGATAGGGGAATTTATATCATAATTTTAATCTCATGATTCATCAAAATATAAATTGGAATCATCATGTCATCAATAGTAGGGTCAAAATATTCCAATTATAGGCTCAAATATTCCACATCTCATTGGACTAGGGGAATTTTCATCATCGGCATAGCCATAATGGGATTTAGTGTTTAACCTATTGGGAGGTAAATATCAATGGTTAGAATAACATCCATCCCTCCCTCCGCAAGACAAACATTTTATATTAAGGACCCATTTGAAAATAATGACTACAAACTCCCTCAAGGTCACTATTCACAATCTAATATAAGAGGAATGTATGGAAAATTAACTCAAACCCCAATGTGGTAGATAATCCAAAAAGGTCCAATATGGAAATGGGTCAGAAAAAAGCCCTCGACACACCTACTGAAAAATTATCATTTTGTGTTGAGATTAATGGAAAAACTACCACTTCTCAATAAACCTCAGTGAATTTCATCACCATCAACATAATATATAATGTGGATCAAGATTAAAAAGAATAGGGACACTATATAGACAATATATTCTAATATAATGGTGATATAGATTCTCCAACTCAGGTTTCATGCATGAGGAAGCAAAGAAGAATCCAAAACCGAGAAGAGTCCATATTCCATCCATGGATGATCAGTTAAAACAATATGATGTTGAGATTATAAATCTCAGACAACTCAATGTGGAGTTACTCAGGGGAAACATTCCCATTGGGTATCATCTCCATCCAAAGATGAATATACTTTTTTCCACATATCATAAAAGAGTCAACCCATCTGCAAGAGTGAAATTTTAGTGTCATACAAGCTTTGGTATTTGGTTAACATAAATGAGGAGGTCGATGATGATCAAGATTTTTCTTAAATATGATGATAACCTCTCCCTTAATAGGGTTATCATTATATCATAGCCCATATCAAGAATTAGTGGGAGATGAAATAATATCCAACTCATTAATTCATGTCCACACCCTATATATTAATGGTTTCTCAAATAGTAGTACCTCTAAAACTTCTCAATTTAATTATGTCTCTAGCCTATAAAATGGAAGTCATGGAAGGGAGAAATTCACATGTGCATCCCAAGAATATGCCATATCCCAAATGTGAGGAAGAAACTTTTCCCCCACATAATTTCAAAAACTCAAGAATCTCAACCTTTTTGGTGCAGGTGATCTATAACAGCATCTCCCTCACTTCGTGTCTCGATGCAGTATAATGATAGCCCCTCGAGATTAAAAGGAGGTGATCAAGATGGGTGATTTATAAAAATTTTGATCGTTCTTTTCATTTTATGGAAAATTTTCTTCCTTGTGGGATCCTTTTTAGGATGATAATACTTTCATCATCAATTCTTTTAATATTTCATCTCTAAATTATTGAAAAAGATAATTGGCAACCTAAAAAACTACAAGCAGTGCAAAAATGAAAGGATTACATACTTTATTGCCAGATGTAGGGGCTTAACCTCTTATTAAAAACCCCTATCTCACAATATAATATAATGGAAATAAATGATGAAAATATTTTGGGATGAGCTTCAGACACCTCTGATCCAGATGAAATATCCGAGCATGTTTGGTGAGTTTTCACAGACAAATAAATATTTAGAAGATAAAATTCAATAATCACAAGCTAAGTCTCTAATCATTCCCTCTGCAAAAGATAAAAGGCTAGGAAATATGGTTGATTTTAAAATAAAACCTATATGATTTCTCATTCAATCACCTTAGAATATCTCAAATCACCATGTACACCTATTAAGTGGTAATAATAAAAACATCATCATCGACTAAAAAAGAAAGAGATTAGGGTTTCCAATAATACAAAGACTGAATGAATAAAAAATAATCCTTCCAAAATCAAAAGGTCCTTGGTTATTTCCTTTCATACATGGAAAATAACCTACTCAATCTTCCATAGCCCAGGAAACATGATGAGGTCAACCTCACTAAAGACCCACAATTACTTCCATTTCCATAAGAGGTTGGGTCACACAATTCAAGACTAATTCATATTCAAAAAATTCCATGAAATCATGGATGATTCTAGAAAGGTGATGTTGGAAAATTCGTTAGATTAGTTGTCCAGTGTACCCATTTCCCAGTTAGGAGAAGAAGGTGACTGGAGAAATTTTTGGTCTATGCATAAGCAGAAGTTCCAAAACTGGATGACTTGGAAGGTAGTTGACTAAGCTCATTCCATCTTAATATTAAATATTCACAAATATATAATTATCACTTATCCTAGGGATGTGACATAAAAAAAATTTATATGTGGACGTGATCATTAAGAATGGGAAGAAACATACTGGGAAGAGTTGTATTTTGCTCCTATGCATGCTTTGACTCTTACAAACTTCTTCCCACGAATTCGAAAAATAAGAACCTTCCCACAAAATGGAACCCTCATTGGATGAAGTTATCATATTTGGTTCTATTAATGTAATACACTTAGAACTCCCCTTCTTAAATATGGAATATTCCTCTGAGTATGATTTTTCCATGCCTGCTAGGGAACCGTAAGCCACATACATAAGAGTTGAGGTTGTAGAGGACAACACGGGTATGGTTGGACCCAATATCTTGGTCACACCCCTAGAGAACAAAATTATACAGCCAATTCCCAGGTAAAATTACTCCACGTTGATCAAAATAAACAACGAGGTTCCCAAAATCCATATAACGATCTCCCCCAGTCATCTTACATGACCATCTAATATGGATTTTACTATTTGATCATCAGAGATAATGGGGAATGTTGGTGCGACCTATGCCACTAATGGAAGATTCCCCTTCAACATCTTCACAAGAACCAATCCCACCTTCCCCAAACTCCCCCAGCTCCAGATCCACATAATAAGGAGCTACCCTACCTTGGGAACCTCCGACCTATGGAAAAAATTATGATATTATGAAACTATTAGTAGTTGTCCCAACCAAACTCTCAATACTGTATGTGCTACATCTTTCAGAAGAACATATAGAGGCATTTTTCATATCCCTCCAAAGACCATAGGTGTTAAAGATATATGTATCCAGAAATAATGTTTATTGTGGGGAGATTATGTCATTATAATTTGATGTCGCCATCTCATTTACAGAGAAATATTAAGAAGAGGTCATACAAAGACACATCATCAACCTATATTTTTCATGAAGACTCACTAATTTTGACATCCAATGAGATCTGATTGAAAATGGTTTTTGGATAACACTTAAACTGATTCGGACCCTTCGATGACTGGGATATATCAAATGGGACTTATCTCCTACAATTTTGAACATACAGGGGTATGATATTTCTGAGAAAAGAACTGTCAGGACTTTTTTTCTCAAGTATCAATTTGGGTATCTCACATCTAATATTGAGTTCATGGTTATCTTAAAATACACCACATACAATATACTATTCAGATAGAAGTACCATTAACATTCCATCAATTCTTGAAATACACCATCAAATATAAAGTTGGCATTCTACAATGTGATAATGGTCCATTAGAGTATTGTGAAGACATATATGATGAATTATGTTTCCACCGAAGGGAATTTAAATAGCCAATGAAATATAATGATATATAATCGGAATACCCAAATGCATTAAAGACCTACCCTATGAATCTCTATAGTATGATCATCAGTGATTATGATCTACCCATAATTTTGATTGAGGAAATTGACTTAATACAAGACACACAGTCTCCTTATATCCTTGAAGAAAACGTAGAAATAAGAAATTAGTTCTGTAATATCTCTACAATGACTATCGTATCGAGGGATGAAAATGTATCTTACCATGGCCTCTCTCATTCCAATAATTATAGAGATGACCTAAGATCATCCACCATGCCTAAAAATTCTTCTACGGACTCAACGGTTTAATAAGAAGAGTAAGGCCTCAAGAATTCCCCTCCCACATTTATAGAATAAATCTCCACCAACATTAATGAGCTCAATACGATAAATATGGGAATATGGGAATACCCATTACCTATATTTATTAGTGACTCCATGCCACTCTATCAAGAGATGTAAATCACATTTCTAAAGCAACATCAATATGTCTTCACAAGGAATTATACAGAAATTCTTAGACTGAACCCTTAAGGGTCTACACACCATCCAGTATTACTTGATGACAATTCAGTTTTTCCAGAGGGTTACCTAGAGGATTTAACCTCCCATGCTACTAATATAGAGTAGGGTTTTGACAAATTAATCAAATAAAATTTATTTTAGGTGGTTAAATACCCATGATTTCTGAAAAAACATTATCCCTATCATAAAAAAGAATGGGCGTATTTGGGTATTCATTTATTTTAGAGACCTTAATTGAGACAACACAAAGTATGGTTTCCCATTTCCAATCACATAACTCTTGATCGTCGTAACCGCAGGCTTCCAAGATCATTTATTCATGGATGGGTATTCAAGTTACAATAAGATAAAGATTGATCCTGAAGATGAGGAAGGCATGTACTTTAGAGAATCTTAGGGGATCTTCAACTACAAGTTCATCCCATTTGGATTAAATAACACCGGTGCTACATATCAATGGACCATTCATTAAATATTTAATTCTTTCATGGGATGAATAGGGGAATGTGGTTTAAATTACATAGTATTTATGTATTAACAGTGATGTGACCATTTCATGAACCCTGAAACAATATTTAACATGTTGAGATAGCATATTATAAAGATTAAATCACTCAAAATAGGATTTCAGGGTAAAATAAAGGAAAATACTTTTATTTATAGTATCTCACCTTGGAATAACGGTCAATCAAGAAAATTATAGAGAAATCCCAGTAATTTCGTCCCCTAATAATATTAAAATGATATAGGGGATTCAAGGGAAGCTCACCTAAATTTTACCTTTAATAGCCATCTGGGACAAAAAATTCCATCCCCTTCACCAAGCTAATATATAAGAAATTCTATTAATGATTGGAGGAGGAATATGAACAATTCATTGAGAGTCTCAAATAGTATACACTACACCCACCATTCTGGATTCCACCAGTGGAAAAGAATCCCATCATCACATATGTGGCCACCATGGAATTATCTCTTTCTGATCTCCTCACACAAAAAACTGATGCAAGGAATGAGAAAAATCTCTACTACCACATATAAATGATGCTATTAACTATTACCTGATATTCTAATATCGAGAATAATTTCCTTGCACTCTTATATTTGGTGAGAAAGATGAGGCATTACATGAAGCACCATGAATTCCACCTGGTCTCTCATATTTCCCAGCTCAATTACATACTTGGCCATCCAATTATTACAGGGCAATTGGCCCATTGGGAATTAATTCTAAAATAGTATGACACCACGTTCATTTATCTACATGTGCTGGAATTATATTACCTGGATAATTTACATGTGGAACATCCCACACCAGAAACTATCCTAGTGGATACTGAACTTCTTGATTGAGAGTTTTTCTATAAACATGACACTCCCCAGAAATGGGAGGTATATTTTGATGTAACCTCCCAATTTCCTATCAGCAAGAGACTATTAAATAAAAACTAAACCAATTTTTATTTGGTATTTTACTCCAATATATAGAATAAATCAAAATTACCTATTTTTCCTCTCAAATAGAAGGATGCCAGAATTAAGAGGTCAAACACCAATCCCTCATCACTTGTTTGGAACTAGCCCTAATGTTGTAGATAGCCTTTGTGAACAACAAAGTGGATTCAGAGTTAGTGATTAATTAGATCCATATATTATATTTCATTATAGTGGAATAATTTCACCCTCTCAATAGATATGTTAGAATATTGATGGATGAGTTCACTTTTAAACCCACAATAAATCATGTCCCTAGATCAAAATATGATTGCACTGAAGCACTAGCTAATGCAGATGTAGATCTATCCAACCCTGATCAGGAAGATGTAATCTTTTATATCACACATGGAAGGATGGTATAAAGGTAATCATTTGTATCGTAGAGTAAATAAACCTAATTAAAACCATCACAGAGCACGACGAACCGATATTTACCCCTGGTAGTTGGAGCTTATAATTGATTCTCTTCAGTATTGGATCCTCCCAACAAACTTATCTAGAAGGGAATAGATTCTACACCATTTAAAAAAACATTACCCTCCAAGATGGTTCAAATGATAAAAAAAATTACTATAAAAATGAGAATTTGATGGAATCCTCATCATATGTATAGTGAATGATAGTTTTTCTCTATCATGGAAGAGGTGGATATTGGTTCATGTGGTTCCCACAAGTCCAAGACCATGTTCTCTCACCAAATCTGGAGGCTTTTTTACTACTAGAATGTAATGATATAAGAAATAGTGCAGTTAACTAATAAATTTCATGCATTTTAGATTCATCCAAACATCATCCATAAACCCTTATAATTGTTACATATCTCTATATATTTATTGTCATTTCTCGTATGAGGGATGGATGTTGTGGGGCCATATCACCAAGCCACGAATAAAAATTCTAATTACATATTTAGTGATACTGACTTATTTTCCAAATTGGATGAGGTAATACCCCTAAATGAAGTTATAATAATGAATATCATTTACTTAATGAAGTCCAATATAATCACGAGATTCGAAGTCCCTCATGTGATATTTAAGGAAAATGGCACCAATTTTTGTGCTAATTATTTAAAGAAACTATACTAGGAGTAAACCATAGTGTCCAACCATCCATCCTGCAATCTTGCATCAAAAATGTGAAAATAGAGTCTTCCAATAATATTGTATTGAATATAATATAATGAATGGTGAATATGGGTAAATATTCATTGTTGAACAAACATCTCTATGTGGTATAGGCCTACCGAACCACCATGCATACTACTACCCAATAAACTACAAAATAATTGGTGTATCCTACTAAGGAAGTGTTTCCCATTGAATTAATGTTTCCCTTGCTTTCAATAGTCATCTCTTAGAAACTCTTAGATGATGACTAATTTAAATATCATTTGGATTATTTGGAATGGCTCAATGAGAAAATGTTGCATATAATACACAACTATGGATTCCATCTGAATAAAAATGCATAATAATCTAATAAAATGGTTTGCCACCATTTATTCCATCATAGAGAAGTGTTATTGTCTCTCTGGACCCCAATGATACTAGCAATAAAACCTCCAAATGGGAAAGCCCTTATATAATATATAAGTTCTATCACAATGGAGCTTACTCTTTGTCCTTGATGGATGGGTAATGCATTACACCCCCAGCAATGAAAGGTTTTTTAGGAAATAAATTGTGTATATTACATATAGAATTATACTCATTCTAACCACATGAAATTAAAATATATGTACGATGTCATGAACACAAGATGTTTAACTATGAGTAAGAGGTCCTGGAAGAATTACTTTAAATTGAACAACATCTCACACCCTCCCCGCATGACATTAAACTAAACAAGAGATGGCCACACCACATGACATTAAACTAAACATGAATCATCATATTCCAAAAAATTCAACTCACATGTGAAATATTTCTGAAAAATTGTAATGAATAACCCTTGTCTATGTGTGTATGTTAGATCCACAACAGAAATCATACATCCATGAACTATGTGTGGATTGGTTCCTTCCATTGTAGAATATTTAGTGACACCAAAATACTTATCCTTGGAACCATCCCAAAATTCTTCCTTTTCTCTTCAGTTCACCCTCTTTTTACAACATGATGTTAAAATGTGTGGATTTCACCCTTACCGCATGAAACTATGCTATAAGAATTTTATAGAACTATGTATATCTTAACACTCATTGCAATGAAATACATAGGGAAACCTTGATCTTATATCTTGTACCAACCACCATAAGATACAAATTCCCATGTCCTTTCTTTAATTCTTATCTGTGTGATGAGAGAATGATTTTCCATTATTTTTGTATCACACCGAGCATCTCTCACATCATCTTAGTAATTTTGTAAAATGATTCCCTGTATGAAAGATACATTCTTATTTGTGGAACGTTTATAATGATCCTAGATGAAAGACCAAAAAAGGCACACCATGAGTCTGTGTGGCATGAAATTAAACTATATTTGATGATGTCCCTTTCATAACATAAAATTTTGTATTACTATGGACATTTCACAAGTGGAAAACTATCATTGGTGTTGGTCGCCCACAAAAACTCCATTCAATAACTACGTGTTGATTGATTATCACCATTATGAGTTACATAGTGACACCCATATCTCAGTATTAGTTCTATCTATAATAATCCCTTTTCACATAGAGTCACCTATGTCCATCCTGAATGACATTAAATTGTATTGTTTTTCATGAACTATGTGTGGATTTATTACTATCATCACATGATACATAGTGATACACGAATCTATAATCATAGGTCTAGCTATAATAATGGATAGGAACAATTCCCCATCTAAATATATGTATTCCTTACATCTAGAGTCTCTCGTTAAAAAACTACACATTACTAGATTCATATCATCACATGATATGTAGTGATGCATGTATCTCCAATCCTATATCTAGCTACAACAATCAATGAGAACAATTCCACCCTCTACAAATGTTTCAAACCCACATGGAGAGTTTCCCATTAAAGAAAAATGTGTGGAATTATTGATTTCATAAAACAGTACCTAGTGACACCTGGATCTCCAATCATGGGTCTAGATAGAATATAAAAAATGTCTCCCCCTCCCTCTGTACAGGTCAGAACTAGGCAAGGAACTTTTCACATCGACATTTCATGACATTAAAATTCATGGAAAACATAAATGGTCACATGAAATTAAAAAATCACTATAAATGTGATCCCATTAAATGATGTTAAATGGTTTTTTCCATCACCCATCATAATTCCTTATCAAATGATCATAAGAGCATGCCCGAATAAACTATATAATGAGGTGATTTCATCATCTTTTAATAACCTCAATTTGTAAATCATAATTCATGAATAAAGAAACTCATGTTATCAACAACCATTTATGGACCTTGGAAAAGAACAGCTGGCATTAAAGAATCCTTTATGATACTATGAATTTCTTCTTTGGATTCCTGTATATGTTCATATAGTTGTCATCCAGATGTTTCATAACCTAAAAAATGTCTTTCTATTCCCTATGGCCCCTAACATCACATTGGTGGATCTCATAACCTTAAAGTGTTTTTGTTCATCCCCATATCATTACTCTTTACCCGAGAACCTTGATCCCTAATATAAATTTTAATTATCTCCATATCATAAGTATTTTGGAGTAATCTTGAACCTCGTTATCCTATTTAGGTAATTTTGAAACATTCCACTCATACTAGGTACATGTTCCGGATGACCTTAAATTTTATGCACATTGATCGAAGTCATAAGACTATAAACATTAGCTATTTTTGGTCTAAATATGAAGACCCTAAACAAGCTAGTGAAAAAGACATAAAACATTTTAGTTAAAAAACCCCAAAAGGGTTACCTAATCATAAGTGAATTATCGGCTCCCTAAACTCTTCATTTTTTGAGTTTAAGAAAAAATTGTTAAAATAAATGATACATAAAGCTCATATAACCCTCATGATGGCCCTAGTAAAAGCTGATTCATGCTCCCTGAATGTCTTGGTCTGAGAAAAATTTAGAGTAATGATTTTTCATATCTCTTCACTGTGATAGTTTCTCCACTAGGAAGTTTCATAACATTTATGGTGCTCAAAACCTTCTTTAATATTACATATTTTACAAGTTACACTTCATAATTAGTCCCACTTGAATTGTTGTAACCTTCCATGTCCCTTGGATATGGATACCCAAATTCAACAGACCCTTTTTTTGAAATTTCATATCTTCCTATGTGTCATGTATATGTGCTTATGGTCATTATCCAAATGCATCATATCATTCAAAAAGTGATTTATGATCCTTGTGAGCCTTGATGTCATCGTGGTAGAACTCAACACCTTATAGTGTTTTGGTCCATCATTGTATAATTTTATTATATCACTACTCATGACCCTGGAAAATTGGACCATGATTTAAAATATTCATAAATAGTCTATTCAAGTGGATTCAACATCCTTAATGTTACATCACCATGTATTTTACACCTTCTCAAAGAAATAATTATACACTCCATTCTCAAACCTTTTCATGGTCTACACAATGTGACATGAAACCACATGGTGTAAGACCCAAGCCTCCCCATAAAAAAGATAAAATTACCTAGGGTGTCTAAACCCCTCTTAGATTACTTTTGATACATTTCCAAATTCATCACTCAAATTTTTGTGTCTTCCAAAATATTTCCCGACCCTTGTAAAAGAGTGGGCACACCTTTTTTTGACCAAATTATCAACAAAAAATGTATTTGACCAACAAAATAGAGGTATATCCCCCTTGAAATTAAGGAACTATGGTCTTTTTGAGCCTTAGTAAAACTATTGTAGAACCCAGTTCCTCAAGGTGTTTAGGGTGTTACGGGATATGTTTTCCCTGATTCCATTTTCATTAACTGAGTCTTTTGGTTTATGACTTACACCACCCATATTCAAATATTCCTATTGTACTATATGTCCCCATTTTATAACCATCCTCTGCCACCATTTAATGTAAGGATTAATGGTTTAATGATATATCATGGATATTTATCCCTTGTGATTTCAACAAGAAAATAGGTTTCCAAAACTATCCATTCACTTTCATTATTTAGAATTTCAATTATGAATGTAGGGATTTTGAACCCATAATGAACCCTCATTCTTCCAAATACCATTAAGGATGTAGGGTTATAAATCCCTTCATGAATACCCAACCTTCACTACCAATGGAATGTCCAAGAAAAAAATACTATAAACTACAGAAATAGATTGCCCAAGATAAAAGACCCTAAACTACAGAAATAGAAGTTCTTATGTTAAAGACTATAAACTAAATTAATAGATGGTCTAGTCTAAACTACCTCAAAATATAGAAACATAAGTTCTGAGATAGAAGACTCCAAACTCTAACCAATAAAATTTTTGATATAGAAGCCCATAAACTACATCACATTGAACTTATATTTTATAAGACCATAAAATAACCAACTAAAAAAGAGACATAATGCTTTGTAAGTTGAAAACTAGATAAGGACATCCTGGGAAAAGGCTATATCTTTTCTTGATGAACATTTAAATTTTGTACCCTAGGAAAAATCAAAATATCGTATAATGTAAAATTCCTAAATATCATCAGGACCATAACCCGTAAGAGGGCGACCTGAGTAAAATTTGACTTCATGCCCACTATGCCTCCCCCATATGAAGTTTGAGTTAAAATTAGGGAAATATAAATAATGTGATACAAATACTATTGACCCCACCATATGGGTTTATAAAAAATTGATCTATTCTCTCTAAGTAAACTTATATTAGAAAAGGATAGATAACCCCATCTCTAGGACATATATTTCACCCAAATTATCCATTTTGAATCAATTGATATCAACACAATTGGAGTAGGTATATCAATAACGAATCTCATGTCGGTGGTTATTCATGATCATTACTTAACAACAAATTGTGTTGATTTTAGAATTAAAATATAAGGATGTTTGTTTACATGATTCAATTTTAAGGATTGGTATTTTAATTGATTTATGGGACATAAAGTCAATGAAATATCATGAAAATAATGAATGAAAAAAATGCTTTGCAATGATATGTATAGTTCTGAATTTCATTCATTGATAAGGTGCACAATAAATTTTAGAAGGAATCTCCACATTATGAATCCTCTATAGGGATTCCATCGGGAAAAAAAAGTTGGTGATGATACTACAATAGTATTTGATCTCTATAAATTTCTATGTTATCAAGATTTTTGTGGGGGGAGAGATATATCCTTGGGAGTTCCCTACGTTCTATGGTTTTCACTGCCACCCTTGTTTCGTCTTTCACATTTCAAACCCCACCTCTGTGGAATCCCTGCAGAAGCTGATTCCCACTTCGTTATGGCTTCCCCTCACACGATGTAGAATCATATCTCTATTTGGATTACCCTCATGTGATTTAGCTCTCCGTCGACCCATTCCCCAAGCACCACAATCCGCATGACCACCCAAATCTGACCCTCCCAGATTCCTCTGCCGCATGGCCACTTCCATGACGAATTTGGTTGGTCCACCTTCCAGCCTCCAAGAAGGTGGGGGCTACATGCTAAATAATTCCTCAGATGGGGTTTCGATACACGCATGGTGGTATCGTCAAGTTCAAATGGAGGTCATAGACCCGGTGTGGTGTGACTCCAATGTCCCTTGTATCCACAACCTCAGTGATGTATTGAGTGCTCTATCTGTAAAGAATCCTCCGTTTTTCCTCCTACTTTGATGGAGTGTTGATTGTGGTTCCTTCATTCCAGCATCAAAATCTTCTAATTTTCCATTGAAGGTTCATTTTGTTGTCTTGGTGATTGGATTAGTGCCTCCTTATTTTATTCGTCTAGTTCCGGTCAGGGTTTTTCTTCCTGATATAGGTCCCCCTAGTTCTAGGTCTTCATGTTGTAGGTATACCTCTTTCCAGATCTGTTCATATTTGGTGTGTTAATTCTCTTCTACTTCAACACTAGGTCAGATCTTCAGGTATAGGATCGTGTCCTACGGTTTATATGGGATGTCGCAGTGTGGGACACATGTAGGTGCTTTCACAGACACCAGATGTGACCTGGAATTAGTTTGTAGCTATTGTGGATGTCGAGGAATTCTGCACCTGGATGATTCTGTATTTCAAAGGTTCCATGTACCATTGTGTCATACTCCTCCACGAATGACCCCAATTTGGTTGGGTTCGACTGATTCCACGTTTCTTTGGATTGTGCGAGTGGACTTGGTGATGATTGAGTCAGGGTTTCTATGTGTTCCATTTCATTGGGTTGTTCCGGGATAGGGTTCCCTCACTGTCTCATTTATGATATCTATTTGATGTTGTATGGTTTCTCTTTCGGGTGGGTCTGGGCAGGGTCGTGGCTCCATACTCAACTCGCTTATTTTTTTCCAATTTCTTGGTTGGTTATTAGCACCCAAAAAGGGATTTTTGAAATATCCAAAAAAACAGAAGTTTCAGTCGGTAAAGAATTTGACTAGAAACATCGATTGAGCGTTGAAGCGCTGCCCACCCCACTTCTTCTGCATCATCCTACTGATGAAGAGTTTTTATAAGAGAAGATATCGCCCGTGAATCTTTTCTGATTATTTTTTAATGAGGATGATGACTCTAAATTATGATATCTTTATTGAGCTATGATATATTAATGTCTCTCTATCTTTTCAGTCAAGGGATCCAACTGGGTGTGTAGGTCAGATATTATCCAATGTATCTATTCCAATGCCTTGGAGGATTACCTCATTAGTTCTTACAGCAAAGTATCATCATCTAAATCATGTAATCACTTCTCCCTAGTAGAGAACTTTTGGTGAGTTAAGAAATATTGGCGTATGATTTCATATAATGGATTGTGGCCAAATTTTCCCACCCCCAAATAATGAAAGAGCAGGAAAAGATGTTTTTATTGATCACGAAATGTTTCTAGGGGAGTCTCGATGATCAAGGTGTGAATCGACTTCCAGATTAACTTTCTCCATGTATGATCCTATGATACTATTGGAGTATATATGTTAGAAGGGGGAACAATTGGCTGAGATGACAATGAAGAGATAGAGTAAGGCGTGTGTACTATTCTCATAAAGGATGCATCATATATCACCCATACAGATGGTCTATCTTCCTTAAAAAATTATGTCCCACTAATTGGATGGTAATAATTATGATGGGAAAACTTCCTTGAATGCTTACCTGAGACTTGAATCAACTCTGTCATATTTATGAATGGAAGGGGTGAAGAAGATGGTTTTTCCACTTGATAGACCAGCTTATCTAGCACACCACTCTGGTAGCCTTCCACCTAATCCTAGGAATAATCGATAGATAAAAAGATAGGGGCACTTATAGGTGGAAAGATAATCTCAAATTTTTTTCCTCACATGCTAATATTAGTATCAATTGGAAGGTAATACAAGGATCTCGTTCTCCCAGCACACCAGCTGAAGGGAGGCGATAAACCCTTTGAATGAAACCAAACTAGTAGGAAAACCCTACTAAAAACAAGCCGTTAATAGTGTTGTCCATTATCAGCACTATAAAAAGTATTGATAAAGTGTATATTTTTTCAACTATAAAAAAACATGGATAAAATGTACCCTTTATCAGCATTTTTTTAGCACTGATAAAGGATAACCATTATCAGTATTGTTCTGTAGCACTGATAAAAGGTGCCCTTTATCATCGCTTTATTTTTAGCACTGATAAGTGATACCCTTTATTAGTACTTTATTTTAATAAAAATAAAGGGAATCCTTTATCTATACTTTTTTTTATCAATGATTAAGAATCAACTAAAATGAAATATTTATACCAATAAAAATTAAAAATGAGAAAATTAAGAAAATTATTATTAATTAAATAAATAGGGAGATAAATGAATAAATTTAATATACATGTATATAAATTATAAACATGAATAAATTGTATATATAAAATATATAGATATCTAAAATGAATAAAATGAAATAATTAAACAAATAATGATTAAAAATGAGTAAATTAAGAAAACTATTAAACATTTTATTGGTTAAATAATTAATGAAAAAAATAAATAAATTAAATATACACATATAAGGATTATAAATATTTATAAATACTATATATTAAATATAGATATATAAAATAAATTAATTGTATTTAAAAAAAATTAAAAATTAAAAAATCGTAAAAATTAAACAAAAAAAGTAATTACTATATTGCAATAATTAAACAAAAAAATAAAAAAGAATACACTGTAAGAATTAAAATATAATAAAATTTAATTAAAAACAAATTTATTAGAATCATTATTAATGAAGAATTTATGAATAAAACTAAATATGTTTAATATATATATATAGTAATTATAAATAGTAATAATAATATATATTAAATATTAATATAGAAAAAGAATAAAATTAAATAATTAATAACATATTATTGGATTACCCATTTTTAAATAATTTAAAAAAATTATTCATTAATACAATTAATATAGAAATATATTCACACAAACACACACACACACACATATATATATCAACATATATAATTTTTCTTAAATTATGATTTATATAAAACGGATTATTTTTGCTTACATTAAATAAGTCATATATTTAGTGAATAATGGTTTATAATTAAAAATTAATATTAAATAAAAATACTAACTAATTGCATTGAGTAATGGACATAATTGACTGTCATTTGATTTTTCAATTTAACATATATCAAACGCGTGTTAAATTGATTTTACAAACACCTACGTAATTAATGCATTTTTATATACAATGCACACACACAAATATTTACATGATTAATGAAATCTTATATGGAAACACACACCCTTAATATTTAAGTAATTTGTTAAAAAAATTATTCATTTTATAATTTCATTATAAAATGATGCATTTAATATATTATGTTTTCAATCTATAAATTTTATTTATTTACTTTTAATATTTATATAGTTAAGAATCAATTATTATTCTTTAATAGTTTCTTCTTTGGAATTTATTCATTTTTATTGATTTATTTTTATTTATTTATTTTCTATGTCTTAATAATTTCTATATTCATTCATCTTAATATTAATAAATATCCATATTTTAAAAAATATTTAATTAATAAAATTTATCCATTTTTCAATATGATTAATGTGTACTCATCTATAATTATTCAATATCAATCAATATTAACTTGCATTCATTTAAGATGGTATATTTATTATCAATGTTAAAAATATATTTGTTAATAAATATTTATAAATAAATATATTTGAAATTATATATTTAGTACATTTATAAATTTATATATTTGAAATTATAAATAAATAATTTATTCAAAAAAGTAAATATATAATTATTAATAAATAGTAATATATATTTAAATAAGTATTAAATTATAATAAAATAATTTTAATAATGAGTATATATACTATATGTGTATTTATATTTATATTTATTTATTAAATATAAATACACAAATATATAAATATATATAGTAATATACATATATAAATATTTTTAAAAAATGTATTTTTAATTTATATATACATATATATATTTAAATAATTATAAAATTATAATAAATATATTTAAATAATGAATATATTTACTATATTAATATTTATAGTTATATATATATAATTATATAAAAATATATAATGATATAAATATATTTATAATTATAAAATCATAATAAATATATTAAAATAAGTTCTATGGCCTAGATTTTTTCAGTAATATAATGAATATATTTACTATATTTATATTTATATATATTTATAAAATATATATAATTATATAACAATATATAATGATATAAATATATTTATAATTATAAATAATTAATTATTATTTTCATTCAAATAAATTTATTTATAAATATATTAAAAAGAGTATATTTACTATATTTATATAACTATATATTCATAATTTCAAATACAAAATGTATTTAAAAATATATATTTATATAATTTAAAATATATATTTATATACTCAAATATTTATAATATTATAATAAATATATATATATAAATATTTAAAACTATTTAAAAAAATAGTTATAATTATAATTATAAAATTTTTTATCAGTGTATAAGTTTGAATGTTGATAAATATGCCTTTCATCAGCTCATCTTTAGCACTGATAATGATATTCATCAATTCTTTCATGGAAGGGTTGATAAAAGTCACCCAAATCTACTAAAAGAACCATAACGCATTGATTTTAGTCACATATCTCAATATTTCATAGAAGTCCCCTATTTTATCTGTTACACTTCCTCGAATCCAAGGCTAGAATCAAGGCTAGAACAATTCTCTGGCTCAAATCAACGTTTTAATGAATCCATGGCTCGAACGAATCCAAGAATTCAAAATATCTATACTTTCTCTTAGAAAAATCAAATCTCGAATCCAATGTATGTTCTTTTATCCTCCTCCTCACTCATTGATTTTTTTGGGTTCAGTGTAAAGTTCTTTTTATTATATATTTTCCAATAGCTAGGCAATTTAAGAGTGTCACCGTTTTCATTTATTTTTTGTATTCTTTTGGTCGATATCCTCTTACTGATTTCTTCCACTCAATTTAACTCAATTTAGATCCCCTCTACACCCTATATAATATGATCGGTATAGAAGATAACTCTTATATATTCTTATATTTTCTCCATTTTTCTAAATATTCATCCTTTGGATTTAATTGGACCCTCAAAGGTAAATAATCTTTTTTACCGATTATCGGTTCGTAAAATGTTTTCAAAGCTTCCTATGTAGGCCATAAAGGGTATTCGGATTAGGACCTTATTTATAAAACTATTCATTTATGATTTTTAACTGATTTTGTAAATGCATAATAGGATATTTTAAATGAACAAAATGAATGAAAAAGGGTTTTGAACCAATTTTGAGTTCCAAAGGATGTCACCAATGATTTAAGGGTTTAAAAAATAATTTTTATGATTATTAGTTGACTCTAATGATAGGAATGGTTTTTCTTTAATGTTTTGATACCTATTATGTTTTAAAATTATATTTATAACATGGTTTACCTGAAGATTTTTAGGCATTTTGGTAACAAAAAAATGATATCCTAGTAAATAATAAAGATAGTTTTATAAAAATATTTTTACCCATCTAATTATTAAGGTCTCATTATCACTTTATTAAAAAGTGTCATTATAAATTTCTCACCATTATTAGGAAACCGTTGGGTTCATGTTTTCTATATGCCAGTTCCCTTTCATGCCTTTTTTATTGATTATTATTATGTGATGCTTGTATGATATGATTTGTGGATATTTATTAAGAGTGAATTGGAGGTGAGATTTGGTTTATTGATTATGTTTCTTTACCAGTTGATAAATTGATCATGTTCATATTTTTTCTCACCTCTATGATTACTATTGCATGGGAACCCATGGTAATTAGATTACTGATCTTTTGGATTTCATAGTATTGGGACATGATGTCCTTATTACTTTTACCATTCCGTAAGTGATGCAATATCCATGTTGCTTCACCTTTAGTGTTATGGATGTGGTAGCCTTATTTTTTTGCTAATTGTGTTATTATAGATAAGAACCCTTTGTTTGTTTATTCTGTAGTAATATGTTTAATATTTTCACACCCTAGGATCCAGTGAGATTTCAATATGGAGATTTTATTTGTTTATTAGTGTAGAGATACCTTCTAAGCACATTATTTATATACCTTTTTACATTTCACAAACATTGTTCAGTAATTTATTTTTGTTTCCTATTATTATACATCATTTTTATAATGGATCTAATTTTATCTATATTCCATCATTAATTTATGGTTGAATTTGAAAAAAAATTTATAAAATATCTTCTGATTTTTTTTAATGAATAAAATTGTTTTTAATTTTTTTTAAAAGCTCTAAAGTCGATATTTTTCATATTTTAAAATTTTTTCACTTTTAAATGTATGATTCCATCCATTGGTTGGTAATAATTTGATTTTGAAACAATGAATTTAGATGAATGTTATATTTACATGAGTATAAATGTACTAACATTAGTCATGGTTATATTTTATTTTCAAAAAAAATTATCTTTGGATTTTAAAAAGATATAATTGTATCATAATTCATTTTTTATACTTTATTTTTTGGAAAAAAAAATTAAAATGGAGATCAGAGTTTTTTTTGTGAAGTTTTTTAAAAATGAAATATAATTAACTATTTTTTAAAATCTTTTTTGGCATGTTTAGATAAAACCTTACATACAAAAACATATGGGTATATATGGATTTTTTTCCTATATGTTCTATGGTTATAATATCTAGGTATAAAAGGAAATACTTAACTATGTATATTCATATAATCTAGACTCAGGATTTAAAATAAAATTCCAGTTTATTAAAAGTACTCAAGATATCAAATCATAAATATATAAAAAATAGTAATTTCATTTCATGATCAACTATCTAAAAAATTTGAATATTTAGGTTACATTATCCAAATAAATTAGGGTAAAATAATTCAAATATATGATATCAATATTCATTTATGGATCTTAAAATGATTTGTATCTTATATAAATTATAATGATGAAATTATAAATATGAATAATGTAACTAATTAAACAACACATGCACAAAAATTAATTTCATTGTATAAATATTTTTAAAATATGAAAACATGTTTAACAAACATTAAACAATAAACCAAGCATAAATATATAATGTGAACTACATGTGTGATGTGGTTTCCCTCTCAAAAAACCCAATCCCATGGAAAAATATTATTTGGTCCTCCACAGGCTAATTTTTTTTAGAAATTGATCAGTTTCCCTAATCGATGAGCAATCTAATCACTCTGTCACAATTCTTAAACAACCGAAATCAACCCACTATCTTTTAAACACCCAAAAAATTATACAAAATCAAAACATGGTTTAAAATCATTGTTGGATCCCTACAAAAAAATATGTTATCATTCTATCACCATGGGTAATAGAGCACATCCAATTCAACTCACACTCAAAAAAATTATATCAAACCAAATCCTAATATCACACACAAACTCTATCTAACATTACATGATATTCTGGAAATTGTTTTTCAATATCATGAATATTTTTTAAAACCTTATTAACATTTATTCATGAATAAATTGTACGGCATGTGAACTCTTTGATTTGCAAACTCTTTTGTGACATTTTAAGAAACTAATTTTTGATAAATGAATAGTACCCTGATTTAATTTTGAATGAATCCCATGGGAAACTCAGTATTTAGGCTTCTAGTACAAGAAAATCATGTTAGTATTTAAATCATTAATTCACTACTATCCAATAAAAAAATTTATTCTTGTCAAATTTTAAAATTATTTATGAAATGTTTAATAATCATGATTTACATTAGATTGGTTGGTGGCCTACATAGCATTTTTAGGGACATAACTATTCTAAATTTTAGTTTTTATAAAGGAAACATAGTTTTAAATGTTAAAGTGGCGTTTTAAATGGAAAAAAATTTGGTTTTAAATTAAAATTAACTAAAATGGAATCGATGTCTTGATACTCATGAATTGATTTCAATATTAACCAATAATGATTAAAAAATTTCAAAGTTTATATCATTCCATGGAAACCATTCTAAACATTGAATTTATTTTTAATGATTTTAAAAATATTCACTTGATGTTAAATGTTGTTATAGAAAAGTGAGTTTGCATCCCATTAAGTGTTTACAAAAAAATTTGATTTTGTTATTCAATTTTAATAAAAGGATTTCAAGTGGGGTTTTAAATTTTAAAAAATTAGCCTTTTACATTTTTGAATATTGATTTGAGATGATATTTGAAATTTAAAATTAGGATTTGGTAACCAATGGGATTTTATGTATACAACTGTCATCCTCTTTAGCTTTATTTCATGAATATCTATTATTTCATTTGGTTGTTTGAGACTCATCCCCCATCTCTTCTGGACAAGAACCTATATTTCGTGAAATAATCAAAAAAGATTTCATCTCAAACTAGGCACGAGTGATCATTTTAGATGAATTTATAAGATAACACCTACCATAGTGGAGTAATTTTTTTCTTAAATTCAATTACCCATTTCATTAAAATCTTATTGAAATTATCTGAAGAAATAAACTGATGGGTTACCCTTATTGTAACTATCTATAAATTTCTCCTGTGACACCGAATATGTTATGAATATTAAATATATTTTTTTACAAAATGAATACTTTATGAACATAATATGATAGATATTAATTCAAAATGACTGCAAAAAAATCATATAAAAGAAAGTATGAATGGGGAGTTAAACAGTTCATCAAGTTTGGTTTAGAGAATTCATATGGACATTCTCAAATCCTTTGTCTATATTTAAATTTTTTTTATTCAAGAACAATTATTCCGAACGAGTTGGAACAACATTTTATTTGTTACAGAATATATTAGAGAAAAAATGTTAGACATAACTTTGGGAAAACTGAACGTGAACACCAGTTGAGATTCTACTATGGTTTATGGATCATTTTATACGAATACGAGTGTAAATGATGATGTATATCATATGGAATAAACTAAAATTGAATATTCTTGACCTCACATGTTTTTATAATCTCAATTATGCTTCAATGTGCTTTGATAATCCCAAATAATGTTTTTTTATATCAATTATTCTTTCAATCTATGATATCATATTATTAAGTTGATAAAACATCAAAATGATCTTTGGAATGTGTTATTCAAAGTTTATCTATGTTTATAAAAATCTTGAAATAATTAATTCTGGTACTAACTCAATCTGAATATGATTTTCATAGAACAGTTAAGTATTAAGTATTGAGTCAATGATATAGACCTAACGGTACATAGTTTACCAATAAGTAGAGGCCACTGATAGACCAGGCCTCCCGTGATACAAGGTCACCAGTACATAGTTATCGATACAAGCTACCGATACAAATTGACAGATAGAAAGTTACCGATATAAATTCAACCGATATAGACAGACAAATTCCACTGATATAGAGAGACAACTACCGATAAGAAGAGTCACTGATATAGGCATCTACTGATATAAGCGAGTTACTGATAGAAAAGAGCCACTAATACAAGTCTACTAATACAGACAGACGGCTACCGCTACAAATTCTACCGATACAAGAATGCGACCAGTACAAAATATATACCGATAAAATGAGCTACTGATGCAAAGAGATACTGATACATAGAGCTACTGTTATAAAGAGTAATAGCTATAGATACAGACATACTGACTCAAGTCCACCGATACAAGCTCACTGATATTTAGAGCTACTGATGGAAACCAGTCCCTATATCTCTAAACTCTTTTTCTATTGTTTATTTAGCAACGACCATATTTGATGTTTCTAATGCAACTGATATTAATTAATTAATGTGATTTGGATGTCAGGAAACCGTACCTCGTATCTGTATAAGTAATCATACATTTTGTTGGACCAAATGAGCTATAAAAGGGATCCTCGAACTATTAATGAAAATATTGACAAGGGATTTGATCATTTTTACCATGAACATACGAGACAATCTTCAAGGAGATACTCAAGGACTTACATGAATAGAAGAAGAAGGAATAATACATACTGAATCTGTATATCTTGAACATTCAAGGTGTAAATATCTTCAACGATTTCAACTGAATTCAAGCTGATCAGACTGATCAACCAAAACTCGGTAGTCAAATACAAAAACAACACTCTGTTTCTTAACAAAAACCATAGAAGGACTCAAGGATTCATCTACATAAATCCAAGGAGTCCAGAGCTTCACTCAAAAAACATATATCATTCTAAACTCATCTTTATTTTTTTTCTCTATTGTGTTTCATTTATTTACATTTTGAGCAGTGTGTGTGCTCTGTATTTTTTGGCACACACTGTCTCCTATGCTCAACTAGAGGATTTATAAATACTCACTCAATATGTCCCTTACTTTCTTCTATCTCACTGTGGATAGTGGTAGAGGTGAAGTGTGAACTGGATAGCCTTTGTGTTATTGTTTTGTTTTACCACATAGAACTGTGGTAGAGGACTTAGTACCTGGATAGTCTTTGTACTATTTTTAACCCCGATCCATGGTGTGGATCAAAGTTTTATATTAAATTTTTGAGAGGACTAAGTCTCGGCTTGAGACTGAACCTATTGGTTATATCTGTTGTGCATCTTATTTTTAGTTTAAGTTACCTTCTATTCCACTTCTATGTACTATAAATATAAATCTGTTTTAAAGTAACTCTAATAGTTAAACTAGAAAGTGTTTATAACTTTTTTTAGTCAGTAAGTTAGTTTCAAAAGTTAATCAATCCTCATATTGAATTATCTGAGAAATAATAAATCTCTTGAGAAACTAATTCAAAACATAAAATATTTATAAATTCACGAAAGTTTATTTTTTATTTAATTTGTGGGATTTCAATCATAAAGTTTTTAACAGAAATTTTAATTTTAACTCAACTCACCCCGCTCTTGAGTTTCCACTCCAACAAACATTTGGTATTAGAGGAAGGTTAGTTATAAATGATTTACATATACTATGTTTTTCAACTGTGATTTTATTTGTATCATAAAGATCGTAAATTTCTGTTAGTTATAAATTTTATCTCTTTAAATATATTTTCTAAAATCTAATTATGGATAATAGACTTGAAGGTGCTGCTACAAACATTCCAGCTTTCTTTAATGGTGTTAATTAGGCCCAATGGAAACATAAAATGAAAATTCATTTAGAAAGTATGGGATTTGATATCTGTACTACTATAGAGACTCATTGTAAGATTCCAAAAACTGAAATAAATACTTGGGATGAACCTATGAAAATAGCTTACAATAATAATTGTAAAGAAATGAATGCCCCATACTGTGCTTTAGGAGATGAAGAATTTAATCGAATATATGCTTATGAAATTTGGGATACTATGGATATTTCCAATGAGGGAACAACCAATGTTAAGGAAATGATATTGAATAAATACACTATTAAGTATGATAATTTTAAAATGAAGCCTGATGAACCTATTTCTGACATGTATCTCAGGTTCAACAAAATTGAAAATACAATGATCTCACTTGGAAATGTTATTCCTACAAAAGAGAAAATCATGAGGATACTAAGACGTCTACCAGAGAGATGGAGAGGCACATTAGTTTCTATAATAGATTCATGTGATATAATTTGAATACCTGTTAAGGAGTTAATTATTAAGTTGATGGTTTATGAATAAGAGCTAAAGGTAAACAGAGAGGAAGATGATGAACCAAAGAGGAAGTCAGTGGAATTTAAGTCTACTACCTCAAAGAGAAAGGACAAAGAGAATGTTCACACACCTACTGAAATCTCAACAAGTGGAGGTTCATATTTTGATAGTGATGAAGAGATGGCTCAAATAGCCAGGATTTTCAAAAAAATCTATAAGAAGAATAAATTTTTCAGAAAACTAAATTATAAAGGTAAGTATGACCAATGAGGTGATTGGAAGAAATATTGGAAGAAAGATGATAAGGATGGTGGGATAGTGTGTTATGAATGAAAAACAAAAGGACATGTTAAGGATGACTGTCCAAAATTGATGTCCAAGAAGAAATATGATTATAAGAAAAAAAATAAGAAACCTATGGAGGTAACATGGAGATATTAAGATGAAATCACAAGTGATTCTGAGGTTTCTGATTCTGAAAAGAATCATGCCAACATGTGTTTCATGACTAATACTTCTTAGGTACCTGTTTCCTCTATTATGAAATTATATTTTTCTGGAGATGATTCTAATTCTAAAAATATGTCTACAGCTGAATTATTTGAATACTATAATATAATAGAAGATACTTGCAATGAGATGAAGGATAATTACAAATAATTAATGAAACAGTATTCCTTGTCCAGTACTGTTAAATCTGATCTTAGTATAGAAAAGGAAAAGAATGCTCAAGTGTTAAAAGAGAACACTCAACTGAAATTGTCCAATGAAAAACATAGAATAGATCTGGAGAAATTCACAAATGGAAAGAACACTCTTACGGAAATTCTAAGAAAACAAGTAGCACCAAAATATATTACTGGTTTAGGCTATCAGCCTGGACAGAGACAGATTACAAAAAATAGATTTCTTCCTAAATCTGGACAGTATGATACTATTTTCAGTTTTGGAAATTCCTATGCATCAACTAGATATTCACATAGTAATAGATCAAACAAAGTTTATATGTCAAAATATCTTGAATCTATTGATTATATGAAACCCAGTAGATAAACATGGGTACCAAATGTTTTTCTTTCTAACCTGTCTTGACCAAAGAAAATCTGGGTACCAAAATCGTTTTTTGTTTAAAACTGTTTTGTAGGACACTTCCTTGAAGAGTTCTTATAGGAAGACATGATACTTGAATAGTGGATGTTCAAGACACGTGATATGATATTTTTCATGATTCAAGAGCTTAATCAAGGTTGATGGAGGGCATGTCACCTTTGGTGATAATTCAAAAGGAAAAATCATCGTCATAGGCCAGATTGGTAACACTGATTTAATTTTAATTTCTAAATTATTATTTTTTGATGGATTAAATTAAAATATATTAAGAATTTATCAGTTGTGTGATAATGGTTTCAATGTTAAATTTTAAAATTATGCTTGCAATGTATTTGATTCTCAATTTTTTTTGTATTTAATTCCTTGAGAAATGAAAATTTATATGTTGTAGATCTAAATTCGTTAGCCAAACAAAAGGTTACTTATTTAAATGCTTTTCATAACGAGTCTTGGCTATGGTATAGAATAATAGGATACTACAATGTTATCTCACTTAAGAAACTGACTAAGAAAAATTTAGTTAAAGACCTACCTCTTCTAAAATTCCCATCAGACAAAGTTTTTACTCCCTGTCAAAATGGAAAGCAACATAAAGTTTCATTCAAATTGAAGAAAGAAGTTTGAACTTCTCAACCTCATGATTTAATTCACATGGATTTTTTTGGACCTTCTAGCTTTTCTTGTTTAAATGGGAAGCACTATGTTTATGTTCTATTAGATGACTTTTCTATATATACTTGGGTATGCTTTTTAGCTCACAAAAGTGAAGCTTTCTCTTACTTTATTAAGTACTCCAAGTCTGTAGAGAACCATAGTGGACTTGATATTACAACCCTGAGAGGTGATCATGGCTGTGAGTTTGAAAATCACGATTTTGTAACCTATCACTCACATAATGGCTACAATCATAATTTCTCTTCTCCTAGGACACCTCAACAGAATAGTGTAGTTGGAAGAAGGAATAGAACCCTTAAAGAAATTCCAAGAACTATGCTTATTGAATATGACCTACCTGTTTACCTCTAGGAATAAGATATAAATATAGATTGTTATATTATAAATAGAGTCTTTTTTTGACCTATTCTCAAAAAGACCCCTTACGAAATGTGGAATAATAGGAAACCTAAAGTTAGTTACTTCAGAGTTTCTTGTTGAAAAGTCTTCATTCTCAACACTAAAAAAATAATGAAAAGTTTGCTTCTAAAAGTGTTGTGGAAATATTTCTAGGTTACTCTATAACCAGTAAGTCTTATATATTCTTCAATAAATGAAACAAATGTGTGGAAGAATCAGTACATATCAAATTTGATGAAACTGATCCGCATGTACCTAAGTCTTCTCTAGAAAATCCTGAACAAGATTTATCTATTCTGGACCTTAATGGTAAACATAGTGAACCTGCTGTAATGCCCAGAAATTATGGAAACATTCTACAATCTACTACTAGTGAACCCGAGCATAGTTAAGAACCTGAAATTTCTAGTCCAACCTTTACTAGATCAACAAGGATTCCAAAGAATCATTCTTTAGATGTTTTTTAGGTAATCTTGACAGAGGGACACACACTAGATCTTCTCTAAGAAACTAGGTTGAACAGCAATCCTTTATTTCACATCTAGAACCTAAAATTTTCAATGATGCAATCAATGATGAATTTACGGTAATGGATATGAAAGAAGAATTAAATTAATTTGAATGAAACAATTTTTGGGAATTAGTTGACATACTTAAGGACACTTTGACCATAGGCACTAAACGGATTTTTAGAAACAAAGTTGATGAATCAAGAAATATCATTAGAAAAAAAGAAAGGATAGTTTCACAAGGGTATAGTCTAGAGGAAGGAATATACTATGAGGAAACCTTTTTACCTGTAGCTAGAATAGAAGCTATTAGGATTCCACTTGCCTATGCTGCTGATCTGATTTTCAAGTTATATCCAATGGATGTTAAAAGTGATTTTCTAAATGGTTTTATAGTTGATGATATTTTTGTTAAAAAAACACATGGATTTTCTAATCCTCATTCTCCAAATCGAGTTCTTAAGCTCTCTAAAGCATTATATGGTTTAAAAAAACCCCATGAGCGTAGTATGATAGACTTAGTGGTTTTCTTATTTCAAAAGGTTTTTCTAAAGGGATTGTTGATCCAACTCTCTCTATTAAAAGAATTTCCAAAGATTTTCTGATAGTAAAAATCTATGTTGATGATATTATTTTTGGATCCTCTAAAAATCTTTTGTGTATTGAATTTTCAAAGAATATGTGAAATTAATTTTAAATGAGTTTAATGGGAGAACTTAAACATTTTCATTGATTTCAAGTTTTTCAAAATAAAAATGGAATTATTTTAAATAAAATTAAATATACAAAGGATATTTTAAAAAGTTTTTGTTTGGATAGTATTAAGGAATTTGATACACCTATGAGTAATATTTGTATGTTGGATGCTAATGAAACTAGAAAACCAATGGATCAAACCAAATACAGAGGTATGATTGGAACTTTACTTTACCTTACTACTAGTCGACCTGATATTATGTTTAGTGTGTTAATGTGTCCAGGATTTCAAGCTAATCCAAAAGAGTCACACTTTCTTACTGTTAAAAGAATTTTCAAATATCTTAAACATACTGCAAACTTATGATTATTTTATCCAAAAGAAAAATCATTCGATTTGATAAGTTATTTAGATGATGACATTGCTGGTTGCAAGTTAGATAGAAAGAGCACGTCTGGATCATGTCATATTCTAGGTAAGTCCCCAGTATCATGGTGTAGTAAAAAGCTGAACACTGTTGCATTTTCTACTACTGAAGCAGAATATATTGTTGCTGGTAATTGTTGTGCACAAATTCTGTGGACGAAACATACTTTACTGGACTATGGATATCAATTAAGACATGTATCTATAAACTGTGATAACACTAGTGCAATTAATATCTCAAACAACCCTGTATGTCACTCTAGGACCAAGCACATTGATGTAAGGCACAAATTTCTGAGAGATCATTACCAAAAAGTTAATATTACTCTTGAATTTATAGGTACTGAACATCAATTAGCTGACATTTTTACCAAGCCATTAAGTTCTGATAGGTTAAGTTACATTAAACATGAGTTAGGAATGATAGACTTTATAAATCCAAATCATCACCATTAGCCAAAACCTCACCATTATCCAAATCCTTAACGTTATCCAAATCCTCACCGTTATCCAAAACCTCAACGTTAGCCAAATCCTCACCGTTAGCCAAAACCTCACCGTTAGCCAAATCCTCACTGTTAGCCAATGCCTCACCGTTAGCCAAAACCTCACCGTTATCCAAATCCTCACCATTATCCAAAACCTTACCGTTATACAAATCCTCACCATTAGCCAAATCTTCACCGTCATCCAAAAACTCACCGTTATCCAAATCCTCCCTGTTAACCAAAACCTCACCATTAGCCAAATCCACACCCTTAGCCAATTCCTCACTGTTAGAAAAAACCTCACCGTTATCCAAATCCACACCCTTAGCCCAATCCTCACCGTTAACTGGAGATGGAACACCTATAAAAGTAGTGGCTGCAGAGATGGATGGAGAAAATAGATTTCTTTTCATGTTCATACAACATGTGCTATGTCCAAGAATAAGGGACTTTTCAAATTTGAAGTACCAAGATATTTATTTGTTGCATCTGTTAAGACATGGTGTCAAGTTAAATTTGGGTAGGCTTCTGATGATTCAAATTGAATATATGACCAGGCCCAAATCAAAGTCCAATGCTTTATTCTTTTCCAAGTTAATTTCGGTTATGATCAAATTGAAGGTAGTAGCTGAGTCTCAGGATGATACACTGGTTGTAAGGATAAATTTTTGCATCAAAATCACAATTTGTAAATACATGAAGATCAATTAGAATATGTTGAAAAGATAATGGTTCAGTGATGAAGGGAAGTTGTATGATAAGTTTAATAATATAGATCATCCTTCTAGGCCTAAGGATGTGAGGGATCCAGGTCTAGGACCTAATGAAGAGGAACCTTAGTATAGTAATGATACTCATGAGGAGGATACCTCTATAGCTGATGGAAGGGATTTGGACCTGCGTCCAAGTCCTGTTGCTGAAGATGTATCATTTGGAAAGAAAATAGTTTTGCGAGTAAGCAATGAAGAAGCCCTTATTGATGAGGAAGACCAACCTGCTCCAGAGAATGAGGAAGAAGAAGAATCTGAAACTGAAGCATTTGTTTCTACCTTCTTGAGTCTCTGTCCATTGATTGGGAACTCCTCAATGCCTGCTGAGTAAATTGAGGAAGTAGATAGACCTAAACATATTCCTGAAGAGCCTCCTGTTGTTTAATTAGAAACGGTTGTGGATGATTCTTCAGAGGAATACCGAGCTGCTTAGGGTTCTATTACTATACATAAGAATGCATAGATTGAGGGGGATCATCCTACCAAACATGGTACTATTTCAGTTTCACATGAGATTGAAGACTGGGATGAAGACCCAGGTTTTGTAGTGTTTGGGTTGGAATATCCTGATTCAGAAGATGAGAGACCAATAAATAGACCTATTGTCTATTATAATCTAATTTATGAAACATTACCTGAGGACATAGTAATAAAATTTTATTTAAACAGTTGAAGTCTGATCTCTAGGCCAGTTTTGTGGGAGAAATGGAAAGAATGGAAACCTCTTTAATATCTTCTATTCAGTCTGTGATGACTGAATTGGTCTCTGGTGTTTTAGATGAAGTCAAGACCTTTCATAATCAAATTTCAAGCTTGGAAGAGGATGTTGAATCTCTAAAGAAGTCAATTGTCTCTATGAAGTCTTATATGAGCTCTAAATCTCAAGCAGACAAAGACTTGGCTTTTATGAAGAGTGTAGTTGGACCGATGGTATCAGTTTTTGAGGAATTTTAGACTTCCATGGAACAACATGTCAGCAACCAGGACTCTCTTGTAAAAAATCTCACAAGTGGGCTGACTAAATCCTTACGGAAATAGTTTCCTTACCTATTGAACCTCTGAGTAATACCATACCTTCTTTGAATATTGATCAGATTCGAGCTATGATGAGAGAAGAGATTGGACAGTCTTCTACCGATATCTCTGTAGACTCTGCTTCTTTGACCCAAGTGGTGACAACCACTAGCGATATAGGTCAAATTGTTCATAATTTTATGAGAGATTCCACTACTTCTCAAAAAGTGTTCAAAGACAAAGTAGATATTTTTTTCCAAAGGATCTACAGAAAGCATCATTTGAACAGTGATTTCAAGATTCTATTAGAAAACCTGAAACTACCTCCAGTCAATCCTGCGTTCAGAGAACAAGTAAGAAAGATGAGGGAGTTGACTCTTTCTCTATACAAGTTTATAGAGAAAAATTATAACATTATCTCTGCTATGGAGAGAGGAGGAGGAATCATTATGGTCTTTAGAAATCTGTTGCTGCCATTTTTACATTTGGACAGTACTCCAATTATTGTACCTCCAGCTCTGCCTGCCTTTGCACAGTCTGCCTCCATTCCTTAGATGACACCAGCTCAAGCAATCAGCCGTCTCACTCCTATGATCACCCAGAGAGTAAGATGGTATAGGTTATGCACTATATCAGTAGATCATCCTCCATTGATCATCTCTGGTGTTCCTAAGACTCCACCTATATCCACCAAGCCTGAATCCTCTTCTGATCCCAAGGGAAAATCACAAGATGAGGAGGTGGATTGATTAGTGGCTAGGAAATTTGATAGGAATCACTTGTATTATTTTTTTCTTCAATTCTAAATTTCTCTGTATTTTTTGCATCAAGTGATATATACATGGTTTTATTCTCTCTTACTTTTTGTTAATTTTCTCATCTTTATTTCCTACTTTTTGCCAATCTCAAAGGGGGGGGGGATATAATATAAAGGGGGAGAAATATGAGCAGTATGAGAAATATGAGAATAATATATATATGAGCTTCAAATATCCTACCTCTGGTATATTTAATTATTAATATAATCTCTGATACAGTTGTTTCATACCTCTAATGCATTTGAAAATGTCATTACTCACACTGAAGTATAAAAACAATTTTATTTTACCTCTGATACATTACTGATTATTTTGGATTATAATATCATAATTTGTGATTATTAATAAGGGGGATATTGTTGACCTCACCTATTTTGATAATCTCAATTATGCTTTAATGTGATTTGATAATCCCAAATAATGTTTTTCTTTTTATCAATTATTAGTTCAATCTATGATATCATATTGTTAAGATGATAAAACATCAAAATGATATTTGGAATGTGTTATTAATTGTTTATCTATGTTTATAAATATCTAGAAATAATTAATTATTATACTAACTCAATTTGAATATGATTTGCATGGAACATATAAGTATTAAGTATTGAGTCATTGATAAAAACCTACTGGTAGATAGTTTACCGATAAGTAAAGGTGACTGATAGACCAAGCCTCCCATGACACAAGGTCACTAGTACATAGTTACCAATACAGGCTACCGATACAAATAGATAAATAGATAGTTACAGATATAAATTCCACTGATATAGAGAGACAAAGTCCACCAATATAGACAGACATATACCGATAAGAAGATCCACTGATACAGGTATCTACCGATATAGGCGAGTTACCGATAGAAAAGAGCCACTGATACAAGTCTGCTGATACAGACAGACAGCTACCACTACAAAGTCTACAGATACAAGAATTACACCATTACAAAAGAGTGACCGATAAAAGGAGCTACTGATGGAAAGTGCTACCAATACATAGAGCTGACATTATAAAGAGAAACACCTACTGATACAGACCTAATGACTCAATTCAACCAATACAAGTTCACTGATATTTAGAGCTACTGATAGAAACAAACCACTATTTCTCTAAACTCTTTTTATATTGTTTATTTAGAAATAGTCATATTTTATGTTTTTAATGAAACTGCTATTAATTATTTAATGTTTTTTGGATGTCAAGAAACCCTACCTGGTACCTATAGAAGTAATCAAACTTTTTGTCGGACCACATGTGCTATAAAAGGGAACCTCGAACTACTAAAGAAAACGGTGACAAGGGATTTGATCAGTTTTTTCATCCACATATGAGACAATCTTTTGGGAGATACTCAAGGACTTAAATGCATAGAAGAAGAAGGAAGAATACATACTGAATCTGTATATCTTGAACACTCAAGGTGTAAAGAGATTCAATGATTTCAACTACAGTAAAGCTGATCAGACTGATCAACAAGAACCTGGAAGTCAAATACAAAAACGACACACTGTTTCTTGACAAAAACTAGAGAAGGACTCACAGCTTCATCTGAATCAATCCATGGAGTCTAGAGCTTCACTCAAAACACAAAGAGCATTCTAAACTCATATTTATTTCTTTAGCTCAATTTTTTTCAATTATTTACATTTTGAGTAGTGTGTGTGATCTATATTCTTAGTCACACACTGTCTCTTGTGCTGAACTAGAGGATTTATAAATCCTCACTCAATATGTCCCTTAATTTCTTGTATCCCACTATAGATAGTGGTAGAGGTCATGTGTGACCTAGATAGGCTGTACGATATTGTTTTGTTTTCCCACATAGAACTTTGGTAGAGGTCTTAGTACTAGGACAGTCTTTGTACTGTTGTTAACCCTGATGCAGGGTGTGGATCAAAGCATTATATTAACTATTTGAGAGGACTAAGTCTCAGCTTGAGACTGAACCTCTTGGTTATATCTGTTTTGTATCGTATTTTTAGTTTAAGATATTTTCTATTCCGCAGCTAATTACTTTAAATAAAAATTTGTTTTAAAGTAAGTCTGATAGTTAAACTATCAAGTGTTTATAACTTTTTTTAGTCAGTAAGTTAGTTTCAAAAGCTAATCAATCCTCATATTGAGTTAACTGATAAATAATCTATCTCTTGAGAAACTAATTGAAAACTTACAATCTTTATAAATTCACAACAGTTTATTTTTTATTTATTTTGGGGTATTTTAATCATAATTTTTTTAACAGAAATTTTAATTGGAACTCAGTTCACCCCCCCCCCACTCTTGAATGTCCACTCGGACAAAAAAAAATTGATTACGAACTTCATGATTTTAAATATTAATTTTATAAGATAAATAGTTATTCTAGGATACCACTGTATACAAATTACACTAAACATACAACATTGTTAGTTGTATTGATGTTATATAAAATGAATGCTATCAGTGGATGGAGTGAAACCATATTTACAAAACTAATTGGTCACTTGAATGATATCCTACAAGAATAAAATGAACTCACATTTCAAACATATGATGCTAAATGAATTCAGTTCTCAATTTCCATGATCCCTAAAAAGAAAAATATGTGTCTGAATGATTTCTTATTGTTTCACAATGACCATAAATCCCTCATAAATTTCCATATTTGTGACATAGATCGATAAAAGAAAAATTAATCAAGTTATTAAAAATACATATGTTACCTTCCTATCATTCGATGGTTTATAAGACTATATAGATTTCAAGAAACCATGAGATGATTGACATGGAATGGACATACAAAAATTAATGATGGGAACCTACGCCATTTAGTAGATTCTCCATCATGGAGTAAAATCAATAATGAGTATCTTGAATTTGTAAATGAGCCATGTAAATTTTGTCTTTCATTATATACAGCTAGAATAAGTCATTTTGATGTGTAGAGTAGTACTTATAGTACATGTCCCATCATGTTAGTAAATTATATCTCGCCTTCATGGTTATACTTGAAGTACCAATACATTATGATTTGTCTGCTCATATCTGGAAAAAAGTAACCTAGTCATGATATTGATGTCTATTTGAATCCATTGATTGAAGATATGAAATTGATGTGGGATATTGGTGTTAAAATATATGATGCTCATAGAAATTAATAACTCACATTTAGGTCCATGTTGTATGGTAAAATAAAATTCTTTCCTTATTAGATAATTTTTTCTAGAAAGAACATAAAGGGATGTTGGGGTGTCCCATTTGAGATAAATTCACACAATCAGTTCAGTTGAAACATTCCTCAAAGACTATGTTTTTAAAACCTTAGAAATATTTACCTTGAAAACATAAATAATGATCCTGGATAACAACATTCAATGAAAATACTGAACAAAGCACAACACCTTCTCCCCTAATGAGTGATCAACTATTTGAAAAAGTAAAATATATTGAAACTATTTTTGGTAAACCATTTTCTAAAAACCTTATTAAATCAACATGAAAAAAATATATATCACTTTTAAAAGAATTATTGGGTTGGAATTATTTTTATTTTGGAAATTTTCTTTATTGAATACATGTTGAAAAAAAATTGATTGTGTTATTAAAACATTAAAAAATGTTCCTGAAAAAATATATATTTAATCAAGTCTATGTTGGACATGATTTGCATAGGTATAATAGAATATTAGGAATTAGTTAAGGGTAATGTGTAGAATTTTCATCCTCAGGTAGCATACAATCTATCCATAAAGGAAAGTATTTAGTTTTCCATTTTTTATAATGGTGTAACAGTTTGATAGGGGTATTCATCAAATATCAATAATTTCATGAAAATGAATAATTTGAAGTTATAGGGACAAAAATTTCATGACATTCATGTTTTGATACAATATTTTTCCTTGCATTTTTCATTTATTTTAGCATATTTCCATATGAATTGTATAATATTAGCCACTGAAAAATCTCATAGAAGCTTCCATACTCATCTGACCAAGTTATATCTTAGGGATACTAAGGGGAATGTAAATCCCCACCCATTATTTAGTTATGAACACATTATAAAGTAGTAAACATGGAATTATTTCAGAAGTTTTCGTGATGAGATATCATTTCAGGTGAAATTAGTCAATAATATATTATTTGAAATTATTTTTTTATCTAATTTTATTCAAAAAAAGTTAATTTATGAAATAAAAGATTTTTGAAAATAAATAACATGCATCAATAAAAAATTACCCCTATCACAAAGAATGTTTTAGGTACTCTTTACATGTGAAAAAATTGGTATGTTTTTTATATCAATAATAATTGTTTTATGTGATATAAAACAACATAATATCAATTTTTATATACATTTTAATGAATCAAAATCTGATGACCCTTCCATACATTTTCATAAGCTATGAAAGGAGTCTCGCATAAATATGATGGGAAAACTAGCAGATGAAGCCACCAAATAAGTATTAGAAAAATTTATAAGTATGATATAATAGTAATACATTATTATTTATAATATTAGTACATAAAAATAACTATTTATTTTCATATTTTTTAATACAGTTTAGATATAGGATTTATAAGTGTCCATACTAGAAGAAAAATAACTTTTAGTATCATTGAAGCGGCCAGACCAATATGGTCACATTAGAGGAGTATGTTTTGGAGTGTCTCCTATAACATAATATGAGAACATAAAACCATAAGAAGATACATATAATATGATGAATTTATTTTAGGCACATGTAGATTATTTTTAAGATATTATTATCCAGTCTGGTTTGGAAGACTATTATATGAGAACGGTTCAAAGTGAACTGGTGGTGGAACAAATATCTGTACATAAAGAACCAAATGAACCTGCTATATTTTAGGATTATCATTCCCATCAACTGCATAACATACTTGTGGTAATAAATGTTTTCATTACGATTTCCCCTAAATGCGAATAAAAATACTTATGATAACTTTATATTACTAAAATTCTATAGGGTATAGTTGTATGTGTTTTTTATCTATAAACATCGACACAACACTTTATTGTGATAGGTATGATGTATCATATCTATAGATATAATATTCATAACAAATATCTCCCAAATGATCAAATGTGTGTACGGATTTATAGAGCTCAAGAGTAAACTATTGTGTTTCTTGTTTCAAATGATGATGAGGATATTGCAACGGTCAATGATGCTCATTTTATGGCTGTATAATCTTAAAAAGATTCATGAGGTATGTCTTTAAATAAAATTTTATTATTAATAACCCATAACCTTTCATGAAAAATGTATCGAGTGAGGAATGGTATTATTGATGGATAAATAAATGGGGGAAATAGAATGCTAGATCAAGGCAATCTGGTGAATCAGTCGGGAAATTAAAAGGACAATCCAAGAGCACCTTCTCCCATCTAGTTCCACATCAATATTAATTATCATTAAAACTTCATGAGTAGAACAAATAAATGATTAAATATCTCTTATATTCCATGTAAAGAATAAATACATGGAAATTTTGTTATAAACATATTTGTTCTCAAGTGTACAAAAGCTATTCGCATGTTTGAATGGTTGGGAACCTCAGGTGTGAATTAATAAATAAGGTACATTTCCAAAATACATCTTTACAAATAGTGATCGAATATATTAATTAATTCTCATAAGTATTCATATTTTTTAAAGGAGTTAATGTTACTATTATATAAAGGGAAAATAGTTCAAATATATATATGAATTCATTAATCCCTATATCATTTATATTGAAAAAAGTTTTCGAAGAATGAATAAATTGATAAGAAAGATGATCTATATGATACATTTGAGAAAAAAATAATAGATGGAAGACTCATTTTGATTCCAATAATATTAGTGTAAAACTCTGTAATCTAATCACATAAAATATATTTTTATTTTTTATATTTAATTTTTTTTTTGTTTTTTTATGAAGCACTAGATATTGATATTACTTAATGAGGGCACCTAAAATATTTATTTTTTTGGATTCAATGCTTGAATATACAACAAATTAACTACACATATTGTGTATTGTGAATTTTTAATACACACCAATCAAAACTTTATTGATAAACATTGAATTATATATTTCAGTCTATGTTATTTAAATAATTTTTTTATGATAAGTTGATCATTAAATATAGGATAAATTGTCAACCGAAGTATATTACAAAATATAAAAATCTCGTGGATTACTTGAAATGGAAATAAAATAGGGTACATAGATAAATATTTAACTATAAAAACAAATTTCATAAAAATTAATTATTTTTTGACAATTTTTATACAGTGACTAAAGAATGATAATGACAACTATTATGGATATTATGTCTGAAAATTTATGAGAGAGATCATGAATCTTGAAAGTACTGTCATCCTCAAACATGTAATTTCCAGAGGTAACTAAAATATAATTTAAAATATGTATTAATCATTTTTTTATATATTTTTTGAGTACTTCCAATGTTTTCAATGACCCTTATTCTCAAAAGAAGAAATAAGTTTTTTTATTGATGAGTGGAGAGCATACTTTGTGTAAAAATGTTTATCGATAAAAAATTTAGGTGATTGCTTACTATTTTTGTGATCTAGTAAAATCTATGAAATTTGAAATATATTTATAGTGTGAATAATTAGTATAAAAATTATTTTTTATTATTTTTTATATGTTTATCAATGAGAATTATAATGGAGGAAATCAATTTTTTTAGAAATGTGCAGAAAACATAATGTCATAATGTATATTGAGGTCATGTATAGGTTCCTTCCAAATAATTATTTGGTTATTTTTATCATAATTTTATCTAAATATTTTATTTAGTTTCACTTAATTTTTATAATATGGTTAGACAAATTCCATCTCTTGGTTTCCATCATGGGTGGTTGTAAATGATCGATTAAGAGAACAATACAGTGGTTTCACTTTGGTGGGTGGTTTAATTATTTATGATATTTGATCCTCAATTAGATGCATGATATAATATCACAAATGATTTTTAAATCTATACAATTAAAAAATTAAGTGTACATTTTTGAAATGGATTGAAAAAACATATTATTTTGAATGCACATGATGTGTAATTAAATCATCCCACCATTATATCACAAATAATATCACAATAATTAAATGTGTAAGGGTGTTTAACATGTCCTTATTATTTATATAGATACTTTTTCACCGGATCACCATAAAAAAGCTTTCTACTAGTTCATCACTAATATGCATATACACATTCATTAGGTAAAATGATCCTTGTTCAAAATATCATTAATAAAAAATAATCATCCTTATTAACTAAAAAATACATATGAATATGGATGTTTCCATTTTTATGAACAAATAATGATGGTTTTATTTTATATTTTATCATCACCATGAATGTTGAAAATGATATACTAATCTGTAGCACACTCCCGGAAGACATAATAGATACACTAGATTTTAGAGTCATTTGAATGTTATAAAGGGTTGTACTAAGGCTTAATAGTCTTCAAAGGGGTAAACCATTTATAATCGAGATTAGTGTCTTATAAAGATAAATAATGGGCCACATAGATGTTTTTTCCATCAGAGAAGATAAATGGTTAATCATTGAGTTTTTTCTCTCTATGACAGTGAAAGGGGAAGATATATTTTATTATGTTCCATAAAAACTCATATGTATATATTTATTAATGGTAAATAAATAAATTATAATTGTTGTACACAGAGGGTTAATATTTTTTATGATTAAATAATGTGATAAACTAATTTTTAGTATAATCCAAGAATATATTGTGTTTTAAGATGGTTTTTTCTATAAAATTAGAAAGAAATTGTTTATAAAAGAGTTTTACACCAACCAAAAGGGTTAAAAGTTTTATAGTAATTTCATATAATATGTTAATGTTATGTTATAGTATTATGATTTAATATATAATGTTCTTGGGATTGTTACCTATACATATCTAATTGATTATATATCATGTGTGTGATGATGCGTTGATATGTGACCTGGTTTTTTATTGTCTTCATGACTGAAGACACTAATACTAAAAACCAAACCCTGGCCTGATATCATGTATTCATCTAGTTATCCCTCTCGAAATTCAGTTATGGATACAAACACTAGGAATTGCAGAAAGACCTCACCTGCTTGAAACCTTCAGCATTTGGTGGAAAATGCACTTGATTGGGAGTACAACTGACATGGTGAAATATTGAACCTTGAGACTACATTCAAGGGTCTCTATACACTAAAATTGATTTTCCAAATCATAAAAATACAGCTACATTGAAACTAGTGGAACTCTCAGTACTAGAAAGTTATTCTATACCAATGGTTTAAAACTTTTGGTAAAGGATAGACATACATTGGTATAACATAAACCAATGGTTGACCAATCTATCAGATGTCAAGGATTTAGGATTTCCTATACCAATAGATATTGAATAACCATTTGTATTTGGCTTTGGAATACACATTATACTTGTTTTTTCTCATATCAGTTGGTGTAAATTTTTACCAATGGTTTAAAATTGTTGTGAATGTTAAAATATCATGTCTACTGCAATGGGTTTCAAACCATTGGAATATTTTTTTACCGATGGTTTTATGAAATAGTTGGTAATTATTGAATTCATATGTCTATCCCAACGATTTATAAATGGTTGGTATATACTTTTACCAAATATTTCATCTAAACCATTGGTATTGAGTTATTTTTCACACATTTACCAATAGTTGTAAACTGTTGGTATAACCTTCTTGCAATTCTAATAAAAGGCAGAAGCCTACCTCCCATATGAAATTACATGTATATATACACATACCGAATTCATAAATTGCTTGCAATTATAACACATAATTGAACTCATAATTCAAATAATGTATAACACAAAATTTAGAAGGTAATTGAATACATATTGAATTGAATTCAGGATACAATTTAGAATTTAGAAGACAACTACTCTGTGAAATACAGAGATTAGAATTGAATTATGAATTAAATAAATACATAATTTTATTATGAATTATATATAAAATAAATACATAATCGAATAAAAAATTATATATGTGTTATATAAATTTATGAATACATAAATAATTCTAAATTATATATAGTTTATTAAATTCATAACTCAATACATACATAATTGAATTCATAATTGTGAAGGTAATTACCCTATGAAATTTCATTACATTTTACATAACTTAGTGGTTCATGTCAGTGTTACTCATTACACCAATGATAGGTGGTTGGATTTGATCAATGTCATGTTCTTTTCCATGAAAAATTTATGGCATTGAGAACAAGTAAAATACATTATGATTAGAATAGTATTCCGGATTCTTAGTTTCTAATATCCTGAATGTTTCTCATTGAAATTCATTGGGATGATCTTATAGGCCTTTTTCAATATTAATGGGATATGTGGAACCATGTAAAAATGAGAATTGGAGAATTTCTTACCCTCAGGTGAGGAATAGAAAATCAACAGAATTAGAAGACATCATATGGGATAGTGTGGAACTATATTGGGAAGTGGTATGGGTCATTGGTGATGACCATTTGATAGTATGGGGTTGAAGAAGATTCATATATCATTAATTTCAAACCCAGTTATAGAGTTTGGAATGAATCTATTACTATAATATTGTAATATTCAATGGGTAAAAATGCTTGGGTTATGATGCACATCTATACTGGTTGGTTCTCAAGGATATTTTTTTACTGTATTCAAATTGTGGGGATCATACCATAATTTGATAAAGTGTATGACCCATGAATTAGAATATATGTGGGGAATATTGATTTAGGAATTGTTGATAGAAAAAAACAAATAATTATTGTGGTTTTATGTTATTTCCTGAGTCATCATAAGTAATTCATGCCACGTTAATAAATTTAGAATAATACTAGATGTAAATTCTTGAAATTTGATAGGGATGGTGAACCTTACCAACGGGGAATATGATGAGGATGATCATAGATTGATCTGTATTAGTAAATAAAAAATTTTGTATTTATACCTTAGAGTAAGGTTCTTGGGATAGCTATCACCAAATACTTCAAGCATGTATATGAAATACTTATCTTCATGGGTTATTAGATATTTGAGTATGACCCTAATGCTAGATAGGATGGAATAAATGTGTATATTGACTTGTAAAACTATCCCAGCTTGTTAGTTATTGGAGTATTGATATTGGGGATGGATGTGGAAAGGAAGTTTCATATCTAACTCATTGAAAATAATAAAATTTATGATTCATATATGGTAATTAGATATAATCTGTGTTCTAGGTTGACTAGTAACATATATATTTTCATTAATGAATCATGTATGATTCAAGATTTAGATATATATGTTCCAAAAAAATAATATAAAAATAGAGTCGTTAATAAAGGTATTATATATATGTAAAAATGAATCATGATAATTCCTATATAAGGAAATAGTGTTTTACATTTTTAATATGGCATTTTTTTCATTGGATTCAATGATTTTAGATGAATTCATTGTGATCGAAGATTGAATATTAATTTTCACATGAAATTAGATAAATGAATGGATAAATAACATCAAAATTTTAATTTTCAAAAATGGTGGAATAAAATGGGGATTGAATATGGAATTTTCATTGAAAAACATGTTTAATGGGATTGATTTTGATGATAGGCCAATTATCCCTCATTTATAACCCTACAAAAATGATGATATTGGATTATATTAAATGGGATATAGATTGGTATATTATTATACATGATTCTCAAGGATTAAATGTTTTATGGTTAATATTTTGTTACTACTCACCCCCTCCACCTGGACACCCCCACTGTCACGACCCGACCCAACGGGGGTCGAGCCGCGGCTCCCCAAGCCCACCTCCAATAGGCCAGGGGCTGGCGACCAGCGCCGAGTAGGCTATCACACACATGGGAGGCATTAGCCTAAGGTACCTGTACACACGCACCCACAAACACCTCCATGCAACAGTGCAGAGATATAGAAACTGAAAAGTAAATGCATGCATACAATCTAATCCAAACCAGAGTGCAACAGCAAAAGTACAAGGGCAAAATAGGGCCCACCAAAAGAAAACACAAAAGCGTATCCAACCTTCTCTGAAGAAGGGGAACGCTGCCACAACACCCGCCGGAAAGCTCCCTCGGCACAGCTCCGGTAAACACCCCGGTCCACTCGCTCACTAAGCTCCGCCTGCTCCGGGTCCTCCTGGGACTCCGTCAAAAGGCATGTGGTCTGCACAAGACACAAACATGTGCGGGCAAAGCCCGTGCAGGGGTGAGTATAAACATACTCAGTAGGCACCCCAAAAACCCAAAACCCAAGGGAGCAACTGAAAGGCAACAGTCTTCTCAACCCAGCCAGAGGGAACCCAGACGAGAGAGAAACTCCATCTCGTGACCATCCTCGGCTAACACAACTAGTCAGCCCAGCTCAGCTCAGGTGTATGCCCATACATACACCTTGAACAATCCAGATATACACAGCTCACGGCACAAAGCCACAAGAGGTACCGACCTCGTCACCAGCAACTGTCCACAATAGGGAGAGTACACCACGAACACTGTCATACCAGATGACACTCATCCAAGAGATACACTCCATCGAGATACTCGCAAACATCACAGACGCTCACCCGAGAGACCACGCTCATCGGATAGCATCACTGAGGAAACATCACTGTAGCAACATAACCACCAAACTCCTCGGAGAGGGGATCGCCGCTAGGGTCCGCTAGGGGGATACCAAGACCCACTCCGGTATACGTAGCTCTCCGATAGGGGATCACTCCCAGGGTCCGCTGGGGGATACCACAACCCGATCTGGCATACGTAGTTCTCACAGATAGGGGATCACACCCAGGATCCGCTGGGGGATACCACAACCCGATCTGGCACTCGACAGAAGCTCCACACTCAGATAGAGGATCATCGTCCATATAAAGATGGTCACGACGATACCGGAACCCTATCTGGTATAACTCGCGATGTAGGGGATCGAACCGACGATGCCGCAACCCTACCGAAACCTCGCGCTGAGTAGGGGATCGCATAACCAACAATACCGCAACCCTGCCGACACCAAGCGCTGAGTAGGGGATCGTATAACCAATGATACCGCAACCCTACTATAAACATCATGCTGAGTAGGGGATCGTAAACCCGACGATGCCACAACCCTACTGTGCACGACCCACCGCGTAGGGGATCATATTCTTGATGATGCCACAAACCCTACGGGGTTAACCTGCTAGATAGGGGATCGCCGCCCGTAAATAAGCGGTCACAGCGATACCAAGAACCCGATCTAGGGTAAAGATGCTAGAGGATCCACTCCGGGCCCTCCGGAGGGATACCACAACTCTAACAGTTTAAACATCCCATCGAGAGGATCACAAACCCATACGAAGGTTGTGATACCACACGAACCCTCGTAGGAACGAACCAAGGGAGAACCCTCAACCACTGCTGGTCCAAACGTCGCTAACCCGAGCGACTCGCCCCAAAGCCACACTGCGCACCTCCGAAGCCAAAACCGAGGCCATCATCGCGTTCCACGCGGAAAAACACGCAGGATAGGCTGTTTACTCGCCCGAAATGGAGCACCGGTGAAAACGACACTATTCACCGTAGCTAGCTCGTGCGGAGCCCACACAACGATCCCGAAACCCATCGGGCGGATCACACCACGGCGATCCCCTCGGAAAAACAAGCGGAATCGACTACTCGCTCGCCCAAAACGGACAACCGGTGAAAAAGGTACTATTCACCGAAGGCCGGCTCGGGTGGGGCCCACGCCTGGATTCCGAATCTCAACAAACGGATTGCACCATTGCGATCCTCTCGGAAAAACACACAAGATCGACTAATCATCCGTCAAAATCGGACTCCTGGTGTAAAAGCTGCGTTTCTCCGCAAACGCCAAAACCTGGCCTCGTGGGGCCCGCACCCCGTTCTCAGTCCCAACACCCGGAAACTATCTCAAAAAGTTCGTCGTACCATCAGGGTCACAACGCCACTGACGACACGTCAATCGGACGCTCCGGGTAGAAGTTACAACGGTCCGAAGTCGTAAAATAATAAAATAATATTATTTTATACGACGTTTCTAACTCCCGGGCCACGATCCCGAACCGTAAAATTCTCAAGGTGAGTTCAAAAGGTCCGCCTCGACGCAAGGAGCGCGTCGCCGCAAACGGCTCGCAAATCGGAGTTACGGTTTGCGAGTTACGGGGGTTTAAAGAACCCCCGGAACATTCTGGCCGGACCACCGCAAGGTCGCCGGAAACCACCGCGCCGCCGCCGGACTCCGCCGTGCCGGAGCCGGAAACCACCGCGCCGCCGCGGGTCTCGCCGGATTCCGCCATGGCTGCCGCGGGTCTCGCCGGAAAACCGGGTTTTTCGCCGGAAAACTTCCGGGAGCCACCGGGAGCACTCCGGTGCTCCAAATTCAGATCCGAAAAAAGATTTGGAAAGCTCGGGACCCGAACTACACAAATCTTATGAAAATTTGAAGAAAAACAACACAAAAACAGGATCCGGGATTGTAAAACTCAAACCGCCTACCTCGCGGGCGAAACGCCGACGTTCTGCCTCAGATCCGTGCTCCAGAGCTTCCGTTGCGCGCTCCTGGAACGTCCGCCATCGAAATCCGAGCTCGTGGACGCCTCGTTTGCTCGATTCGGTGGAGTGGCGGCGAAGAACGGCGAAAAACGACGAAGAACGATAAAAGGGGGGTGGGGGGCGCTGATATTTATATCAGCCACCCGCCGGCGCCAAACTCGCCTCGGACCCGACGCCCGATGCGAACAAAAGTAAGGTCACCCCTAGGGTAAACGCGTCGTTCTGAACGCAACGGCAGTCTCAGATTTTCCATCCGAGACTCCGTTCAGAAGTTATTCTAGCCGACGCTCGCCCACTAAGTTGCTACTTATTTACGGAAATGCCCCTGGTGGCGTTTCTCACCGCAGGCCCGCGCCCGCAATGTTTACACCCCACCTAGGGTAAATGGCACGTTCCGGATGCAACCGTGCCCTCAGATTCCCGTTCTGAGCTACCGTTTAGGAGATATCACACCCCCGCCACGTGCATAGTATAAAAATGCTTAATATTTTTATAAATTTAATTCCGGGCACACCGGGCCTCGGAATCGCACGCCGTCTTCGCGCCTAGCTCTGGAATTATTCGTAGAAATATTCCAAAGTCTGACAGGGCCAAAACCCCGAGTCGCTACACCCACCCCCACCTGCACATCCCACCCCCTTCCTACTTATACACCCCCTCCGCACCTGAATGCTCCCTCCCCACCTTCATAGCCCCCCCTTCTCCACTCACCCCTAGTTGCCTCCCCTTACACTCCTCCCCACTTGCACCCCCCATGCACACCCCCTCCCCCACCAACCCACCTGCACACCCCCTCCCCACCTGCACACGCCCCTCTCTATCTGCACACCCCACTCCCAACCTGTACAACCCCCACTCCCCACCTCACCTCCAGCGGCATCCCCCTAAAAATCCATACTCCCCCCAACACCCCCCTTCCCCACCAGCACACCCCTACCAACCTGCACACCACCTCCCCACCTGCACCCACATCCCCACCTACACACTTCCCACCCACACACACACACACCTCCACTCCTCCCAACCTGGGAAACCCCCTTTTCACAACCCCCATTCCCCAAATCACCCCAATCAGACTCCCCTACACATCCCCTCCCCCATTCATAGCCCCCTCCCCCTTTCACACCCCTCCCCTTCCGGCACACCCCCCCCACCCACCTACACACCCCCTCCCCCCTCCACACATTCACACCCCACCCCCCTCCCCAACCGCCTAAGAAATTTCAAAAATCACAAACCCATTAACATTTCTAATAATCCATGTTCTTCTATTTTTATGAAAATATCCATGATAATAACATTTTATAGTCTAAATCATTCAATAAATATCAACATTCATTTTGAAATACAAATATTAATATCAGAGAAGAGTCATTAAATTCAAAACTCATCTCCCATACATATTTATAACCCATTTTATAATGGAACCAAACCAAATACACATGTGTCAACCATAAAAAATCTAGAAGCACTTTTTCATAAAGTATTAAACATATACATAATATATAGGTGATCTGTAACAAAATAATAAATGGGGATAATGTGGAAGTCCATTTGGATAGCTCCATATATCCATATTTATCCATTATATCTTCCATTTTTAAGGGAGGTTTTAGTGGTATGTATATGGAATTTTAGGTATTATTCCACGTAACCTCCTTTAATTTATCTCTCCACTAACATCCCATTGTTTTAGTGGTTGTGTATTTACGAACTATATGAACATTCCTCCACAACAGAGTGCAATCAATAAAAGTGGATGGGGGTTTTTTTAGATTTATAGTGGAATAATGATGATGATGAATAATCAAGGTTTATTAATTCTTAAATATAGTAAATACCTCATGTGACATATAGTGTGTTAATAGTGATGATACCATTGCTATATGAGTAGATTCAATGGGTTTTTCAAGGTAATTTATAAACATATGGAACTATTTTTAAATGAATGGACTGGGGCCTAAGGGAATAGTGGTGAGTAAGGATCCCTATGTGACCTTCTAGAAATTATGAATATTTTACCATAATGTAAGATATGGGATTGTCTCAGTGGATGGGATATCTTGATTCCAATGTAAAACATTAATTTAAGAAAACCTATGGGTTACAAAATCTATCCAAAAGGGGTTAGAATTATTGTAAGGTGGAATAATATATATTTTATTCTATTGATACAATCATGGTAGATGTATTTTGGTGATTTGACCTACATTAATGTTACATTTAAAACATATAATTGTTGAATAAGGTCTTAGGAGGACTATATTGATTCATGAGGGTTGTTTTTCCTTAATATAAATGTGATTGTTAAAAGGTTTGACATTTATTATTGATAATGTAGTGGTGGGGTTTTACATATATTCCTAGAGTGGTGTGATGAGTGATGGGGTTATGACTTAAATAGAAACTATTATGGTATAAATCACTAGATCTAGTTATGTGATATATTTTCCTTCATGAAAATTTAATGTACTATAAATTATTACCTGAATCTGGAAAATTGTAAATTTCACTCAAATTGACTCATATCCTTTCCATATTACTTCCATACAACCTCAAAGACTTATTCTAGTATCATGAAACATTATATCGTGATGTATTCATAAAATCCAAATCAAGAAGATTCATAATTTATTAGAAAATCAAAATATTTTTAGTTAAAATACAACAACACAATGTATGAAGTACAAAGGATCTGTAAAGGAGACTAGATCAAAAATGGCGTCTCATAATGTAAATCCTCAAAAGACAGTGAATCCAAGAAATATTACTCATAATTGGTATAATGAAAACGAATAAGCTCATGTTCTTCATCCAAGAGTTTGATTTTATGTAAAAAAGAGAATTTTGAAATATCTTTGATACCATTTAAAAAGAGAATTCATAGAATTCATACGTCCATGTCAATCCATGTTTTATTATTTATAAATAAATAAATAAAGATAATGTGACCTAAATAATCACAAATATATTTCGTCATAGAAAATCATCATACATCATACGTGGGTAATATCAGTCAAATGGATCAATCTATCTCCCATCACCATCATTATCACCACCATCATCACCAGCCTAATCCTTGTCCTCATCCATGTCCCCATCATCATACCTACCCCCATCTCCACCCTCATCCCCATACTCATCCTCATCATCCTCCTCACCATCCTCCTGTCCCTCATCCTCTGCCTCACCCTCATCTTCCACCTCGACCTCCTTCTTGCCCTCATCCTCGGGATAATTCTTGTCCTCGACATCTTACTCTCCATTGTCATTACGAGGAATGATATCAGCTCTACCACCACTAGAACTACCACCTAGTTCAGTAAATATTGAACTCATCAATGACATATATTCATCACAAGCTATGTTGTCCTTTGGTGGATGTGTTGGACATAAAACCTTCATCAGTTTCTTAAATTCAGTGTTTTCCCTAGAAGACCGTTCATCCATCAGTGTGGCCCTTTTCATACCATGTTCTACAGGTTCCTTAAAATTCTTGAACATAGTGGCCCTAAAATTGGTACATAAAGAGGGCCAATACCTCGTTGGGACTATACTCTTCCCAGTTCGACAGTGTACTTTGGAAGAGTTTTCATCTCCCAACACCTAATTTAAGTGATCATTTGGCCCAAAATTGTCACGTTCATGTGAATCAAGGGCCTCTAAAGTAGATTATTAAAAATTAAATAGATTATTTTATTAAAAAAATATATATTAAAATTTTAAATCAATAATGTGATACTTAAAATATGTTGCTGTGTTTGTTCGTTAACTACACTTCCATATTTTTTCCATCTACTCGAGAAAAATTGTTTTTCTTGGGGCACACATCCTTGAATATTCATTACATTCCAATATAAAGAAATTTAATAAAGGAAACCATAATTAAAAATAGGTTACCAATAATTAATTTCATAACTAAAATTATATAAAAACATTAAAAATAGAATAAATTATGGAAGAAACAATAGAAAGTGCACATACTAAAGAAAAATTATAAACAGCTATCATAGATACTTCCTCTCATGATCTAACATCGTAGTACATCCCAATGTGTGGAGGTATTTTTTAACATCAATTTATTTTTTATTTTTTTCGAATGATTCCTAAATAAAATTCAATAATAAAAAATATAGTATTAATTAAATAAATGAAAATTTTAATTTAAATACATCATCTGTTATTAATAACATAAAAAAGATAGTCATCTAAGGAGTAACAGTTTTCCAATACTATTCTATTAGAAAATAATCTACGATAGGTACTACCTCTAACTCTATTCCAACTCCATAACACCAGCCGATATACAAATCAGGCTTATAGGCTCTCCCAAGATCTTCAAATTCTTTTAGATGTGCTGGTCATGCACCCTCACCATCGTGGAAATTAAACCGATGTTGAAACCAAAATATTAATTCATATAAATAAAAAAATAACATATTACATTAAAGTCAAAATATTTTTTTACCCATCTCTGTTCCCAATCATTACCCTTTACTTCTTTTGGAAACTGCCTCCATTAGAGCGGGCTGACGGGAATGATGTCAACGTATTTGGCAAGTATCGCCATCAAACACTGACATTGATGAATTGTTTTCTCAATAATTTTTTGTCTTCTTTGTATCCCACCATCAACTGCATGAGGCAGTTCCACACCACACGCATGTGTGCAACAATTCCACACGGTATGCATACATGTACATCCCCACCCCTAACTTTTATCCGCAGATGTATCTGTTATGAAATAAAAACAAATATTATATCAATAAAATTTATAATGAAAATAAATAATGGTATAAATTTTTTTAGGGTTATATAAATATACATATGGTAGTCTGATCACTGGGCACTACTGGTTCCATAGTAACTGAAGGAACACCCTATATAGGTGGAGTGGGTCCCAGTGTATGCTTCATAGGCATAGACTATGGTAGATGAAGAGTTGAATAAGATAGAATATAGAATCTTGGAGAGAAGAAAGTATAATTAAAATAATATGGCAAGGATGACTTGCCAAATGCATGGTATGGAGGAAGAGTGGGAATCGTTATCAGATATGATGTAGAAGTTTAAGGAAGCTCAAGTATAAAGAGTGGTAAAACATGAAGAGGACTAAATATCCCATGTGTGCCTAACCAAACACAAATATTGTAATGTGGGATAGATGTTATATCAATGGTAGGGGAAGTTTCTAATCAAGTACATTGACTAGATCACCTATATCTCGTACCACCCTCCCTCATTCCACCATCCTGAGTACTGGTACCACTACTAGGCTACTCATCAAATAATTGTCACCTAATTTGTGTATCAAAAAAAAAGGTTTAAAAAAATTAATCACATGACAATATATGTTATTTAAGTATATATATATATATTTAATAAAATACTCACAATAGGCACTAGTGGAGGAATTCCAATCTCATCCATGCAATTATTGTTGTCTTTCATCCTCTTTCATCACATATCTTCAATATGTTTAATTTCATGAAATTGAAAACAAATATAAAAGTAATTAATAAAGGATAGCTAATGTGTAACTACAATGAACATATGAATTCTCTATCCATCCAAGATCTAACTATATCAAATCATAATAAACTATCTCATCAAAAACCACACCCAAAACCCATAGGTCTGGGTATCTAATAAATCATACCCTTTTCATATAATCATGATTCCTAAAGTACATCAAGTAACTTAAATTAAAAGGATTGAAATAATTTTAAATTTCTTCACATTAACCCTCGCAATGGTATTGAAGTAATCAAGGTCACTAGTACAATAAACTTTTTTATGTCTGTTTTTTATCTTTTTAACATTGGTTTTCAATCGATGTTATTTTTAGAGACGTTAAAAATATGATTTTTTACGGTAGTTATTTCATAAATGATGTTAAAAATGAGGTTTTACGGTTTTTTAACAATGTTTTTTTAAAAAATGTTGTGAAATACCTTTTGTAAATGACGATAAAAATTCATTTTTTAGGTCGGTTTTAAAAAAACCGACGTTAAAAGTCATTTTTCACATTGGTTATTTAAAAAATGATGTGAAAGGTCATTATTAACATCAGTTTCTAAATAACTAACATAAAAATTGTTTAACATCTTGTAGGGAATTTTCTATGATTTTATTTGATAGGTCTTTGAGTTAAAACTAAGTTACGGATCAAAAGTTATGTCCATCAGAAGTTAAATATATATTTTTGAAGGAAATATCGAATGAAACAACTGTAGCTTCATCTTAGAAGAAGTTTTAGAATAAAATGTACGAATTTTTTTTAACCTGATATAAAGAATTATTCATCATTATAGAAATATAATAATCATTAATTTTTATATCAATTAACAAAAATACTCATAAAAAATAAATCATTAAAAAATCATTGCGACTACCTTGACGAGATCATGGAAAGAAGAAATAGATTTACATGAAAGATAAAATAAGTTTAGTCGGTGGAACGGTGATGGTTGAAATAAATGATCATTAAATTATATATCAATTAAGAAAAAAATCATAAAAACCATAAAATCATGTATACAAAATAAAAAATACATTGAAGAGATCACAGAAAGAAGAAATAATTGATTCATGTTAAAGAACAATGACTATAGTTTGGGGAACAATGATGGTTGAAAGAAATGATCATTAAATTATGATCTTTTTATATTGGAAACATATAACTGAGATGATCAATGTAAATGCTGTAATAAATATTTTATGCAGTAATTAGAAATATTGATCCCACGAAGCAAAAAAATTGAAATTTCGCATGGGTGGGACATTAAAACTATCTTTCACATCAATTTTATGATAAAAATTGTGAATATATATTAAAATTTTCACTTATTTTTCATGTCGGTTATTATATAACCGACCTGAAAAATCAAATTTCATAACTGTTTCACATCGGTGATTTAATAACCTACATTAAAAGTTTTTTCTGGTGTTTTTTATTTAGTAGCTAATGTGAACATTTTTTACAAAAATCTAGTTAATTTTTCAAGCTTCTATTAAATAGTTCACAGAGCTCAAATAGAGTTATGGAATAAAATTTATGGCCTTCTGAAATAGGCCTTCCCTATGACTTCATTTAGAGATAATCAACTTCTAATTACCATAACATTGGATATGTAACTCCATTTGAGCTCTGTGACCTATCAAATAGATGCTTGGGAAATTAAATTCATGTTTGTAAACATTTTTCACATTGTTAATTAATTAAGCTATATGAAAAAGTAATAAAATTTTATTTTTCACATCAGTTATTGAGAACATACCTGAAGAAATTTTTTGTAAAATATATTTTTCATGTCGGTTATTATATAAAAGATGTGAAAAATAAAATAAATTATATTTTTTACATCGGTTCTTATATAACCAGTGTTAAAAATATGCAAAGATGGTTTTTCACATCAGTTATCATATAAATGAGGTGAAAAATCAATTTTTAGAGACTTTCATGCCAGTTATAAAAAACCAATGTGAGAAAAGGCGATGTTAAAAAAGTTTTTGTACTGGTGCGTGAATCATTCCTATTATGAACCATCATTTTATGATTATCTTTAGCAATTTAAAAAACAAAAAATCAATAAAATTGTTAAATAAACCCCCAAGTGTTAAAATACATCCATTGCAATAGTAGAATTTATTGACATCATCAAAGAACATCCCAAAATAAGATTCTTATGTACTTTCCAAAAAACACTATAGTTTGGGTGGTTATAATTCCACTAACAAGTTATATAGGAAAACCATATAACTCATTATGGAATCTTTTTGCAACTAAACTTTTTTTCATTATAAAATTCAGAAATATATAAGAATATAAATGTCATGTGAATTATACATGCCACATATAATGAATGTATAATCCTCGATCATCTATGGTCCATGTGTTAAAACCAAAAAATACAGTATCAAATTAGCACATCATAAATGTGTTAGTGTAGATCCTCTTTCCACTAGTGTGTGTTCATGTAGGTATATCTACATCATGTGGGGAAGAAGAAACTTATAGATTTGTGAGATCTTGTTTTCTTTTTATCATAGATTTTTATTTGTAAGTGGGAAGATCCATTAATTGGTGGGATTCCATAGTAGAAGCATAGTGGATATCTATTATTATAGGATTTATAGGTCCATAGTGTAACCATTTTAGTTTTTAATGGATAATCTGCAGTTGGGATGACTAATTAATCATGTAAAGAAGTAGGCATTTGAGTTCAAACATTTTAAGACTATGTACATTGGGATTTATCAATTTATGTTTCATATGGGGTCTGGATGAGTTGATTAAATATTGAAAGGATCATGAAATTAACTAGTATAGAAGTTTTAATTAAAAAGGAACCGTAAAAATTGTACCACTCATTCACCCCCTCTTGGTGTTACCAACCAACATGGTCTCTACACTAGGGCTCTCACGACTGAGAGAAGTAGTAAATACATAGAACAAGGATTTTGTCGGGACATCAAATCCTTTTATTGGGGACCTAAAAAATAAGTACAACTTGTTGGAACTATAATCTAAATCTAATTATAAGAAGATGAAACTTATAATAGAAATATATGAGATATAAAAATAGAGATCATATTTAGCACCTAGTTGTCTCTACAAATAAAAGTAAATGAATCTTCTTAAAAAAATGATTCTTCAAGAAGTAGTAGTTCTGAAAATATTCTTCACTATAGTATAATATTTAAAGAAAAAAACATTAACATAAAGTATTTTTCAATTATATCACAAGAATACTTCTTCAATGTATAATAAAAAGAATAATTCTCACTACTACAGTTGGTTCAAAAAGATCCACAAATCACTCCATGAAAATAGTACAACTATTGATGACTTTCACTTGATATTAAATTGGAAATAATCATTTTCAAAATAATATAAACAAATATTATATTTAAAAACATCTTCAAATAACCATTTTGAAACATCATTGAAATTTTTATGATAATTAGTCTGAATTAATTGGATTTTAATAGTTCTTAAAAATATCAATAAACACCATATTTCAAAATCTAACAATACCTATGATTTATTTTGACATTATAACATAACATGTAGTATCCCTTAGTAGTAAATTACATGTAACGTAGTATTAACCTTCACATAGTGGTTCTCAATGAACAAAATATAGTGAGGGTATCATCCTCTTAAAGTTAGAGTGTGATTTTCAAAATACAACATTTAAGGGTAGACTAATAATGAATGAGTATCATGTCATTTATCTTATGGTAAAAAATTATATAGCTATATTTAGGTCTACCCAATGACATCATGTCCACAATCATTAAATTTTATATAAACCAAGGATAAAATTACTCATGATCATATTGATGTCTTTAATGTCAATCAAAACTATTCAATGAATATAAATCACAAAAAAGAAACAAAACGAAAACCTAAAATGATATATTTTTGGTGTTTATAAGGGGATCATAATACAGGTAAAACTAAAATGATTACATCAAAATCGAATGGAAAGAAGAAAAAATAAATTGGGGAAGATGACATAAATTAGTTACAATATACCAATTTGAATTGGAAGAACAAATATTACTTGAATCAAAGATAGATCACCAGTTAAGAAGTAGGGTTCTCAGCCTATAGAACTCTCGTTTAGGGAAATATGTTTGAGTTGGGTTATTGAGGAAGTTTCCTTAGGGAGTAGGGTTGGAATCCTATATAAATTAGTTCTCGAGGAAGTGTGACCGAGAAGTAGGGTTCAGAAGAGGGAGAGATATTGGGCAACCCTCTAGAAAATATAGGTTCGGGATTGGTTATAGATGGAGGATGGGGTCTTGACTGGTTTTAGGGATTTTATAACCCATCTACTATTAATAAATAGTGGGATATAGGTTATATCCTAATGGTTTCCACAAACTATTGGGATACCTATGCCAAATTTATTATGTACCAATGGTTGTATAAAACCATTGGGAATTCATTGCCTACCCCAACGGTTTTCTCAAACCATTGGTAAAATAAATCTTATATTAGTTTATGCCAATGGATTCAATTAAATATTGGTATAGGTTACTTTTCTCAACACGTTTTTCAAACTATTCAGATATATGCATTAGTATTGGTGGGATTTTCACCAGTGTCTTTTCCACCACCAACCACTTTGGTAGCTTCTCCCCAGAGTGTGAAAATAACCACCTCAATATTTGATGAAAGTGGATCAACGAGTCAAAAAATATCTCCCTTTCGGTTTAGAAGCCATCAAGGATAGATTCTGTCAAACACTATCATGAACTCTATACCATCTGTGCCAATCATTTTCTTTCTGAGGGATCCACAAAACATATTTCCACATATTATTCACATTCACTAGCACCAGGAAATACACATCAAGTGTGGAATGCTTTGGATAATCGATAATGGGACCAAACCCCCACTTCTATTGATGAATCATGTTGGAATATTCTAATTTTATCCAGTGAGCAAGCTCATATTCATGGTCACTCATTGAAAGTATGTGTAACATCCCAAGGTTTTATAAAAATAAATTGAAAATGCTTGAAATTTTGTTTAAGGTATATATTTAAAAGTATCCTTTAAACATAATTTTATTTCTTCTATGTTTTGAATTTCAAGAAACTGTCATCTACAATTGTGTTCAGTATGTTATTTAGAGTCTGATGGAACAAACTTGTTTTTTGGTGAATAGTAACATGCCCTTATGAATAGTAACGTGAATAGTAATATGAATAGTAATATGACCTCATGAATAGTAAATAATATTATTATTTTATTTTCCCATGGCAATAGGATAATGGGATCTTAATTAATTTTCCAATGTCACATAAAACTAATTGCACTTCAATATTGTTATTTTTCGAATTAACTGTGACCTTATTTAAAAATTAAATTAATAATATTTAGAAAATTATTTTTGAAAAATGGAGTTCATTTTTGAATTCTACACATCGAAAAATGGTTGGGGTAAATTTTTGGTATTTTTCTGAAACTCTTGAATTTTCGGTGAATAGTGAAATACGGTAAATACCGTATAATCAATTTATCAGTAAAAATGCACTATTTATGACATCATAAGTGATGAAAGGCCACTTGCTTCGAAATAACATGATATTATCACTATTTAGGGCCACTTGATTTGAGATTATTCATAGTCTTGATAAAAATATTATAATAATAATTAAAATAATCTAAAATACCTCCTCTCCTCCACTATAAATACCACCCTCACTCCCCTCTTCCTCTCACACCTCTCAAGCCTTGAGCATTGTCTAATTTCTGCCAAATTCCCTCCCCAATCTTCTTCTCCACGTCCTAGAGCTGCTGGTCTCACCAAAAGACCAAAATCGAAGCCCTTAAGAAGGATCTCAAGGAGAAGAGATCAAGAGGTAAACATCCTCTTTTATTTTCATTCTTTCCTTCCAGTTTATGTTATTCTCTTCCTTTCCCTTTGTCTTTTGTTGGGATATTTCATTTAATATTTCCCCTTACTGTCCAATGTTTTTATGATGATGAGATATTCCATTCCTCTCATCAATCTTATTTTTATGAAATTTTAAGAGATGTCGTTAGGCTGCCGAATTTTTGTAAGAAATTTCTCATGTTTTCTTCATTTCAAGATTCCCTTCTCTTCGTTATTCACCCCCTCTTATCCAAGAGGCATGAAATCTCCAGAATCATGTATATTCTGGATGTTTTCATGTTTATGGAAAATTAAAAATCATTATTCCTCTCCTCTCTCACTTATTTAAAGAATCAAAAAACATTGTCCATTTGTGTCGAATTACCGATATCGTGGAAGATGTATTTTCAATCTCCATTAATTCTTTCAAGTCTGGTCATGAAACCATTTATATGGTTAAACCAGGTTATAATATATGTTTTATGAATCATATAAGGTTCTGTAATTCTTTTGTACTCATGATTCAAATTTATAAGACTAAATGAAGTTGTAATTATCAAAGAACCACTTAAATTATCTAAACGAACATAATTAATGTTCTAACTTATAAATCATCATCATATAAAGCACAAAAGTGATAAATGGTATAATTTATGGTACTGGAATTATGTAAATACTACTCCTTCCAATCAACAAGAACGATTCATCATGAACTGATTGTGAAAATCACAAAAGAACTCACCCAAAATAATGCAAGGAACAAAATACTAAGAATTAAGGGGTGAAATGAGGTTATGAAATGACCATATAAGATGTTATAAACATGAAAATGTTTCTATAAAATAATAATAACACTCTTTTAACCATTATACAGGAGGTTTAAACAATTTTTAAGTAAGGCAAGCCCAAGGTAAGGGAATTCTTAACCCGATTTCCATTCTTTGGGTTAACATTCTACTTTATTATTAATGTGTTATTTAAATTGTTTGTGTGATGGGTTTTTTATATATATTATGTTTCACTATGTGTATTTACAGAGTATATACATATTCCATCCACTCAATTAAGTCTCACTTCAAGTATTTGATGTTTATAAGGGATTTTCTTCTAAAAATCCTCTTTTAAAATTCTGTTTTAAAAGATTCAAAGGCAATGTTTTTATTCTATTGTTTATGTTGTATGATTATGTTTTTGTTATTGTGCATTGTTTATGATGAAGGGTGGTACCTATATTTCCCTCCAATGCATTGGGTATGAGGAAGTTGGAGGTCGGCCGTATGGTTACTCCGAGTGTAACTGTGATGGTTACACAAAGTACGGTAGCCGTGAGGGTTACAAATTTTAAGGTAGCCAAGATGGTTACAAGATTATGTAAGTAATGCCCCAATATACCTCTATGATTATAATTATGTTTGTGTGGATCTTGTGTAAATCTCATGTTACGCTAAGTAAGATTTTATGGTTGGAAAGCATGTCTTTTGAAAATGTTTTCATACGTCATGCGTATTCATGGACTAATGTGATTTTTCCTTCTTTTTCTTACCTTACTGAGCTTTTGTGCTCATCCCAAGTTTTTAAATGATTTCCAACAGGTTAATGATGAGTAATACAATGAAGGAAGACATGTTAAATGTTGAATAATTGTCAAGGAGTCTTGTTTTGTGTTTTAATGTTTTATATTCTGAGGATAATGGAAACTGATTTTATGGTATCCACTATGTAACAATGTGTAATGTTATGAATGTTTAATCTTAATTTTCTAAAGCTCTAAACTTGAAAAGATCCTCAATGTATAATGAAGTGTTTTCTTAAATAAATTCAAGATTATGTATGAAATAAGTGCAGGTCCTTATAGTTGGTATCAGAGGATGCTTTAGATAACTTTAGGGGTTAAGGTGATGCTAATAGAATACCATAAATAATTCTCACCCTATGTTTAATTTGTTATAGCATATAAATATTACCATGTTGCTTCATCTAAGAAATGTTTGTTTAGAATGGTTGTCCACAGAAGGAACATGGATGCTGAAGAGGATAGGCACCGACAGAATGACATCCTTCCTGATCAATATCCCAGAATGGTTGGGATTGGAACCGAGCAGTTTGTGATAGTAATGGCTCAGCTAACACATGCAATAAATGGTGGTGGCATCCATGAAAGAGGACAAATAGAAGTACCCCAACGGAACATGATAGTGGTGGAACATTTTATGAGACAACATCCTCCTGCATTCAATGGATCTTCTGACCCAGTGGCAGCAGAAGGATGGATTAAAGCCCTTGAAAAGATATTTGATGTTATGGGATGTTCAGACAATCAAAAGGTAAGTCTTTCCATTTATCATTTTGAAGGGGAAGCTGATCAGTGGTGGTCAATGGTAAGGAATATCAGGGGTAGAGAGGATTTTGATGCCTTAGTATGGGATGAATTTAAAAGTCTTTTTCTTGAAAAATATTTTCCTAAGGTGGTGCGACTTAGAATGGAGAAAAAATTCCTTGAATTGAAACAAAAGGAGGAAGATTCAGTGGCTATGTATGAGGAGAACTTCACCCGACTGGCGAGGTATGCTCCAAATCTTATTCTGGATCTCAATAGCAAAATCAACCGCTTTTACTCAAGATTGAAGCCAAGGTATCAAAGGGCGTTGGCCTCCCGTGAATTCAAAAGTTACGAGAAACTTGTCCGATGTGCTGAGAGGGTAGAGATGGGGTTTGTTGATGATCACATGCAATTTGGAAACAATGAGAATAAGAGGTCCAATTGGAAAGCAATGGGTAAGAATAAACCAATGAAATCTGGTGGTAAGAAAATATAGTTTCCAGTTTGTGAAAAGTGTGGCAAGAAGCACCTTGGGGAATGTCTTATCAAAACTGGGAAGTGTTTTAAATGTGGTAAGTTTGGACATATGGCCCGAGATTGCAATGAAAATGATCCAAAGACTAATCCTGATAAGCAAACTGTAAAGTGTTTTAAATGTGGTGAGATGGGTCCCTATGCAAATGCCTGTCCAAAGGGGGATCCAAATGATGCAAAGAAGCCAGACTACAAGCAGAAAGGTGTAGTGAGATCCTTTGCGACTACGTCGGCAGATGTTGGTCCATCCAATGAAGTTGTATCACCTCCAGGGTGCTCAGTACTTTTCCAAGATTGACTTGAGATCTGGATACCATCAGCTGAAGGTGAAGGAGGATGACATCCCAAAAACAACCTTTCGTACTAGATATGGGCATTATGAATTTGTTGTTATGCCATTTGGGTTAACTAATGCACCTGCTGTATTCATGAATCATATGAATAGAGTATTTCATGAGTTCTTGGATAATTTTGTGGTTGTATTTATTGATGAAATTCTGGTTTTTTATAAAAATAAAGAGGATCATGAAAAACATCTAAGGGTTGTTTTACAAACTTTAAAAGAAAAGAAACTATATGGAAAATTCAGCAAGTGTGATTTTTGGTTGCAACAGACTTCTTTTCTTGGGCACATTGTAAATAAGGATGGAATAACAGTTGATCCTGCCAAAACAAAAGTAGTTGATGAATGGCCAAGACCCACAAATGTTACAGAGATTCGTAGTTTTCTGGGCTTAGCAAGTTATTACCGACGCTTTGTTATGAACTTTGCATGGTTATCTAGCCCAATAATTAAGTTAACACGGAAAGGGGTTAAATTTGTTTGGACAGAGGAATGTGATGTTTGTTTTTAGAAACTAAAGAAGAGATTGGTGAATGCTCCAGTTTTGGCGTTACCTTCCCGGAATGGTGAGTTTGTCATCTACAGTGATGCTTCTTTGAAGGGACTTGGTTGTGTTTTGATGCTGAATGATCAGGTAATTGCCTATGCTTCGAGACAACTTAAACCTCATGAGCTGAATTATCCCACTCATGATTTGGAATTGGTAGCTGTGGTTTTTGCTTTGAAAATATGGAGGCATCATCTATACGAAACCAAATGCCAAATATATACTGACCATAAAAGTCTTAAGTATATATTCACTCAGAAGGAATTAAACATGAGGCAGAGAAGATGGCTATAACTGATAAAGGATTATGACTGCACGATTAATTACCATCCTGGAAAAGCAAACAAAGTAGTGGATGCCTTAAGTCGGAAAAATCATGCATCATTAACCATGCTACGTTTGGAACGTGATCCCTTGATTAATGATTTGATAAATTTTGGCTTGGAAGTTTTTGGTGCAGGGAATATATCTGTTTTGTTTCAGGTTTCAGTGTAGTCTTTGTTGTCAGACAGAATTATGAAAGCGCAGAGGGAAGACCGTGAGCTACAGAAAAAGGTAGAATTGGTTAAAATGGGTAAGTTTCCATAATTTAATCTTGATAAAGATTGTGTTTTAAGGTTTGGAAAAAGGTTGTGTGTGCCTTGTGATTCCCAGATGAAGAAAGAATTGTTGTGTGAAGCTCATAGTACTCCATTTTCTGTTCATCCTGGAAGTACTAAGATGTACAGAGACCTTCGGGAGTATTACTGGTGGAATGGTATGAAAAGAGATATTGCTGATTTTACAATGAAATGTTTGACATGTCAGCAGGTTAAAGCAGAGCGACAGTTACCGAAGGGGATCCTTCAGCCTTTGCCGGTGCCAGAATGGAAATGGGAGAATATATCCATGGATTTTGTGGTGGGAATACCAAAGACTTCTCGAGGTAACAATGCGATATGGGTTATTGTTGATCAGCTAACAAAGTCTGCTCATTTTCTTTCTATTCGAGATACAATGACATTAGATCAGCTTTCTCGATTGTACCTCAAAGAGATTGTCAGGTTACATGGAGTTCCTCTTTCCATTGTGTCTAACCGAGATCCCAGGTTCACTTATAAATTTTGGAAGGGACTTCAGAAGTCTTTGGGCACAGAGTTGAATTTTAGTACAGCTTTTCATCCTCAATCAGATGGGCAGTCAGAACGCACAATTCAAACTTTGGAGGATATGTTTCGAGCTTGTTCAATGGACTATCAGGGAAGTTGGGATCAGTATCTTTCACTAGTTGAGTTTTCTTATAATAACAGTTTCCATTCCAGTATTCAGATGGCACCTTTTGAGGCCTTGTATGGAAAGCGGTGTCGGACTCCTGCGTTTTGGGATGAAGTCGGTGAAAGAAAGTTGATGGGGCCAGAATTAGTAGAAGAAGTGGCTGAGAAAGTGAGGATGATCCAGCAACACATGAGGATAGCTCAGAGCAGGCAGAAAAGTTATGCAGATAACAGAAGGAAAGACTTCTCTTTCAAGGTAGGTGACCATGTTTTCCTTAAAATATCTCCTTGGAAAAGTGTGATGCGTTTCGGTAAGAAAGGGAAACTAAGTCCACGGTTCATCGGTCCTTTTGAAATCTTGGATAAAGTTGGAACAGTTGCGTACCGCGTAGATTTGCCTCCGAGCTTGTTTCAGGTACACAATGTTTTTCATGTTTCGATGTTGAGGAAGTATGTTCCAGATTCATCACATGTCTTGAGGCCAGAAGAAGTTCAGCTAGAAGAGAACCATTATTATGAAGAAAAACCAGTTCAGATTCTTGATCGAAGAGAACAGGTATTGCGGAATAAGGTAATCCACCAGGTAAAAGTTTTTTGGAGAAACCACATGGTTGAAGAAGCAACATGGGAGTCTGAAAATGCTATGAGGGAAAAATACCCTCAGTTGTTTAATAAGTAAATAAAATTGCGAGGACGCAATTTCAAGAAGGTGGGGATAATGTAACATCCCAAGGTTTTCTAACCTTGAGCATTGTCTAATTTCTGCCAAATTCCCTCCCCAATCTTCTTCCCCACGTCCTAGAGCTGCTGGTCTCACCAAAAGACCAAAATCGAAGCCCTTAAGAAGGATCTCAAGGAGAAGAGATCAAGAGGTAAACATCCTCTTTCATTTTCATTCTTTCCTTCCAGTTTATGTTATTCTCTTCCTTTCCCTTTGTCTTTTGTTGGGATATTTCATTTAATATTTCCCCTTACTGTCCAAAGTTTTTATGATGATGAGATATTCCATTCCTCTTATCAATCTTATTTTTATGAAATTTTAAGAGACGTCGTTAGGATGCCGAATTTTTGTAAGAAATTTCTCATGTTTTCTTCATTTCAAGATTCCCTTCTCTTCGTTATTCACCCCCTCTTATCCAAGAGGCATGAAATCTCCAGAATCATGTATATTCTGGATTTTTTCATGTTTATGGAAAATTACAAATCATTATTCCTCTCCTCTCTCACTTATTTAAAGAATCCAAAAACATTGTCCATTTGTGTCGAATTACCGATATCGTGGACGATGTATTTTCAATCTCCATTAATTATTTCAAGTCTGGTCATGAAACCATTTATATGGTTAAACCAGGTTATAATATATGTTTTATGAATCATATAAGGTTCTGTAATTCTTTTGTACTCATGATTCAAATTTATAAGACTAAATGAAGTTGTAATTATCAAAGAACCACTTAAATTATCTAAACGAACATAATTAATGTTCTAACTTATAAATCATCATCATATAAAGCACCAAAGTGATAAATGGTATAATTTATGGTACTGGAATTATTTAAATACTACTCCTTCCAATCAACAAGAACGATTCATCATGAACCGATTGTGAAAATCACAAAAGAACTCACCCAAAATAATGCAAGGAACAAAATACTAAGAATTAAGGGGTGAAATGAGGTTATGAAATGACCATATAAGATGTTATAAACATGAAAATTTTTCTATAAAATAATAATAACACTATTTTAACCATTATACATGAGGTTTAAACAATTTTGAAGTAAGGCAAGCCCAAGGTAAGGGAATTCTTAACCCGATTTCCATTCTTTGGGTTAACATTCTACTTTATAATTTATGTGTTATTTAAATTGTTTGTGTGATGGGTTTTTTTATATATTATGTTTAACTATGTGTATTTACAGAGTGTATACATATTCCATCCACTCAATTAAGTCTCACTTCAAGTATATGATGTTTATAAGGGACTTTTCTTCTAAAAATCCTCTTTTAAAATTCTGTTTTATAAGATTCAAAGGCAATGTTTTTATGCTATTGTTTATGTTGTACGATTATGTTTTTGTTATTGGGAATTGTTTATGATGAAGGGTGGGACCTATATTTCCCTACAATGCATTGGGTATGAGTAAGTTGGAGGTCGACCGTATGGTTACTCCAAATGTAACTGTGATGGTTACACAAAGTACGGTAGCCGTGAGGGTTACAAATTTTAAGGTAGCCAAGATGGTTACAAGATTATGTAAGTAATGCCCCAATATACCTCTATGATTATAATTATGTTTGTGTGGATCTTGTGTAAATCTCATGTTACGCTAAGTAAGATTTTATGGGTGGAAAGCATGTCTTTTGAAAATGTTTTCATACGTCATGCATATTCATAGACTAATGTGATTTTTCCTTCTTTTTCTTACCTTACTGAGCTTTTGTGCTCATCCCAAGTTTTTAAATGATTTTCCACAGGTTAATGATGAGTAATACAAGGAAGGAAGACATGTTAAATGTTGAAGAATTGTCAAGGAGTCTTGTTTTGTGTTTTAATGTTTTATATTCTGAGCATAATGGAAACTGATTTTATGGTATCCACTATGTAACAATGTGTAATGTTATGAATGTTTAGTCTTAATTCTCTAAAGCTCTAAACTTGAAAAGATCCTCAATGTATAATGAAGTGTTTTCTTAAATAAATTCAAGATTATGTATGAAATAAGTGCGGGTCCTTATAGTATGTGGGGATATTCTTGTATCAAGCAAAGAGGAGGGGCATATTACTACCCTCATACATGATTCTCATTGGCATATTATAGTGGAACAAGGAGGGTATAAGGGGGTCATATCGTTATTTCAATTGAAGATATATTCTAGTATATATTGGTGTCCAAAAATGTGTAGGCCCACATTCCTATGCACACATTTCTAAAATTTCACAACTTTATGACAACAGCTAAAGAACTCCCTCTACATATTCTGGAACAAGTAAAAATATAGGGACAAACAAATATTTCTACCCCTACAACCATGGTAGAACAACATTCCAATCATTGTGACTAAGTGGTTTCTCCATAGAAAGAACACATTCTTTGTCTCTTCTAGTAGGATTATCAGTGTATTCTGGTAAAGGATAAGGCCCCAGGATGGGGTCATACTCCCAATCCTACTGATGATCAAAAATTGAGATCATAATATGACTCAGTAAAGACACTTATTACTTTCAAAAAATTCTAGATTCATACTCAAAAGTCTCCAGAACTGGATCACATCCCATTTTTAACTTGGATTCACCAATTGAGAGTCCACATGCCTTGGGATTTTTTCACATTCCATTAAAAAATTACTAATGGAATACTCCAAAGGCACTAAATCGTGCTCGTATCCCTAATCAAGATGGGTATCACCATGTTTGAGCATCACACTCCTCATGATATGATGATATTACAATCAGTGAAGCTACTAGGTATATTTCACCATCGCATCGAAGCCTAGATCATGCTCTAACTTCTGTGGATGAAAAAATACACCAGTATAATTCAAAGGCTATATAAGTGGAGGATCATATCCCTTCTCCCATTCTAGAGGACCTTTATAATATTAAAGTAGGTAATTCATATTTCGATTAGAATCATATCCCTGTCTCATTTATAGTTAACAGACATATTTATACCACCACCTACAAACAGGGTCATATAGACATACATATAATGAATAAGCTCACTAAAATACTCCATCAACTTCTTAGGAGTGGGATTATATTCTTGAAACATCATATAGATAGCAATAAATTCCATCATTCTTCATATAATAGGCTCATATCCCTACAAAATTCCAAAGGGTAAGTTGGCGTATTCTAACCACAACACAGAACAAGGCTAAAATACCTAACCTAATCAATGTCAATGTCATGGATGACGTGTAAGATACATTCTAAACACCTCAATTCCCTTTATGTAGTTAGAGACACATTCTAAACCCCTCAAGTGTTCATCTTCTCTTTAACCAAAGAATAAGGCAATCAATACATCGATAGTTCTCCTTGTGGTAGTGTGGACATGGATCATATGAACTGTGATCTTGATATCTACCATGTTGAACCTCCCTATGGTAATATCTCTATTTTAAGTGTAAATACTCTCATTTCCTATAAAAATAATTATAGATATGTGCTCAAATGTAATACGTATTCATATAGCGAGGTGTTCGAAACATCGGGGTCAACCGTATATGGTTACCCATCAACTACCAGAAACCCTTCACTACGGCCCGAAGGTGACTTCGAGAAGAACTTATATGGTCTGACCAAGTGAAGGCATGTAATTCCTGTTAAATGGAATCCTATATCGACATATGGAGAGATTTAGTAGGAAAAAACCTCCAAAATATGTTCTATCCCCCACCACTTCTGACTATGAGATCCAATAGGATGTATAAAATGATTACTTGTCTTACTTATGTTGAAATATTTGGGAATATCTTTAGTGATAAAAGTCTAGACAACTACCATATGAAGGATATGTGGGTAAGTTTCACAATTTAAATATAATCTATTTTCAACTAGACAAGGCCATTACCTCTTTGGGACTGATTGTCAAATCCTTATTAAGTATTTTAATTTGAGGATGGGGAATTTAAGCAGCATTGAAATTCACTAAACCCGTAGAATAGTAGAACTCCCCAAATGTTGAATCATGTAGTTTCATAGAGTCTATATAAATTAAGGGACCAGGTAACACATGAATCGGTTGGTCACTACAATAGAATTACCCCTCTTTAACAATTACAGTACAACAAAATGAAGGAAGAGGAGGTCTAATTAATCCTTGAACTCAACCCCTAAATTAAATGGGAATGCATGTTGACATAGGGAATAGAGTTAAAGTCATCCAGGAAACTTCCTAAAAAGAATGACTCACATCATGTGATACCATTGAACCAATCTCATACACAAGCACAACTTTTTCAAATCGAAGAGATCGCACTAGTAGTTTCCATTATTGTCATTCTGCGGAGAACATATCCTGCTAGACTGGGGAAATATTTACCACGGCCTCCAGCCCTTGGTTTATCATACCGTGAAAGGAGTCAAGATATATTGGAAGTATCCACAAATAAACCCTATCCCATAGGGATGTGGGTATTTATAAATTAATCACAATCAGCAAGTTCATCACACCCCAATAGGGTCCTATAGAAACCAGTAATGATTCAAGATCAGCCTCAACTCATAGGAATGAGAGAATATATATCCAAATTCCCTTCTTATGAGTCATTATATCCTTAACTAAACTCATTATATCCTCATCTATAGGATCAAAAAATGTGAATGACATCCTCGAACAGTCCTTGTACCATAGGTATGGGGGAATTTTCATCATCATCATCATAATAAGGGAGATTTCCTTCTCAAAATTTTGAGGTAAATATCCATAGTCAGAGTCCCATCCATCCCTCAGGCCGCAAGACAAAACTTTTATCTTCAGTTCTCTTTCATAAAGTACAATTGGAAACTCCCTCAAGGTAATTTTTCATAGGCCAAGATAGTTGGAACATATGGAAAACGAAATCAAATCCTATTAGGGGCATAATCTAAAAAGTGTAATTTTGTTAGGGGTCATAAAAATGTCCTTGATGCATTTTGTGAAGAATAACCCAATTTTGTTGAGATTAATGGAACAAATATCATTTATTGTTATACCTCTATGAATGTCATCACCAGCAATGTAGAAAATAATGTTGATGAAGATGCAAATGTAGAGGGATTCCAAGTGGACAATATTTTCAGAGAGGAGGGGGATATGGATGCACTAACCAAGGTTTCATGCATGTGGAACCAGAGTATAATCCAAAACCTACAACTTATTAATATATATTGTCCAAATCTACGATGGAATAATACCCAGGATAAAGGGAATGAAGTGAATATATCCCACTTTTCACCAAGAAGAGCTGGTATTCCTTCCATGAATGGGAATTTGGCATAGTATGGATATGATATACGAAATTCTAGACAAATAAATGAGGATATATTTAAGGGAAACATTCCCAATGGTAATAATATTCAACCAAAGATAAATATCCCTCTTCCCATATATCAGGAAAGAGATGATCCACTTACAAGAGAATAATTTGATAATCATACCATCTCCAGATCTAGGTATCTGGTCTACATAAATGAGGATTTCAATGATGATCATAACATCTGTAAATTATTGAAACAACCTTTACCTTGATAGGGTGATCAATCGGTCATTTAACGGATAAAGAATCACCTAGATATGACAGCAACACCAACACATTAAGCCTTGTACACTACATGAAGACAGGTGGTGGCTCAGAATATAGTTCCTATAGAAATGATCAATGTCATCGAGTACCTGGATTCTTGAATGGAAGTAATGTAATGGAGGATCTCACCAATGCATCCTGAGAAGAATCGTATCCGTAATGGGTGGATGACACTTCCCAAAATTTTGATTTCCCTATCATCTCTAACTTGGATGGTATATGTGATCTAGAACAACCTCTCACTAACTTCATGTCTTTATATCGTCCAATAATTGTCCCTTAACATCAAAAATAGGAAGCAAAAATGAGGTGTTTTTTACAAACTCTAATATGGCTAGCCCTTTTTTGGTAAGTAATCCTCCTAGCAGGATTCCTTGTAGGATGGGTAGACATTAATCATCAATTCCATTATGAATTCATATCTATAATAAGGAAAATGATAATTGTCGAGATAAAAAACTACCATCAGTGTGAAAATGAGATGGTTTCTAAATTTATATCTAGATGGAATGTTTTAGCCAATTCACTCAATATCCCTCTCTAATAGGAGAAACTACTGGAACCCTATGATTAAAATCTATGCGATGAGATGAAGAAACATATGATCATGATGAAATATCTTGGATGACTCCATAAGTTTATAGAAATGACATAATGTTTGTAAGACTCTATTCAATATACCTGAGATAAATCTATAATCATACCCATAACACAGGGGAGAAAGATCAGCAAGGTGAAGACTATCGATGTTACCCAAAAACTAGTAGCAGTTACCATTCAAACACCTCCGTAGGTCCCGAACAACACAAGGCCCCCTATCAAGTGACAATAGAATAAAACATTCCTTTAACCAGAAGCAGAAAGATATCATGGTCACCTAGGATTCAAGTAATGGATGATTAAACATACTCTTTCCAAACTCAGCAGGTCCCCGGTTATTTTTCTATATCCGTGGAAAATAACCTACTCAAGCTACTACATTCAAGGAATCCTAATAAGTTCAAACTCACTAAACACCCCATCTAATTCCCTTTCCATAGGCATCTTAGTGATTTTATTCAATATTTATTCATCATCAAATTCATCCTCCAAATCATGGTTTATTATAGAAATGTGATTTCTTAAAATTACCTAGAATTAGTAAAATGTGTAACCATTTTACATTCTAGAGAAGAAGGTGACTAGAATAATATTCCTGCTATGCATGAGAATATGTTTGAAAACTGGATAACTCAAAAAAATTATACAGATCTCATGCCACCTTGAGATAACATCTTTCTAAACCGGCAATAATCTTTTATCCTTGTTAGGTGACATTAAAAATACCTCTTATAGGTGGGCACAATCACCAGACCTAAGAATAAATAGAAGTGAAATATTCATATTCAAATCTTATAGAATATATGAATCATACAGAATTATTTCCAACAATATTCAAAAAATAGGCACCGACCCACCAAACGAAACCCTCATCGAATGAAGTTATCATATTTGGTTATCTTAACAAAATACACATGGAAAATCCCTTCTCTAATGGTGCATATTTCTCTGATTTTGAGTTCCCCATACCTGATCAAGGATCCAAAAGTACTATACATTGGATCCAAGGGTATATGGGACATCATGAGCATGATTGGACCCAATATCATGGTCACATATCCAAAAAGGATATATATGAAACTATGACCAATGGAAGAGCCCTATAGTGTGATCAAAATAAACAGGAATGTTCCCTTGACCCCTGTAGTGGTCTCTCTAGCCCAGTCATCTTTGTAACACCCTGAGCTTCCACGATACGCTTCTCATTCAATAATGCAATAGCTTGCATTGTACGCAACTTCGATTTCTAAAACACCGCGACTAATCAAAGTAGCCATTATGAATAGTAATAACCAATTTTTAAAATTATAGAAATTTTATATTTCAAAATGGACTTCATTTTTTTATTCGTAATATCGAAATTATACAAAGTTGAATTTTTTGTCATTTTCTGAGAACTTCCAATTTTTTTATGAATAGTGAAAAATACTTAAAAACATATTTTTTAATCAAAATAATTTATAGTGATAAATTATACTATTTAGTGGTTTTAAAGTATAATTAGAATATATTTTTACCATTTTATCCAATGGTGGTCATTAGAATTAATTTAACCTTGAAATTGGACATAAACAATTGCCAATCTTTTGATATAAATTGTTTTTCAAAAACACGCTATTTGTTGTAACAGTGGGAATTAATTATAAAATTAATTAATGCAACTTATATGTTTGGAATTTTGTAAAATAGTCATCATTTTTGAATTCGGAATATCAATTATAGCTTAGGGTGAAATTTTGGCCTTATTCTGAAAAACTTCAATTTTTGATGAATAGTGAAACCACTAAGTGGTTGTTAAGAACTGATTTTTCGTTAAAATGAAATATTACCACTTCTATGATTTGATTTTCAAAAATACGACATACATGGTTGTCATTAAGAAGTAAAATGTGGTTCAATGAGATTAAAATAATTTTTTTGGTGAATAGTAACTTTTAAGTTCTTAATCGCGATTAGAGGTAATTAGTGTAGTTTAAGGTAAAAATAATGTTTTAATAATATGAGATGAGCTTGACCCTTGTCCTACTCCTATTGTATGTGTCATGGCCGACCGAGAAAACCCATGGGTCAACTTGGGGAACCCATGGAGCCACTTTGGTTGGAAAATGATATTAATATATATTTATTTAATGTTAAAATTAAATTGACACAAACATGAGTTGTTTTACTAAAACAGTTTTTAAGTGGGGTTACACAAGTCCAAATTTTGACTATAAATATTAATTAGAAAGATAAAAATATTTCCTACAACATAGTATTTTTGTTATAATTTTTAGACATTAAATAAATTAAATTATTTATGACATCATTATGATGCAGCGATGACCTCATTGTTTAACGATTTTAATAAAATGAAAAAATAATGTAAAATCCAAGGCTTACACTTGTCCAAAAACTAATGGATGGGTATATTTCGAACCCTTATCACCTTAGCCACGAATTATATAAGTGTGGGACCTTTAAAATCCTAAAATCATGGTATAATAATGTAACATTTCAATCTTTCCAAAAGAGCCCCTCCTCTCCTCTTATAAAAGGCCCCCACCTCTACAACCTTATTCACACTTTCAAGCCTTTTGGTTCGGCCGAAATCTGCCCAAATACTCTCCCAACTTCTCTCCCTTCATCCTAGAAGCTTTACTTTAGTCATAAATCCATCCTAAGGAGTCCTTTTGATCAAATCAAAAGGAAGAACCCGAAGAAGAGGTAACATTTTCATCACCCTCTTTCATGTTTCTTTCTTCTTCCACTCCCTCTTTGTTTATTATTTCAATTATAAAATTATAAATCCAGTTTTTTCTATATACTGTGATGTTATTATAAATATGTAACAACCATATTCAGTATTCTACCCATCATTTGAATGACATGTCACCATACGTGCGTACGTACGGCTTACCGTCTCCACGTCGTGGTGTAATTGTTATTCAATATATTATTATTTAGATGGGTATAATACTGATATGTAATTCATGTAAATAATAAATATAAAATGATAATGATTCTTGTATATATGATATACTATCCAATTATATATTATTTTAATATCAAAATAATGATATTGTCGCTCGTGCGTACGTACGGACTACCGTCTCCACGAACGTGATGAGATTCATTCTCCGTCGTATCCATTCAAGTATAATTATCATTTGATGATCTAAAAATAATGTTTAAGGACAAGATATCATTCTGGATATGAATAATATACAACCTATCCACGAAAACACGACTTACGAAAATGAATAAGTTAACACCCGAAACAACAATAAATCTAAGATATTGTTAACAAAGCAATGTTAAAAGATCATATCTGATATCATATTAATGTATATGATTCTTGTATAATTTAATAACAATTATTTCACCATTATACAGGAGTTTAACCTACCCCAACCAAGGAAAAGTACAAGGTAAGGGTTTACTTCACAACCTCTTCATTATCCAAGGTTGTTTATACATAATTATCTACTGGGACCTCGTTATCATCTGCATCCATGTTTCTTAAAAATGTCTTTCAAAACATTTTTACTATTAAATGGAAAATGGGTTAAAGTAATTTATTCCCTTATACGTTTTTGAAAGGAATCTTACCGTCGTTTTCTAAACAATGTACTTTTTGACCTTTTTGACAAATTTAAGGTAAGAATGTTTTTTTAACTTATACGGCTGGTGCGGCTATTTTTCGCCATTATAACTTCGTCAAAGCTTCCCTTACAAGATTATAATAATATTTTCAAAGTAAATGTATTATTTTATAATTATGGGACTTTTAAATTATTTCAAAAAAGAGAGATATTTCTCTCAAATATCTTTGATTTCATCCATGTCAACATCCTTTGATGGGTTTTAAGTTTATTTGAAATTGATTTATGATACAAAACATCCATTGAGAATTTTGTGAAACATTTGACTATGGATGTGTTATTTTTATACCATCCATAGTTTATGGAGAAACTGTTGACATTTTGTATGCTAGTTTTAATACGAATATTTATGTTATGTTTAAACCTATTCATATGAGGAATGTATTGGACTTAATAAGTGACGGGTGGAGCCTGATATATCTCCTCGATGCATCGGTAGGTCTAATGAGACAACTAGACGTGGAATTGGCAGAGGCCCTTTCCCAATTTGATTTACGGTTTTGGCCGAGGCCTTAATCATTTTAGATGTCTTGGCCGAGGGCTTGACAGAATGTTTCAGAATGTCTGGCATTATACATTCCCTCATTATGAAAGTGGTTATTGATACTTCATGTGATTATTCGTCTAGTAGAATATCCATGTGAGTAAGTAATGGCATTATTTTATTTTACTTTTTCCATATTATGCTGAAGTTCAAGTTCAATAAGGCTTTTGTTTTAGTTTTACATTGCCTTAAATGCATATGTTTTCTTTTGAAAGTTTCCGCTATATTGTTATCCTTACGGAGCATTTGAGCTCACCCCTTTCAATGTTTTATTTTTCCCAGGATGTGAAGAAGTGTATTATGACTGACTTGCAAGAATAGTCAGTGAGGATATGAGTGTGGACTAGGGATACCATGTTATTGTAGTTTTCATTTTTATGATGTAATGTAATGTTTATGAATGTATCTAGTGTTTCCAAGGCTACTAAACTAATCGGTCTTTCGAGACTTGATCTTTTGTGATCATGCCAATGTTACGAAGTAATGCACCGAATCTGGGTAGCTGGGTTCGGGGCGTTACAGTTGGTATCAGAGGAATTTTACTACAAACCTTGGAAGCTAGATTTAGACAAACTCTGATTAGAGCATGTAGACCTAAGATGAACTTTGAGGATTAGTATAGAAGAACTTCCTAAAATTTTGGTATTGTAGAGATTTTGTGAGTTTTCCGAGTAATACATCCATGTCTGGATACGAGCAGGTAGAGGCGGCTCTGGCACAGATGTACCTAGGGGTAAAACCCGAAAACACCACTTTGAGCTAGACTCGAACGAGAACTGGTGCATGACAACGGGCATTGCTGCACTCTTGGTAACGACACTCCCGGGGGATATGCTTAGGATAATTCCAATTTTCTTTACAAACCACTATGAAGGGTTACGAGTATATACTTCCTCAATGAATTTTTTTTTATAATTATGGATTATATCCATAATTAGTTCAATTTATGTTAAGTGTTTTACAAGTATGGAATTATGTATTTTGATTCATAAACTAATCTAGTTTATTCCATTATTTAGAAATGGCGCCTAGTGGAAGGAATGGAAACTGTATCAATGCACGCACTCCGTGTAGGGATTGCCCTCCTGCTCAAGATAATTATGGTGGAGCTAGTGATACAACTGGTGCTGATCAGCTTCTCACCGTACTGGGACAACTCACGCAGGTTATGAATAACAACCTTACTCGTATGGAGCACCCTGATCCACAACGTGGAGGATCAATGCTAGACCGTTTCATGAGGCAACAACCACCAACCTTTAATGGGAGTACAAGTCCTATAGTAGTTGAGAAATGGATAAATTCCTTAGATAAAATATTCCATGCCTTGGGGAGTAGTGAAAAGGAGAAAGTTGTCATGGCAGTTTACCGCCTCACTGGAGATGCCGATCAATGGTGGTCACTAATTCAAAACACAAAGGAAGATGATGAATTAACAAACATGGAATGGCAGGAGTTCAAAGAGCTGTTCTTAGAAAAATACTTTCCTCGTGACCATCGAGTGGATATGGAAAGGCAATTTCTGAGTCGGAGGCAGAAGGAGGATGAGAATGTCGCAAAGTATGAGGCTAAATTTACAAGGTTATCAAGGTATGCTGCAGATTACATACGTAACCCAAGAAGTAAGATTGATCGTTTCTTTGATGGGTTAAAACCATTTCTCCGTCGAGCTTTAGTATCACAATCTTTCTCATCATACGAAGATATTGTCTCGTGTGCTATCAAGACAGAGAAGGAATTCTCTAAGTCTTATGACAACAAAGTAAAGCAAGAGAAGAAGAGAACGGTGGAACAAGAGATAGATAAAGGGGAAAAGGGAAAGAAGGATTTTCTATTATGTGATAATTGTGGGAAGAATCACCCTGGTACTTGCCTAAAAGGAATGGGAGTTTGTTATAAATGTGGAGAAAAGGGTCACCAGGCTCGTGATTGCAAGAGAAAGAAAGAGGCTATCAAAGTTGAATGCTACAATTGTAGAGAAATGCGTCATTATGCAAATGAATGTCCTAAGCGTCAGGGAAACTTACCTCAGAAAAGGCCAAGGGATCAAGGACAATATTATGCTGTTACTATAGTTGAAGCAGAATAACTAATGTATTGGTGCTTTTGGACTCATGGATTATATTCTGGTTATTAGAATAATGTGATATATATATAAGGATTGTACTGCAGTACTTGTTGATTTCAGTAAGGTTTTAATATGATGAAGGTAATTATATTTTTAGTATGTGACAATAAGAGAAACATTACTTTGTTTGGGGAATCTGATAAATTGATTTTGGAATTAAGATACCTTTTAGAGAAAGTCGGGACAGAGGTATTTTGGATAACTATAAAGGTTGGAGTGGATTAATTTGAAATTTGGATAGTATTGTTTAAGGTTAAAACATTTCTGAAGATTATTTTTGGAATATTATGATACTATAGTTTTAGGAAAAGGACAACCTGCAGGGTGGGGCATAACCCGTCGCGTTGGACAAAGCTGCAGGAATCGAACCCACAACCATAGTGAGAGAGGCCTTTATTTCCTACAACTAGCCTATAGGAAGTCCCTGGTTTTTACAAAATAATTTTACTAATATAAATGGTATGTATTAACATTTGGAACCTTATACAATTAGGATAAGTATAATATTTTTGAGTTATAGTATCTTTTTGAGTGAAAGATGGGTTGAAGGTTGAAACTCTAATTGTCAAGCATAAATATATATATACCTATCTCTTATTCAATGAATAAATTAATTCTTAAACTTTAGTAAAGGGATATTAAAACAAAAAAATGTGTTATCCTAATACCTTATGTCTTGTTGAACTGATGATATTTTAAATCAACATAGATTGAAGGCTTTGAGGCCCTCAATTTGACAGTTGATTGTGATTGATGACCTCAATCACTCCCTACAAATATTTATGTTTTTCCTCCAATTATATGTCTCTAATTGCCACCAATGTTCTCCTTATCGAGATCATAATTTGGTGGTTACTTTCTTATTTCCATTTCCCTCTTATTAAGGCTAAATTTTATTAATCTTATTTTCGATGTGGGTTTTCCACAAAGGTATTTTCTCTTTTAAACCTTGTATTTTCAAATAAAAATTTCAAATTGCGAGGACGCAATTTATTGAAGGAGGGGAGAATGTAACACCCCGAGCTTCCACAATACGCTTCTCATTCAATAATGCAATAGCTTGCATTGTACGCAACTTCGAGTTCTAAAACAGCGCGACTAATCAAAGTAGCCATTATGAATAGTAATAACCACTTTTTAAAATTATAGAAATTTTATATTTCAAAATGGACTTCATTTTTGAATTTGTAATATCGAAATTATCCAAAGTTGAATTTTTTATAATTTTCTGAGAACTTCCAATTTTTTTATGAATAGTGAAAAATACTTAAAAACAACTTTTTTAATCAATATAATTTATAGTGATAAATTATACTATTTAGTGGTTTTAAAGTATAATTAGAATATATTTTTACCATTTTATCCAATGGTGGTCATTAGAATTAATTTAACATTGAAATTGGACATAAACAATTGCCAATCTTTTGATATAAATTGTTTCTTAAAAACACGCTATTTGTTGTAACAGCGAAAATTAATTATAAAATTAATTAATGAAACTTATATGTTTGGAATTTTGTAAAATAGACATCATTTTTTAATTCTGAGTATCAATTATAGCTTAGGGTGAAATTTTGGCCTTATTCTGAAAAACTTCAATTTTTGATGAATAGTGAAACCACTAAGTGGTTGTTAAAAACTGATTTTTCGTTAAAATGAAATATTACCACTTCTGTGATTTGATTTTCAAAAATCCAACATACATGGTTGTAATTAAGAATTAAAATGTGGTTCAATGAGATTAAAATAATTTTTTTGGTGAATAGTAACTTTTCAGTTCTTAATCGCGATTAGAGGTAATTAGTGTAGTTTAAGGTAAAAATAATGTTTTAATAATATGAGATGAGCTTGAAACTTGTCCTACTCCTATTGGATGAGTCATGGCCGACCAAGAAAACCCATGGGTCAACTTGGGGACCCCATGGAGCCACTTTGGTTGGAAAATGACATTAATATATAATTATTTAATGTTAAAATTAAATTGACACAAACATGAGTTGTTTTACTAAAACAGTTTTTAATTGGGGTTACACAAGTACAACTTTGGACTATAAATATTAATTAGAATGATAAAAAGATTTCCTACATCATAGTATTTTTTTTATAATTTTTAGACATTAAATAAATTAAATTATTTATGGCATCATTATGATGCAGCGATGACCTCATTAATTAAAGATTTTAGTAAAATGAAAAGATAATGTAAAATCCAAGGCTTACACTTTTCCAAAGACTATTGGATGGGAAGATTTAGAACCCTTATCACCTTATCCACGAATTATATAAGTGTGGGACCTTTATAATCCGAAAATCATTGTATAATAATGTAACATTTCAATCTTTCCAAAAGAGCCCCTCCTCTCCTCTTATAAAAGGCCCCCACATCTACCACCTTATTCACACTTTCAAGCCTTTTTGTTCGGCCAAACTCTGCCCAAATACTCTCCCAACTTCTCTCCCTTCATCCTAGAAGCTTTACCTTAGTCAGAAAGCCATCCTAAGGAGTCCTTTTGATCAAATCAAAAGGAAGAACCCGAAGAAGAGGTAACATTTTCATCACCCTCTTTCATGTTTCTTTCTTCTTCCACTCCCTCTTTGTTTATTATTTCAATTCTAAAATTATAACTCCAGTATCTTCTATATACTGTGATGTTATTATAAATATGGAACAACCATATTCAGTATTCTACCCATCATTTGAATGACATGTCACCATACGTGCGTACGTACGGCTTACCGTCTCCACGTTGTGGTGTAATTGTTATTCAATATATTATTATTTAGATGGGTATAATAATGATATGTAATTCATGTAAATAATAAATATAACATGATAATAATTCTTTATATATGATATACTATCCAATTATATATTATTTTAATATCAAAATAATGATATTGTCGCTCGTGCGTACGTACGGACTACCGTCTCCACGAACGCGATGAGATTCATTCCCCGTCGTATCCATTCAAGTATAATTATCATTTGATGATCTAAAAATAATGTTTAAGGACATGATATCATTCTGGATATGAATAAGATACAACCTATCCATGAAAACATGACTTACGAAAACGAGTAAGTTAACACCCGAAACAACAATAAATCTAAGATATTGTTAACAAAGCAATGTTAAAAGATCATATCTAATATCATATGAATTTATATGATTATTGTATAATTTAATAACAATTATTTCACCATTACACATTAGGTTAACCTACCCCAACCAAGGAAAAGTACAAGGTAAGGGTTTACTTCACAACCTCTTCATTATCCAAGGTTGTTTATACATAATTATCTACTGGGACCTCGTTATCATCTGCATCCATGTTTCTTAAAAATGTCTTCCAAAACATTTTTACTATTAAATGGAAAATGGGTTAAAGTAATTTATACACTAATACATTTTTTAAAGGAATCTTACCATCGTTTTCCAAACAATGTACTTTTTGACCTTTTTGACAAATTTATGGTAAGAATGTTTTTTTAACTTATACGGTGGGTGCGGCTATTTTTCGCCATTATAACTTCGTCGAAGCTCTCCTTAAAAGCATATAATAATATTTTCAAAGTAAATGTATTATTTTATAATTATGGGACTTTTAAATGATTTCAAAAAAGAGAGATATTTCTCTCAAATATCTTTGATTTCATCCATGTCAACATCCTTTGATGGGTTTTAAGTTTATTTGAAATTGATTTATGATACAAAACTTCCATTGAGCATTTTGTGAAACATTTGACTATGGATGTGTTATTTTTATACCATCCATAGTTTATGGGGAAACTGTTGACATTTTGTATGCTAGTTTTAATATGAATATTTATGTTATGTTTAAACCTATTCATATGAGGAATGTATTGGACTTAATAAGTGACGGGTGGAGCCTGCTATAGCTCCTCGATGCATCGGTAGGTCTCATGAGACAACTAGACGTGGAATTGGTCGAGGCCCTTTCCCAATTTGATTTATGGTTTTGGCCGAGGCCTTAATCATTTTAGACGACTTGGCCGAGGCCTTGACAAAATGTTTCAGAATGTCTGGCATTATACATTCCCTCATTATGAAAGTGGTTATTGATATTTCATGTGATTATTCGTCTAGTAGAATATCCATGTGAGTAAGTATTGTCATTATTTTATTTTACCTTTTCCATATTATGCTGAAGTTCAAGTTCAACAAGGCTTTTGTTTTAGTTTTACATTGCCTTAAATGCATATTTTTTTCTTTTGAAAGTTTCCGCTATATTGTTATCCTTACGGAGCATTTGAGCTCACCCCTTTCAATGTTTTATTTTTTCCAGGATGTGAAGAAGTGTATTATGACTTACTTGCAAGAATAGTCAGTGAGGATATGAGTGTGGACTAGGGAGACCATGTTATTGTAGTTTTCATTTTTATGATGTAATGTAATGTTTATGAATGTATCTAGTATTTCCAAGGCTACTAAACTAATATGTCTTTCGAGACTTGATCTTTTGTGATCATGCCAATGTTACAAATTAATGCACCGACTCTCGGTAGCTGGGGTCGGGGCGTTACAATCTTATATGACCATATAATATGGATTGGATTGTCTAATCAGCCTAGAAAATAAGAAAAGATAGTGTGATCAAAGACACTATAACTATATTCTTCATCAGCTATTATACAGTCACTAGTCCCATATTCCTCAAATTCCTCAACTCATGATCCATATAATTAGGTGTAACACTACCTTGGGAATCACTAATATCTAGAAAAAATGTATTGTATTATGAAATAGTTGGCAGTTGTCCCAACCAATATCTCAATCATAGATGCACTAAAATTTTCAAAAGAACCTAGAGAGGAACTCATAAAATCCCTCCAAATCCCACACGAGTTTTAGAAAGAAGTCAGTGTAGCAATTTTTTATCGAGTTGAGATCATCCTATCATAATTTCATGTCTACATCTAAATTATAGTGTAGGATTAGAAAGAGGTCATCCTTAGACATATCAAACCTAAATATGTTTCAGACATACTCGATAATGATGACATCATAAGGTATAGGATTTAAAATTATCCTTGTATAAAACTCATCCAGATTCAGACACATTGATGTTTGGGATATAAAAAAGGGGACTTATCTCCTAAAAATTGGACCATACAAGGGTATTATAAGTGTGAGAAAATGCCTCTCAGGAAGATCAAGTGAAAATATCATTTTTTAGATCTCACATATAATTATGAGTTCATGGTTATCATGTAATACACCATATATAATGTCCCACATTAAAGACCTTGTCTTCACAACCATGTGGTGATACCTTCAATATTCTATCAATTCTTTAAATACCCCATGAATGGGATTATTGGTGTGTTACATGGGGATAATTCTACTTTTTAATATTGTAAATCCATATATGTTGAAGAAGATTTCTGTAAAAGGGTAGGAAAATAACAAATGATGGATAATAATATGCAAGTTGTAGCCCCCAATTTCTGGGGTTCCTCCCCTATGAATCCCTATAGTATGTATGACATTGATTATGTGCTACCCATAAATATGATTGAGGAAATAAACTTCATACCAGACATCGAGACTCCTTATATCACTAGATATAACATAAAAGTAACAAATATAATCCAAAATATATATACAAGGACTGTAGTAGTAGGGGATGATAATGTTTCTTCCCTTCTACTCTATCATCCCAATAGTGATAGAGATTCCCCTGTATCATCCACCATGTCAGAAAATGAATATATGGACTCAGAGTTTCAAGAGGAGGTGGAGGAGGACCTCAGGAATGCCCCTCCCACATTCAAGGAAGATGTCTCTACAACCATTAAGGATCTCAGGAAGATAAATATGGGAATATAAGAAGACTCACGAATTACATTGATAAGTGCCTCCATTCCTCTAAAAGATCAAGAGATATACATAGCATTTCTAAATAAACATAGATATGTTTTCACTTTTAATTATATATAAATTCTCGGGCTAAACCCTGAAGTGTCTATAAAACATCTAGGATTACTCAATGACCATTGAGGTTTCAAGCAAGAGGCAAGGAGGATGCGCCCCTCCCATGCTGCTAATTTAGATTCATAAGTTGGAAAAATAATCAAATCCAATTTTATCGGGAGGTGTAACCCCAATGATGGTTCAACAATATCATCCCTGTAGAGAAAAAAGAAAGGAAATATTAGGGACTGCATTTATTTTTGACACTGTATTCGACACTATAAAAAAATGATGTCTAATTTCCTATCACATCACTCTTGGTCAATATAGCTATATTTTTTCATGATTTTTCCACATGGATGGGAATTTAGGGTATAATCAGATCATGATATCCCCCAAAGTTGTGGGAGTCACTTCCTTTATAGAACCTCAGGGGATCTTTTTCTATCATTTCATAACATATGAATAAAATAATTTTATAACTATATATCAATGTTTCATGCATCAAAATTTCCGATGACATATTGCGATGAATATGGGAATGTTACATCGATGACCTAGTAGTAAACTCACAATTGTGATGTGATCGATTAAAAAACATTTGAATATTCTTCGACAAGTTGTGGTATCATACTCTAGGTATGAATCTATTTAAATTCAATTTTGGGGTAACATCGAGAAAATTCCTTAGATTTTAGGTACACCACTGTGGAATCAAGTTCGGCCTAGAAAAAAACTAGTTTAATACTAGAAGTGTCAACCCTTGTAATTTCAATGACCTAAGGGGGATCTAAGGGAACCTCAACAACATTCAACATTTCACAGCGAACCTAACAAGAAAATATATCTTACTGACTATGCTAATGAATAATGGATTCACCTATATATGGGATGAGGACTTCCAAGTATAATTTGATATTCTCAAGGAGTACCTATAGTGCCCACAATTCCTGATGTCACTGGTGGATGGAAATCCACCCATCTTATATGTAGACACAATGTAACAACCACTTTGTGCCCTCATTTAACAAAAAAATGATGATGTAAATGAGAACAATCTATATTATATTTGCTAAAGTATTTTTAGTACTTGGACCCGATAATCTGATGTTGAGAGGAATCTTCATGTAATCATATTTCCAATGAAAATATGAGGCCTTACTTATACCACCATGAATTACACCTATTGAAATCCTTAAGTACATCCTTGGACATAATATGTTTATTGGGTGTTTGGACCAATGGGCAGTAATTCTGCAAATGTATGACATACAATTCATATCACTGAAGGTGATTAAAGTACAAGCCCTATTTGATTTACTTGTCGAACATCCCACCCTAGAAACCACACTAGTGGACACCAAACATCAAGTCAAGAGGTTTTCTATACCTATTATGCTCCTCAAACATGGGATATGAATTATTATGGTTCCTATCTAATTCCAATCATCAAAAGATTATAAAAAGGAAATCTCGATTAGATTGTATTGTGGATTATATTTGTATCTCTGGAGAAAGAAATTTTTCCCTTCTCTTTCTCAGTAACTGAATACTACACTAATAATGAGGCTGAATAATAATCACTCACCACTATTTTGGAACTATATTCTCAATTTCATATAGCCTACTTGACCAAAAAATGGGATTTAAATTTAGTGATGAAGCATATCAGTGGATAATATGTCATTAAAATGGATTAATTTCCACCTCTCACTGGCTATGTTAGAATATTGATGTAACAGTTCCCTTTTGAAAACAAATTACATCATTTCCCCCAATCAAAAAATGATTTCATTGATGCTCTATCTAAGTCATACATATTTATAGATGACCCTGGGGAGGAAGAAGTATTTTTTTAGGACACACTAAATGATGGTCTCATCAGTCATCGTCTATGACATGGATTAAATCAATTAGATCAGCACCATCATAGATCAGGATGAATCGATGTCCACTCCAAGATGGATGGATCCTTTAACTGATTATCTCTAACTTGGGATCCTACAAATAGAATGATCCATAAGGGAATTTATTCACCACTAATAATCACACTTTACCCTCTGATATGGACCCAATGAGAAAAAAAACCTATATAAATTTGGATTTGAAAGAATACTCCTCAGATACATAGTAGCCAGAGAGGTTCCTACAATCATGGAAGAGGTCCATAATATCTCATGCATCACCCACCAGTTTGGGACTGGGATCCCTCACAAAATTATGAGGCTTGGTTTCTATTGGAAAAAAATGATACAAGACAATGTGGTGTTCTTTAGGAACTTTTTTTATGAAATATTCATGAAAACATCATCCATGAAACACCAATATTGTATCATAAAGATAAATAATTCAATCCATTTTCTGTACGTGGAATGGATTTCATGGGGCAATATCTCTCAACCACAACTAAGTATTTTAAGTACATCCCTACTTCTACTTAATTCATTTCCAAATGGCATGAGGAAATACCACAAATAATGTTGGAATGAATAATATCATCAACGTCATGAAGTCAAATATCATCACCATATTTGGATTCCCTCGCATGATATTTATTGAAAATGGAATTAATTTCCATGCTAATTATTTTATGAAATTATATGTGGAGTACAACCTTGAGTCCAACCATTCATCACACTGTCATGAAACAAATGGAAAAATATAATTTTTTAATAAGCCTCTATCAAATATACACCAAAATATGTTCAATAAAGAATATATTTTCTAGATGGACAAACTTCTCCACGCTTTATGGTCCCACCATAACACCATGTCTTCTACTACATAATTAACTCCATACTCATTGTTGTACAAAATTAAGGCAATGTTTCCCATATAAGTTAAGTTTCCCATGCATCAGATATCCATTTTTGCGAAAATCTCATACAATGAGCCATTGAAAATGTGGTTGGATGAGTTGGAGTGGATCGATGAGAAAAAGATTCATATACTAAAAAACCATAAATTCATTCCCAATAGGATTTCATGGGCCTTAAATAAAAATATCTACTTCCATTAGTTCCTTCAAGGAGAACTATTATTGGCTATTAGAAGATAAATTACACTATGAATAAAACCAATAATTCTAGAACCCAAATTGAAATGGACCTTCATATTATTCAAGGCCTATAATAATGAAGCTTACTCATTGGCCATGAAGGAAAGGTAATGCGTCACCCCCCCCCCACTAATGGGAGGTTTCATCAAATATAATTTTTGTAGCTACCATCAAGCATTATACTCATACTGACCACATGATGTCAAACTATACAGAAGAGTTCATGACCATATGACATTAAACGGTAATGTAAGAGGCTATAGTTGAAAGAAGTTAACCTAAACATCATCTCACATCCTCACCACATGACATTAAACCGCATGGGATATTTCCTCAATGTATGACATTGAACTATACATAAATTATTGTCTCACTAAAAATTAACAAAAATGAACTATATATGTGAAAAATAAAAATGAAGAACCCCCATCCCTATGTGTGGGCCAGATCCACATAGGAAATCTCTCATCCATGAACTATGTGTGTCTTGATTTCTACCATTAGGGAATATATATTGATGCCTAGATCTCAATCCTTAGGCCCATCCATGAAGCCACAATTTTCATGTCGTTCCATCCTTATCCTTACTACATGATATTAAACTACATGGCTAACATCATCGTCAAATAAAACTAAACTACCCAATTTTTCCAGAACTATGTACGTCTTTATTATCATATCAAAGATATGTGTAGGGATGACTAGATCCTATATCATGGCCAATCCATCATATGATAAACATTTTCCATGCATGTTCCTTTTACTCTATTTGTCTGGTGAGAGAATCATTTTCTATTATTTGTTTCTCACACCATGAAATGCTTATATGGGATTAGGATTTTTGTTAAATGATTCCGCGTATGATTGAGACATGTCAGTTCACAGAATGATTAGAATGGAACTGAATGAAAGACCTTAAAAGTAACGTCATGACTCTTTTTTTCATGAAATTAAACTTTATGGTTGATGTCCCTTTCATGACATAAAATCTTCTATTACTATGGATGTTTCCCAAGAGGACCAATATCATTGTTGTTGGTATCACTCCACACCTCTATTCAAGAACTACGTGTGGCATGATTATCGCTATAATAGGATATGTAGTGATTCCTAGTTATTAGTGCCTAGTCCATCTGAAACATTACCTTTTCATGTTAATTCAATTACGTCCATTCTACATGGCATTAAACTTCATGGTTCTTCAAAAACTACTTATAGATTGAGTACTGTCATCATAGGATACATAGTGATATAGAAATCCCCAATCCTAGGTTTTAACGACCCAATGTTTTTCAATGGAAATTACCTTCTCATAAGTATGTCATAAAATCACATGAAAACACAAAATAATGAACTACTAAGTTCTATGTGACATTTAAACATAAGTTTGACACTTCGGTGTTTGGAATTTCGAAAATCATGCATACACTTTTGTAATGAGTAAGTTATTTGGAGTCCGATAAGGAAAAATTAATTTTTTTGTGAATAGTAACATACCCTAATGAATAATAACATACCCTTATGAATAGTGATATACCATAATGAATTGTATACTCAACTATGGTATTATAAAAAAAATATTCAATTTGGATGCATGATATACCTATATTTTGGAATAAGTTATTGAATGTTTTAAAACTGGTTTTGATATTAAATTTTTATTTAAATTAAATATTAAAATAATCATATTTAGAAATTTATTCATCAAAAACTGACCTCATTTTTGGATTCTACACGTCTAAAAATGGTAGGGGTTAATTTTTGAGATTTTTGTAAAATACTTGAATTTTGATGAATAGTAAAATTCGATAATCTACAATAAATGCTAAATAAGGGATTTATTGAGTCATTGATTATGTTATGATAATGTAAGCCCACTAGATTCAGGATCACATGATAAAATTACTATTCTTGGTCATGTAATACGTACTATTATTTTTTTGTGAAAAAATAATAAATTAATGACTATAATATTATGAAATCCCTCCTCTTCTCCACTACAAAACCCCCCTTCACTCCCCCTTCTCTTCACACCTCTCAAGAAAATTTCCTTTCCAATATTCTGCCCAAATCTCTCCCCAAGCACCTCCCCCACGTCCAAAAGCTCCTATCCTCCTAAAAATACAAAAAACCTCTCCCTTTAAGAGGTTACCAAATGAGGAAGTCTCAAGAGGTAAATTCGTCTTTCCAATTCCTTGATTTATTTTAAGTTCTTTTCTTCTAATTTCATTCCTCACCTCCCTTCACCATAATAGTATGATACATCCAGTATCATACACGTACTATAATGTTTTCATGCTAGTTGTATATTTCATTATCTTCTCTCCTTTCCCCACCCTTTTATTTGAAATAAATGAAAGCACCATTTGAGATGTGCTAATTTAGCACATTTAAGGACAACAGTTTATCAATTTCTATTATTATCTTTTAATTTTGGTCATGAAACCATTTGTGTTATGGTTGAACCATATTATTATATATGTAATATATCCTATTTTGGGTTTTGTAATCCTTTTTTACAAATGTTATTAAATTATAAAGAAAAACATGTTCTTTGTAATCAAATCCATTGACTAACTAAAACAGTTATCACCAAGGTTATATATATAATAATTCAACTTAACTCTAAGTAACCTAATTAAAATTAAAACCATGTAATCTCTTGGATGTTCAATATATAATATAAATTTAATTATGTACAACCACTTTCATCTTATTTATAATCCAAACATGAATACAAGTGAAACGTTCTTTTAAAGCCAAGTAAAAAACGATCCCAAACAATGAAATTGAACCTTAAAACTAATAAAAAAGGCTTTGAATGAACTAAAAAGGGTTATAATAAATAAATTAAAAATATAAGAGGTTATGTAATTATTAATTATTAATCCTAAATTTTTTTATTCAGGTCTTTAATTACAAGTGGAGAACACCAACAAATTTAAGGTATGGGATTCTCTCATTTTCACTCTGAGTCAAGATTGTTCTCTATGCTATGCATTTTTGTGTAGTACCATGTGATGGGGTATATTTTCTCAGCTCCCCCATACTGCCCTAATGTTTTATAAGTGATGATAAACCCCTTACCTCTCTCATCAAGCTCTCTTAGTTACACCTGATACCACGCTGATAAACCATAATGGATTCTACCTGAACATCCTTTATTCCTTCGGGTTATTCTATCTTTCATTTTTTAAAAATGTAATTTTCTTTTTATTTTTATGTAAAAATTATAAATTCTGTTATATTCTCTATAATCAGGTTCCAAGATCTATCTCTAATTCACTTTTTTGGTTATACATGCTTTTAAGTGAATCCCTCCTCGATAATTCCCAATAAGCACACTCATTTTAAAAGAACTTCCTGAACTTTTACCCAATTTAAAGGGAACTCTATCCTCTATTTAAAAAACCATTTTATTTATAAAATCATTATTTTTATTATGAAAACATTCTTATTTCAATTCAGGTTTTATATAAAATAATGTCCTCTTTACTATTTTAAAATCTCTATAGTATTTTCCTTAAAACCGCACTAAATGTTTTAATGCTAATGTTTATAAAATACATTTCTTATATGTAGTCACTTATATTTGTTACCACCTACCATTTTATATTCCTATATTACCTTATGAACGTCCATGTATGTTCTAATCCCATTATTTCATGGACACTTTCATGATACACTCCTTGGTTATGCTTTAAATCCTGATTGTGGTACCCAATTCTCTCCATGGGTAACCTTATGTTTATGTATGGTTGATTATGAATGATTATTTATGTGGAATGACTATTTGTGTGGAATGAATATTCAAGAAAATGTTAAGATGTGTGTGCCAAGATAACGCTCCAATTCATTGGGTAAGGTTAAGTCTCATGAAATACGATGTGAAACGGGATTGGCGGTTAGCCTTAACCCGTACTAAAATGGGAAACGGGATTGGATGTTAGCCTTGACCCATACTAAGGAAATGTTTTATGATTCGGCCTCATTTATATGATTCCATGTTTATATTATCCCTTGATTATATGATATTATTTCATATGTTCCATGTTTTAGATATCAATATGTCATGCCTCCTAACTCATGTGCTTCAGATGTATCCTTATGTTCATTCCCCTACTAGTTATTTCAGCTCATCCCTTTGTTCATGTGTTCCCTAGGGTTCCCTATGTAGATGTAAGGGCTCAAAAGAAGATAGAAGCTTGTTATGGAGATTAAATAAAGAAGTGTTTTTTATCCCCATGTTTTATGTTATACGTACCTAGTCTTCCAAGACACTAGACTTAATGATCTTTGGATTGTACTCTGATGATTAATTATGCTTAAAAGCGTGAAATGTTATATGTAAAAGGCTTGCGTCGATATAGTTGGTATAAGAGGGAGGTTCTATTCATTTCTGAAGATTAGGAATCAAGATCCTTAGTGGTAAACATAAGGTTGAGACAAAGTGTAAGAAACATTCCAGGATTTTGGTGAGTATTGAGTAAGTGGTTTATCATGAAAATACTTCGCTATCTGGATATGAACAGCTAGAGGCAGCTCTGGCATAGAGGTATCTAGGGGTAAAACCCAAAAAAATCCACTTTGATTTAGACTCAAATGGGAACTGGTACATGACAATGGGCCTTGCTGCACTCTTGGTTATGTCACTCTCAGGGGATATGCTTTGGTAGATTCATGAACTTATTAAAACCGTTATTAATGGACAAAAAAATCCCATAATAATACAAGTTAGGAAATAGATCGAGGATAACCTAGATATAAACATAAGGAATCACAAGTCAGGATATACTATTTCTTTATAAGTTTATACTTTTATGTTCAATGATTCCTTTTTATGATAGTTAAGTATTAAAGACCTCTAATTATACATTTTTTAGTTAATGGTGGGAAATAGAAGAACACATTCCAAAAACCACTGTGATAGGCAATGTGATGATTTCCCTAATGATATTCCTGATGTGTCTGAAGCGGGTGCTCAAAACATCATGGAAGTACATGCTCAGCTGGCTCGAGTTATGAATAATAACATGAATCAGGTGGAACGTCCTCCTCCTCTAAGGAAAGAGAAATTTGTCGTAGAATACTTCATGCAGAAAAGGCCACCCATGTTTAGCAGATCTTATGAAACACTCCTTGAAGAACAATGGATTAAATCCATTGAAAAGTTTTTCTCCATCCTCCATTTCTCAAAAGAAGAGTTAGTTGTACTGGCGGTCTATTGTTTTGATGGGGAAACTGATCAGTGGTGGACACTGATCAAGAATACAAATTCCCAATAATAAATTGATTCCATATATTGGGAGGAATTCAAGAGGATGTTTTTCAAAAAATATTTTCCTCGAACCATTCGTCTCAAGATGGAAAGAGAGTTCCTTGGACTCAAGCAGAAGGAAGATGAGACCATTGGGGAATATGAAGCGAACTTTACAAGGATTGGAAGGTACGCCTCTGTATTTATCATGAAGACTAAAAGTAAGGTGGATCGCTTCTTTAGTAGACTAAAGCCGAGTCAATGAAAAGAGTTGGTTATTTGAGACTTCGACAGTTATGAGGAGATTGTCCGTTGTGCCCTTAATGTAGAAAATGAGATTAGAGACACTCAGTGGTCTCGTGGGCCCAGTGACAAGAAGAGGAAAATGGAGAACAACATGGGTGGGTCATCAAAAAAATCCCATGATGGAAATAAGTATCACTTTCCCCTTTGAAAAATTATGGGAATAAGAATCCTGAGGAATGTCTCAAGGGAACCAAGAATTGCTTCAAATGTGGAATGTTTGGTCATCTGGCCAAGAACTACCAAAAGGATTTGAAAAATCCCACTAATGTTGAAGAAGAAAGGAAGTTTCAGATCAACACTCAGCCTGCAGTGCATTGTTACAACTGAATGGAGCTTGGTCATTATGGAAACAATTTCCCTAAGACAAGGGTTATCAGAGGAAATCAACAACAACCTACAAGGCAAGAAGGAAGGTATTATACTATCACTATTGTTGAGGTGGAGCCGAAAAATGATGTGGTGACAGGTATTCTTCTTATTCTTTCAAGAATAGAAAATCTACTATTTGATTTTGGTTCTATTCATTCTTTCATATCTTTAATGTTTAGTATAACTATTCAAACAGCACCTATAAATTTAGAGGAAAAGTTATTTGTGAGAACGGCGAATGGGGAAATTATTGCCTCCATGTTTTATAACTCCTCCCCGGTTAAAGTTTGTGGACAGAACCTCCTAGAAAAAATTTTCACACTTCCTTTAGTGGAGTTAGAATCTATCTTGGGAATGGATTGTCTATCTTTGTACAAAGACAACATCAATTGTCGGTAAAGTGAAATCACTTTTCACATTCCGAAGAATCATCTGATCCATTATAAGTGTAAGGAGAAAGATGATTCTTCTTTAGAATCCTTATCTCATGTTTGGATACTGCTTCCTTGTGAGCAAGCATATCTAGATCAAATGATTGGGACAAAGGATAGAATCATGCTTGAAGACATTCCCATCATGAGGGATTACACTGATGTATTCCCTTAAGAGTTTCATGGTCTTCCTCCTGACCGAGAGGTTGAGTCCTCAATTGAACTTATCTCTATATTTGTTCCAATCTCAAACAGACCATATAGAATGGCCACCGTAGTGCATGAAGATATGAATAAGCTGTTACAGGACAATATGGAGAAGGGTTTTATACGCCCGAGTGCTTCACCGTGGGGTGTGCCAGTCCTCTTCATCAAGAATAATGATTGATCAACACACCTCTGCATTGATTATTGTGTTTTCAATAAAATCACAATAAAGAACAAGTATCCCCTTCCACTAATTGATGACTTGTTTGATCAGCTTCGTGGGGCCAGTTATTTCTCTAAGGTGGACCTTCATCTAGGATATCACCAACTAAAGGTGAGGAAGGAATATATTCCCAAGATTTCCATTAGAACGAGGTATGGACACTATGAGTTCATATTTATGAACATCGGACTCACAAATTCTCCAACAATGTTCATGGATTTAATGGATAAAGTCTTTAGAGATTACCTCAACAAATTTGTGGTTGTATTTATTGATGATATTCTGATATACTCCATGAAAAATGGGGAACATTAGGAGGATTTGGAAATTGTGTTAAATTCTTTGCAAAGGGAGAAGTTGTATGAAAAGTATTGTAAATGTGAGTTCTGGATGGCAAAAGTATCATTCTTGGGGCTTGTTATCACCAAAAAAGGGATATCTATGGACCCTTCCAAGACTAAGACAATTAAATAGTTCCCGAGGACAACTTCTATAACGGAGATCCGCAGCTTTTTGGGTTTAGCTGGGTATTATCAATGATTCATGAAGAACTTTTCACGATTGTCAAACCCAATGACCAAGCTGACACAGAAGGGAGTAAAGTTTGTTCGGACACTCGAATGTGATGATTCTTTCAAGGAGTTGAAAAAGAGGTTTATCACTACTCCAGTACTCACAATCCCTTCAAGTGCGGAACACTTTGTGGTGTATAGTGATTCTTCTAAGAAAGGATTAGGATGTGTGCTAATGAAAAATGATAAAGTGATAGCCTATTCCTCAAGAAAGCTGAAAATACATGAGAAAAACTATCCTACACATGATCTGGAGTTAGCGATTATGATCTTTGCATTGAAAATATGGAAGCATTATCTCTAAGGGGAAAAATGTTAGATATATACTTACCACAAGAGTCTCAAATATATATTCACACAGAAATAGCTTAACATATTCTAGTGAATATGGATAGAGCTCATTATGGATTATGACTGCTCAATCCATTACCATCCCATAAAGGAAAACCAGGTGGCGGATGCTCTATGTAGAAAGGATCCTGCATCTTTATCAATGATGAGAATGGAAAAGGATTTGATCATCTTATATTTGCAAAGGATGGACATGGGAATCATTAAGGGAGGAACAACATCAGTCCTTTCTAAAATGATTGATCAACCATCCCTCTTGGAGAAAATAAAGGATTCTTAAATAACGGATGTGGAAATTCAGAAAAGGGTGGATGCTATCAAAAATGCTAAATCCTCAGATTTTAAAATTGATGAAGAATGATTTATAAGATTTGGGACACGATTATTTGTACCATCCGATCTAGAGATAAAGAAGGACCAGTTGAATGATACACATAGATCAACCTTCTATATCCACCCAGGGAGAACAAAGATGTGTCAAGATCTCTGAGAAAACATTTGGTGGTACAATACGAAAAGGGAGATTGCCGAATATACCTTAAAGTGCCTCGTATGTCAGCAAGTGAAGGCTAAGAGACAAAATTCTAAGGGGATGATGCAACCAATATCCATAACATCACATGAACTGGGAGAACATTACCATGGACCTTTTCACTGGACTTTTAAATACATCTAGAGTAAACAATGCTATATGGGTCATTGTGGATCATCTTATGAAGACAAATCAGTTTATCGCAATTCGAGAGGACTTATCATTGGATCAACATGCACAGATTTACATCAAAGAATTAGTAAGGTTGTCTGTAGTACCACTATCTATTGTATCTGATCATGATCTGATGTTCATCTCGAAATTCTGGAAAAGTCTTCAACATTCTCTAAGCACAGAACTGAACTTCAGTACGGCCTATCATCCTCACACTGATGTCCAATTCGAGCAAACTATTCTGACACTGGAAGACATGTTGAGAGAGTGTTCTATGGAATTCAAAAGAGTATGGGACCTACATCTTCCACTAGTTAAATTCTTATACAACAATAGTTTCCACTCGAGCATCCGAATGGCACTATATGAAGCCCTTTATGGGAAAAGGTGCAGAACGCTGGTGTGGTGGGATGAAGTCGGTGAGTATAAGCTTCTAGGACCTGAAATGGTCGAAAACATTGTGGTGAAGGTGAAAACCATTCACTAGCATATCAAGGTAGCCCAAATTAGAGAGAAGAGTTATGCAGGTAACCATCGACGATACCATGAGTTCAAAGTTTGTGACATGGTATTTCTATGCATATCCCCATGGAAGAAGATCATTAGGTTTGGGAAGAAAGAGAATTTAAGTCCTAGGTACATCGGCCCCTTCAAGATCCTTGATCGAGTCAGAGTTGTGGCCTATCGACTGGAAATTACACCTACCATGTCAAAAGTACATGATGTCTTTTATGTATCCCTTTTATGGAAGTACATACCAGACCCCTCACATGTACTCTCTTTAGAGGTGGTATAGTTGGAGGATGATCTCTCTTATGAGGAATAGCTAGTGAAGATCTAGTATCATAGAGACAAAGTTCTTTGCAACAAGACTACTCATCTAGTTAAGGTACTAAGGAGAAACCATAAGTACAAAGAGGCAACATGGGAACTGGAAAAAGCAGTGAGGGAAAAGTAACCACACATGTTTCTGGCTTAGAATGTAAAATGAAATTTCGAGGGTGAAATTTCATAAGGGGGGAGAATGTAATGACACAATGTTTTTCAATGTAAATTCCCTTCTTATAAGTATGTCATAAAATCACCTGAAAACACAACATAATGAACTACTAAGTTCTATATGACCTTTGAACATAATTTTGACACTTCTGTGTTTGGAATTTTGAAAATTCGGCAAACACTGCTGTAATCAGTAAGTTATTTGGAGTCTGATAAGAAACACTTAATATTTGGTGAATAGTAACATACCCTAATGAATAGTAACATACCCTTATGAATAGTGATATACCCTAATGAATAGTATCCTCATCTATGGTAGTATAAAAATAATATTCAAGTTGGAATTACGATATACCTATATTTTAGAAAAAGTTAATGAATGTTTTAAAACAGGTTTTGATAATAAATTATTATTTTAATTAAATATTAAAATAATCATATTCAGAAAATTATTTTTGAAAAATGGAATTCATTTTTTGATTGCATATTGAAAAATGGTAAGGGTGAATTTTTGGGATTTTTCTGAAATACATGAATCTTTGATGAGTAGTAAAATATGATAATTTACAATAAATGCTAAATAAGGGATTAATTGAGTCATTGATGATGTTCTGCTGATGTAATCCCACTTGGATCGGGATCACATGATAAAATTGCTATTATTGGTCATAGAATACTTAATATTATTTGTATTGTGAAGAAATAATAAATTAATGATTATAATATTATGAAATCCCTCCTCTCCTCCACTATAAAAACCCCCATTCACTCCCCCTTCTCTTCACTCCTCTCAAACCTAGTGCTTTTCCAATATTCTGCCAAAATCTTTCCCCAAGATCCTCCCCCATGTCCAAAAGCTCCTAGCCTCTTAAAAATACCAAAACCTCTCCCCTTAAGAGGTTCTCAAAGGAGAAAGTATCAAGAGGAAAATTCCTCTTCCCAATTCCTTCATTTTTTAAGTTTGTTTATTTTAATTTCTTTCTTCACCTCCCTTCACCATAACAGTATGATAAATACAGTAACATACATTTACTTGAATTATTTCATTCTAATGGTATATTTAATTATCTTCTCTTCTTTCCCCACCCTTTTATTTGAATGAAATGAATGCACCATTTGAGATGTTCTAATTTAGCACATTCAAGGACAACCGTTTACCAATTTCTATTATTATCATTAATTCTGTTCATGAAACCATTTTTGTTATGGTTGAAGTAGATTATTATATATTTAATATATCCAATTTTTGTTTATGTAATCCTTATTTACAAATGGTATTAAATTATAAAGAAAAACATGTTCTTTGTAATCAAATCCACAGATTAACAAAAATGGTTATCCCTAAGGTTATATATATAATAATTTGACTTCACTCTATGAAACCTAATTAAAATTCCAACCATGTAATATCTTAGATGTGAAATAAATAATATAAATTTAATTCTGGACAACCACTTTCTTCTTACTTATAATCCAAACATGAATATAAGTGAACTGATCTTTTAAATCTAAGTAAACAAACGAGCCTGAACAATGAAATTGAACCTTATAACTAATAAAAAAATTAATGAAATAAAAAGGGTTATAATAAATAAATCACATATTTAAAAGGTTCTGGAATTATTAATTAATAAACCTAAATTTTTTTATTCAGGTCTTTAATAACAAGTGGAGAACACCAACATATTTAAGGTAAGGGATCCTCTCCTTTTCACTCATATTCAAGTTTGTTCTTTATGCTATGAATTTTTTTGTAACACCAAGTGATGGGGAACATTTCATAACCTCCCCCATACTTCCCAAATGTTTTATTAGTGATGAGAAACCCCTTACCTCTCTCATAAAGCTCTCTTACATACACCTGATACCATGCTGATAAACAGTAATGGATTCTACCCGAACTTCCTTTATTCCTTCGGGTTTCTGTATCTTTCTCTTTTTCCAAAATTTAGTTGTCTTTTATTTTTATGTAAAACTTTTAAATTATGTTTATATTCTCAATAATCAGGTTCCAAGATCCATCTCCCATTCTCTTTCAGGGTTATACATTCTTTTATGTGAATCCCTCCTCGATACTTCCCAATAAGCACACTCATTTTAAAAGAACTTCCAGAACTTTTAACCAATTTCAAGGACACTATATCCTCTGTTTTAAGAAACCATCATCTTTATAAAATTAGTGATTTTATTATGAAGACCTTCTAGGTTCAATTCAGGCTTTATATAAATGATTTTCCTCTTTACCATTTTAAAATATCCATAATATTTCCTTAAAATCGCACAAAATGTTTTAATTATAATATTTCTAAAATACATTTCTTATATATAGTCACTTATATTTGTTACCACCTAACATGTTATATGCATATATTAACTTATGAACGCCCATGTATGTTCTAATCCCTTTCTTTGATGGACACTTTCATGATACACTCATTGGTTATGCTTTATGTCATTATTGTGGTACCCAATTCTCTCCATGGGTAACCTTATGTGTATGTATGGTTCATTATGTATGATTATATATGTGGAAAGAATATTTATGTGGTAAGAATATTCATGAAAATATAGAGATGGGTGTACCCAGATAGTGCTCCAATGCATTTGGTAATTTTAAGTCTCATGAGATGAGATGTGAAATGGGATTGGAGGTTAGCCTTGACCAGTACTAAAATGGGAAACGGGATTGGAAGTTAGACTTGACCCATACTAAAGAAATGTTTTATGATTCTTCCACATTTATATGATTCCATGTTTATATAATCTCATGATTATATGATATTATTTTATATGTTCCATGTTTTGGATATCAATATGTCATTCCTCTTAACTCATGTGCTTAAGATGTATCCTTATGTTCATTCCCTTACTGGGATTTTCAACTCATCCCTTTGTTGATGTGTTCCCCACATACCCAAAGCAGATGTAAGGGCTCAAAGGAATTTAGAGGCTCTTTATAGAGTTTAAATAATGAAGTGTTTTTAGCCCCATATTTTATGTTATATGTACCAAGTCTTCAAATACACTTGACTTAAAGAACCTTGGCTTGTACTCTGATGATTAATTATGCTTAAAATCATGAAATGTTATATGTAAAAGTCTCAGGTTGCTATATAGATCTAGCTACAATAATAAATGATAAAAATTTCCATTAGGTATATAGTTCATATCTATATGTAGGGTTTCCCATTAAAAAATTATACATATATTGATTCCTATCATCTAATGATATGTAGTGATGCCTAGATATACAATCTTGGGACCATCTACCACAATCAATGGGAACAATACCCCCTCTATGTATGGGTTAGACCTACTGGGAGAGTTTCCCATTTTTTAACAATGAATGGATTGATTCCTATTATAATATGATACATAGTGATGACATGATCTCCAATATTGGGTCCATCCGCAACTTAAAAAAAAGTTTCCCCCTCCCAGTGTATGTGTTAGACCTGCATAGGGAACATCTCACGTCCTCACCGCATGACGTTAATCTTCATGGAAGACATCATGGTCACATACATTAAAACTGAACAGAAAATAAATCCCTACTACATGATGTTGAAAGGTGTAGGTCATCACCCATAATCATTCATTATCAAAGTATCATACGATCCTAACCCCGGTTAATAAGAGAATGGGGTAATTTCATCGTCTTTTAAGCACCCCAACTCATAAATCACACTTCCTCTATTGAGAAAATTAAGTTATTGGAAACCATTCATGGTTCTTTGAAAAGGAAAAACGGATTCAAGGGATCCTCTTCCTGACTATGCATGTATTACTCTAGTCCTTTCATATGTGCCTATGGCCATTAACCAAATGTGTCATAACATGAAAAATGGTATTTCTATTCCTTGTGATCCATGAAGCGACTAAGAAATATTTCAACACCTTTGAATGTTTTGTGACATCCCATAAATTATTCTACCATATAACTACTCATGACCCAATAACCATGAGCCATTATTTACAATATTTTCATCTCCCACTCAGAAGGACTTTCGAGTAATCTTCGCCATGGATATTATATTTAGTATATTGTGAAACATTCCCCTTATATAAGCTTCATGTGCATCGTCACCGTAAACTACATGCACTTTGGTCAAAGATGTATAAACATAAACATTATTATTTTTTAATCCAAATTTCAAGACCCTAACCCTACTATTAAAAGAGACATAATAATTTTTAGGATGAAAACCCAAAAAAGTCTACCTAAGAAGAAGCCATGTCTCTGCCCACTGAACTCTCTATCTCCAATGTTTAGTCAAAATTTTAGGTATAAATAAATGAGTCATGAAGATCATAAGGCCCACATGGTGGACCCAGTAATAGTTGAACCATGATCATTGTACCCCTTGGAATGAAAAAATGGTATAGTAATGAATTTTCACATCCCATCACCTTGATAATGTGTTCATTAAAAAAGGTCATAACTTTTATGGTGAGAAAACACTTCCGGAATATTACATATTTCACAGACCACAATTAATGATTTGAGAAACTCACATTTCAATAACCTTCATTTTCCCTTTGAAAATGATACCTAGATTCAAGGGGCCCTTTGTTTGACTTTTCATTTCTCCCTATGTTTTATATATATGAACCTATGGTCATCATCCAAATGACTCATAACATGAAAAAGTGATTTATGATCCTTGTGATCCATGATGACACCATGGAAGCACTCACCAACATAGAGTGTTGTTTTAGGTCATCCTTCCTATGATTATACAATTTCACTACTCCTGGATTTGGAAATTTGGACAACGATTTACAATATTCGTTCCAAAATATTCATTTTGATTCAACATCCTCTAAGTTACGTCAATATGTATTGTACCCCATATCAAATAAGGATCACTAAACTCCATTACTAATCAAGTTTATAGACTTAAACATGTGATTTGAAACCACATGGTGTAGGACCCGGGCCTCTCTATAAAAATGATAATCTGGACTAGGGTTCTAGAACACATCATGGAGAGATTTCAATCAATATCTTACTTCATCACCTGAAATATTGAGCCTTTCCAAAATCTTTTATGGACATTAGAAAAATAGTGGGGACACCTTTGTTTGACCATTATATAGATACATAATGTATTTTACTGACCAATTAGACATATATCCTCCTTACAAGTAAGGTGCTCTACTCCTCATGAGCTCTAGTAACACTATAGAGGTACTTAGTGCCTTTGGGTGTTTTGGGTCATCCTCAGTAATTGTGACCCATTCCATATTCATTGACTCAAATGTTTTTTTATGAATTATGCCTCCCATATTCCAGCTATCCATGTGGAACTGGTATCCCTAATCTTTCACCATCCACCACCATTATTTATGGTAAGGATGCAGGGTGTCATGACCCATCATGGATATCCATTCATCATGATTTATACCAAAATAAAGGGTTCCAAAACCCTTCCTTAACATTCATTCATTAAAATATCAATTATGAATGCAGGGTTTTAGAACCCTTCATGAACATTCATTCTTCCAAATCTCATTTAGGATGAAGGGTTATCCAACCCTTCATGAATACCAATCCTTCACTACCAATGTAAGGTCGTATATAAAAGAACATAAAATACAAAAATAGAAGGTATGAGATAAATGACCATAAATGGCATCAATAGAATTTCTCATCCAAAGACACAAAACTACAATAATAGATTGTCCAATATAGAATACATTACAATACAGCAATAGAAGGTCCAATATAGAAGACTCCAAGCTACCAGTAATAGAATTTTTTGACTATAAGTCCCTAAACTAAAACGCAATGATGGTCTGGTTTTCAATACATTAAAATATCTAACTAAAAATGAGAGTTTATGGTTTACAGGTTGAATAATTGGTAAGGGAATCCGGGAAAAAAGTCAAGTCTCTACTCATTTTCCATGCACTTTGTGTCCTTCTAGAAATATTGAGAAACCATAAAATGGAAAAGGAATAGATATAATTAGGATAATAACACATAATATGGAATCTTGAGTAAAAGTTGGGTCTATTCCCGCTAAAAATTCCCCCATATAAAGCATAGGAAAAAATTAGATAAAGACAACGAAATAGATATAACGATTATGGGGATCACTATATGGCCTTATAAAAAACAATCTCTTCCCTCTAAGTAAACTAACACCAGAAAAATATAGATCACTATCCCTCTTGGACCTACATTTCACCCAAGTAATACTTTTTAAATTAGGTGATCTCAAGACAACTGGAGATGGTATATCAATAAAGAATCTCACATTAGTGGGAATTCATGACAATTCCTCAACAAAAAACTATTGTTATTTAAGCATTCAAATCTGGGCACGTAGGTTTACTTAATATAATGGGAAGGATGGGTATCATTGCTGGTCCATGTGAAATCAGAACAATGAAATATTATGAACATCACGAATTAAAAAAACTGGAAAATGATATGTACATTTTAGATGATTTATTCATTGATATGGTGAATAAATTGAAAGGAATAATATCAACATTCTAGAACATCTCTAAGGATTCCACAAAAATAAAAACATCATTGATTATAATAAAATAATATTTGATTGGATAAATGTTTCAAGGAAACAAGAGTTTACGAGAAGCATCGATTGAGCACTAAAGTACCACCCAACATGCATCTTCCACTTCTACTCGATGGTGGAGAGTATTTATAAAAGATGATATCTGCAAAAATATTTGTTGAGTATTTTTCAATGCGGATAGTGACACAAAAAGATCATACCTTGAGAAAACTATTATCACTTCATGTATCATAATCTGTGTAATCAATGCATCTAATTGGATGTATAGCTCAGATATTATTTGATGAATATGATTGAATGACTCTAAATCATCACTAATTCGTTTATCCAAGGGAGTCACATCATATAAATCTTGAAATACCTTCTCTTTAGTAGATAATTTTTGTCGATTTGGGAAAATGTGGTGCATGATTTCATATAATATCTTGCAATCAAATCCCCCACCCCCAAATCATATAAGAGTTAGTGAAGACATTCTTCTAGGTCATGAAATTTTTATTGGGGTCTTAGTGATCAAGGTGTTAATTTTATTTCTATATTATTATGTGATATTTATTATCCCATAAAACCTATCAAGACTACATTTAATAAGGGGGTGAAATTGGTTGAGTTGACAATGAAGCGATAGAGGAAGATCCATGTTCTCTTATCTCAACGGATGCACCATCTATCACTCATATAAAATGGCCAAAATTCTCCATCAATTATAACCAAATAAGGGGATGTATTTCACTAGTATGGGGATTCTTCTTTGAAGTCTCCCCTAAGTCATGAATCAACCTAATCATTATTATGGATTGGGGGGTCAGTGAAGCACCTAGTTTTCCCACCTAACAGACTACCTTTCTATCACACCACCCTACTAGGCTTAGAAACACGCATAGGAATAATCCTAACATAGATATACTATAGAACCAATATGTATAAATATAATATAAGTGATTGTTCCCTCACATTCCTATATCTGTAAAATTGGTAGATAATCCCAGGATATTGTTCTCCTCACATGCCAACTAAAGAAAGTGGAGAAACACATTGAATGAAATTAAACTGGTATGTGAACTGGTCATCTTATATGGTTTGAAAATTAACATATCATACATACTAGTCGCAGGAACCGTATATTGAATAGAGATTTTGTATGGCCACTAAGTTATAAATGCAATACCATTATCAAAAAATATCCTAGATGATGTGGGGTAAGGTATAATGTTTAAATTGTTAGTTTGGATCAGCATGATATCATCCACATCAGGTCCTAAAAACAATTACTCAACCTTATAAGTTTTAACATCTTGGGGAAGAATGAGGCACTAGGGTTTTGAGTAGGGTTTTGGTGTTTGTAGAAGTGAAATTGATCCATTATCCACCAAAAGAACAAATAAAAAGGGAATATAAAACTATAGGGGTTGTTTCCTTGTTTAATATGTCCTATGAGATGGTATAGATTAGAAAGAGTTAGTAAAAATATATTAAGAGGTCTTCCCTCTACTAATCGAGCTGTCATCACTAGCATAACAACTCTTATTCCCATGCATGCATCCCCAACTAAGAAAATCCATTTGATCTAGAACAAGAACAATAAACCCACTAGCCTAAGCCTCTGCGATATTTAGAGTATCACTTAATAAACTCATGCTTCATATTTCATAGCCTCAATTAATTCCCAATATAAGCTTTCACTATCATGGAACTTTCATGAATGGAATCGATGAGGGTGTATAGATGTTGGTCGTGATCCACTGTAGAAAAGAAATATATTGAAACATCCCTTAATGAAAATGAGAATGTTTATATTTATAACCTTCCATAAATTCACTTTTACAAATTTAATCATATTATTAACTAATACTAATGTTTTTTGGGGTTATCCCATATGTTTGTAGCAGGAAAAAAACTTCACACATCTCCACAAGAGGAGATCTCTCGACCATTTGGAAGATATACTAAAGTTTTATTCCTACTTATCCATGGGATAAATGTAATGTGTTAGTTTAATTACACCAATGATTTATTATCTCTTTGAACATATATGATTGGTGATAAATGATAAAATCGTGATTCCATGATACCTCGTAAAGGATAATGGAATATAGCTAATCTAAAAATTATAATTAGTTATTTCTAACACAAAAGTCCATTTCCATTAAACATAGACATTTCCAACTAGTATTAATCCCCATTTCAATATTTAACCACCTCTCATATCATTCAATTAATAGAAAAATATTCTTGAATAGATCTGAGCAATTATCTGGTGGGAAAATCGTAACTATTTATGCCATGGGGGAGTTCTCCAGCACATAAGACTATCCCTTATATTGTAACACGACCAATTCAATGCCTTTGAAAATCATCACATAAACATATTAAAGATAAGATGATAATCAGATAGATGACAAATTTTATTCAGGTGATGTAATTGAAGCATCATATAGTTTCTTGAATCAATATAGGGGAAGCCAGTGTAACAAAGGATAGCTCTGAAGTTTAGATGAGAGGAGCCTCTTTAGAACCTAATTTCCAGAGCACCGAAGATAAAAAGTGTTAGTATTATGATTTCAAAAAATCATGACCCTCATAATGGCCATGTTGGAAGCTTCCATAGATCTAGAATCCATCAACACAGAAACAAGAAGAACATGTCAAATAAATAAAGGAGTCCTGGAAAATGAGATTCATAGCTTCAATAATATCATGTGAATCACATTACATAATACATGTATTGTAAACCACATGACCCATGCAGGCATCTCAAATCAAGTTACCCAAAAATTATATTGTTAACTAGAAGTATTTTATAAAAATAACAATCATGTAACCCTAAGATGGTCATTCAAACCATGGTTGAGTGACTCTGAAACCACACCAGCAAATCATGCAAAACCACACATGACATATTTGTCACCAAAGATCTAGATGACAGATCAATTGATTACTAATAAATAATTCATTAGTTCTTATAAACAGTGATGATACCAAGAAAATCTCATGATCTTATATGGAGATAGTGTTCTCTATATTTTTTCTTGCAGATAGATCTTGCAATCAGTTTTCACAGTGTCATCATAAGAATGTAGTCTTGAAAAGGGATCATGTGATAGAAGAAAATATCTAGAAATTTGGGATTTTTTGTACCTGGTGTTAGGATCCACTCCTTCATCACCCACTTATAGTGATGTAATACCAAGGGATTCTTATAATCCAAAATGTCTCACTATATACCAATTTGGGGAAATACAAGGACTCGGTAAGGAATTTAATTTCATCATAAGTTAGTCCTTTTCCCTACAGATGTTTCTATTTGGAGAGAATTTGTTGATTCCCACCAAATTAGAATCAACAAATCTATAATATATGCAATACACAAAGTAAGGGAATTATTTCATCCACAAAACTAAAGAATATAATTCATAAAACTCATATATATCACATAACCTTTAGAAGAACATGTGATCAGAAGAGCTGGAGTCGTGAGAATGGGTCATATGTAGTGCATGATCTTCAACTAATCACATTATTACCCTTTGACAATATTTACTATTCTTCTTAAGGCACCTGGACAATCATTTATAATCTCATTAAGGATCCATAAAATATCTTCTGATCATAGGACTCATTAACCAGTGGATACCTAAAAAACATCCAAAAACACGTTTAAAATAAAGGATGAAAATATGGAAGAGTTAGAGACCTAATGAAATCATATATTTTTCATGTATAATATTATGTAGTTTGAAATACCCCATGAATACCCTGGAGACATGTCCACCTTATCACACAAGATCATAAAGGCATGTCACCTTCATCGTGTGAATGTTATCAGACTTGTTCATCTGATTATGTGATTCCCCACTAACACCATATAGAAGTATATTGTTTGTCTATGAAAACGATTTTACATCACCACAAGATCCATTATATTTCACATGATGAATCAAGGGAAAGGGGATTTATTGTATTCGACAACACTCGCACATGAGATCTCATATCCTTGTATAATATATAAGGAAACAAAAAGTTGAAAGGTAGAAACATATTTCGATGTGAGGATATGATTTCATTCACATAGAAGTGTTCATACACCCCAAATGACCAACATTGACCAATTTATCCCCCCCAACAATATTTTATCTTAATCTCACAGAGGATCCACTAAAAATCATCTATACCCAAGAAGAGTTTTTCTCGATCATGTGAAAGCCTTACCATATGTATCTTGATATTTATAAGACTCCAAGATGTGTTGGTCTAACCCTATGATAACCACTTTATATTTCAACATGGTTAGGATAAAACTATTTAATTGGTTGAGCCTAATAAAAAGTGATATGGAGGAATGTTTTCATGGTCACTAAATATCATGTGGTACCATACATAACCCCTAGAAGGATCATGTGATGTATGTAACAATATAATATCTCTACTAACCCTGTAAAATACCTATGAGATACATACCACATAAGGTGGCATATCACCGGGAAATGAGGCCTATAAATCTCCCCCCCCAAACACAAAAAAACATCAACTGAACACATGTAGAGACAACAATGAGAGTCCATAAAAATACTTCTTGGTGAGGAAGGTCATGTGATTACAAGGTAATCCACTAGGTAAAACAAGAGGAACAACCTACGAGATCATATAGCAATAATATGTGATTCCCATGATCACTTAATAGATCATGTGAAGGACTTATAGAATTTTTAGCATGTTTTTAAAAGAAGGTTATCCTTATTTAAGGATCACACAAAACCTAAATTAGTATAAACAAGAGAGAGTGTAAGGTTCATATGCATTAAATGCTAGAATAAACACTGAAAAAGATGAGGAAATTATACATAGATAGATATGATTAGATTAAAGTTCTTCACCTAACTAACATAGATCATGATAAAAGACTATGACATGTCGCCCATGTCCTATGACACTATCTTGACGTGTCACTCATATCCTAAAATCTCCCATGGACAGGTAAATTAAACCATGTGATGCCCGCCAGGTATGCCACTCAAGTATTATGAAGAACTCTAGGCTTTCCAATCAAGTCTTTAGAAGTCCTACATTCATTCCAATCAGATCTTCTGATGTCTCAAAGACATGTCTCCAATGTTATGCGGTAGCACTAGGACATGTCTGCTAAGTCTCACAATATCCTCCAAACAAATCATTTAGTTCTTTTAATATCATTTAGTCAAGTCATATAGCTCTGGTGATGTCATCAAGATAAGTCATCCAGATCATGTGACATCCTCTAGGCATGTTAGCCTCAATCATGCAACACCCTCCAGACATGTTAGACTCAATCATGTTATGCCATCTGCATATGTAATTCAAGTCATGAAAATTCTTCCAGGATTTCTAGTCAGATCTTGCTATAGCCTCACATAAATGTCTCTAAGGTATTAAAAATACCTCTAGTAACATCACTTAAGTCTTGTGTCACCCTCCATACATGTTAGAATTGATCATAGGATGTATTATAGATATAATATCTTGATCATATGATTTCCCTTGGAAAAGTCAAATAGATCATGTGATTTTCTTCGGAAATGTATGCTAGAAACTTGGGAATGTCCAAACATCCTCAGAAAATTTAGGCAGACAACCAGGATCTATTTGGTAGATAATAAATACATATTAGAAAAAAAACCGGGACATGTCATGCAGATAACTAGAATATTTAAAGCAAACATACGAAGACATGATACCTTTTTCTTGTGTTTGTATTTGGTTAAACCCTCAATTTAACTAGGAGAAATTTGATTCCTTCCACAACTGAGATATGTAGGATATGTTTCCAATGATAAACATCTAATGGGAATTTACCTCAGTGTAACCCCCTCCATGTATATAACATTCCAACCATCGGGACCTAATCTCTCCCATGGTATTATCATTCTTTGTCACCCATCAGGGGATTGAATAGAATAATTAACTATGATAACTATGATTCTTTCCATAAACATGATACATAGGATGCCATTTTAAGGCCTATTCTCTAATGGGAATTTTACTCTGTGTAATACCATCTATGTTTCTGACATTCCAACCATCGAGACCCAATATATCCAATGGAATTATCATTATTCCTCATCCACCAGTGGATTGAGAATTCAACCAAACCATGAAAACTCTTATTACATCTAGAAACATGATATGTAGGAGGCCTTTATAATTCTTGATATCTAATGGAATTTTATCTTGGAGTAATACAATCTATGTCTCAGTCATTCAAACCATCATGATCTATTCTCTCTCAAGATTGTATCATTCTTCCTCATCCACCAAGGGATTGAGGGTTCAACTGAAATATGATAACTCTTATTCCTTCCTTAAATATAATACATAAGATTCCATGATAAGTCATGATCTCCAATAGTCATTTACCTCGATGTAAACCCCTCTATTTCTCTAAAATTCCATCCATCAGGACCCAATATTTCCCATGGGTTTATCATTATTCCTCCTATACCGGTGGATTGATAGAGAAATGTAACTAAGAGAACTATGATTCTTTCCATAACTTGGATAAGTAGGAATCCTTCATCTGGATAGATTTATATATAAAACATCACATACAGTTTTCCACAGTGTGTAAACCCCACATCCATATGTAGGGAGATTGATTTCTCTATAACCCTTTTTTCTCATAATGATCATGGATAACACGGCCTTATGTATTTACAATGATCATATCATTTTCATAATGAACCTCTACCAGATAGGGAAACCATAGTGTGTCATCCCAATTAATTAGTTTGATATGATAGTCCCAATGAAAGGGAATCCACCTCAGGGTATGTCGTGAGGGCCTGACCAAACACTAATGACGCTTATTCCTACTTCAATCAGGGTATATATGATGCCTTCCAAAGGATCAATCCCAACATCTGGCGGTTGAGTACCCCCATATACGTCTTTTCTGGATGATGTCAAACAACACATGTTCAATTAAATAAGTGTGTTTCAATTACTATTATAAATATTATACATACAACACCTCATAAAGTATTAATCTCATCATAAAGATATTAATCGCCCCCCTGGATGGCACTAAACACTAGAGTGCCTGGTTATATGGCATAAAAATAAATAAACCTACCCATTAATGGGAAATGGATAACTAAACATGGATGTATACATATGGAATCATAAATACATCCCTTTAAATATAAAAGGGTTCAACACTTGATTATTATTTTAGGGTAATCAGTCCCATATTAGGATTAGGAAGAGATTCGTGAACATATCATAAATATATAAAAGAGTCCTAGAGTAGAAACCAATTCCCCACAAATGTTTTTTATGATAGAGAACTCAAATACTCCTGAAAATTGTGATTTATTAAGTTTTATTGGGTATAAAGCCCCAATTAATCACCTTCCATTAGAAAGAACGTCAATACTCAGTTAGGAATGTGGTAGTGTTTGGGAGTTTTTAGGGAAGTAAAACATGGTAAACGGGAATAATGAATTATGTAACACACACAACAACATAAAAATCCATCATCAAGAATCTCTAAAACACATATTACTTCTCTCAAATAAAAAATGGTGAACTTGATGTGAAATCATTTGATAGTTTCATCTCCTTCATAGGTTAAAAACGATAAACATCCTAGTTCTCATTAGACCAATTTGTTTCTTCTGTGTGTGTGCTGTTTCCAGTGAAACACCATCATACCCTGACTGATTAACTAATTTTTGAAATATATATAACTATTCTAATAAATAATTGTTTATTGATAAGTTCTTAGTAAATATGCACTCTATTTTTTGAAATTCCATTTTATTCATCGGGAATATGTTTTCTGTAAAAATGGTATTTATTTCTTTTCGTGAGAAAATATCATAATTAATTTCAATAAAATTTAGACAATTTATTTAATAAAAATAATTTATTTTTTGAAATCAATATATAAAAATTATATTCATTGGAATGTTTTGGAATTTTCGGAGATGTTTCATTTTCCATGAACAGTGAAAAATAATAGTTTTTTTGAAAACTGTAGAATATGTTAAAGTATTTATAAATTAAAATTCTAATTTTGTATTAGTTTTAAAATTTAGTGAGTTAATTTTTAATTTAAAATAATACAATTATGTTTTTAATATAAATTTTTCCTTGAATTTAGTAAAAAAATGTTTTTTACAAAAGGATTTTTTCGAGAAAAAACGGGTTTTCATCACATTTGTTTTCTGTTTAATTTAAAATTAAATACTTCCACTTATATGTTTTGAATTTTTGAAATGAATTACATATTTATAATAATAAGTTAATAATTTTTTAACTATTTACTATTTATTTTTGGTCAATATGAATAGTATACTTATTAATTTTGATTACCATGATAAAGGGTAAATCGAGTTTTTAAAGTTTTAAATAAAATTATTAGGACTAATAAATGGGAAAAACAGTCCTTAATTTTTCATATGAGTAAATTTCATAAATTCTAATAAATTATTCAATTATACCACATTTTTTACGTTTGGATTTGATTCTTAACTTTATAATATTTTATGCAAAAAATGTAAAAAATGTCACACTCTTGTTTTTAATAACACTAATATTTTCTATATGGGGATAAATAAAAGATGAGTTCAGTTATAAGAAGTTAATTTAACTATAAATTATTTATTTTCATCATGGTAACATATTTTTAATTTTTAGTTAGAAAATAATTATATTAAATGCTTACATAATGCTAACTTAATAATTATTTAATTAATGAAAAAAATAAAATAGTTGATATAATAATATTAAAAGTAGAATAATTTGGAATAATTAATGTGATACACAAATTTTCATGATAAATATAAATTTTTTTGTATGTTTTAAATGTTTTTATTCAAATAATTTTTTTTATCATTATGTAATTAATGTCGAAGTAAATAAATAGTTCTAAAATTATCATTTCTGATATTTTATGAAAGTTATATTTTATTAAATGAATTCCTAAAAACATATCTTCATAAAGTTGATTAAGATATATCTCAAAATATTAATAATTGTCTATTTACGGGACTTATTCTTTTTATATTAACTATTATTACCCTCAAAGAGTAGAAAACCCAAATTGTCATGGTAAGTGTGATATGTGTTAGTGGGTGTTAAAACCAAAAGATAGAGGAAAATTTTATAAATACATGTATAAATTTTATTTTATGAGTTTATTTAAACTCATAGAGATATTATATTATAATAATATCAACTTGAATCCATTTTGTAATAACAATTAAATTATTTTAATTTATTATTTGATGTAATTCTAAAATTTCACATCCCCTCTCTTATAAAATGGAGCCTCTTATTCTAATTTTATCACACCTCCAGAACTACCCAGAAATATTCGAGCATGAGTTGGTTGCCCAACCCATACCCCAAAAATTTATTAAAAGAAAAGTCAACAACACGGTGAAAACATGAGGTGCAATGTTTTTGCACCAACTGGGAATCAAAAGATTAAAAAATAATAGCTAGAAAATAGTTTTCACCTGCCATCCATTTTGGTTTTGTTCAGCATCATCCAACATAATCTCCAGGTGAAACCTTTATCCAAATCTGCATCTACAGATCCAAGGATTCACTCAATTATTCAAGGTCATCAAAATAGAGACATGCCATAGTCATCCTTCCAACGCTTATGTTACAGCCGCTGCTTCACCAGAGGAATTCAATCCTGAAATTTCTACGCAATAAACTACTATTGTATCTGATGATACTTAGTTTGATTCTCTGTACTAGACCTGTCCCTACAGCTAGTGCATCTGCAACGACCTCCCAATATTCCAAACATTCAACTTCCCCGTCATCTTCTGAGATGTTCCTCCAAATCATTCCTGCAAGGCCTTGGGACAGGCCCCAAAATCCATAAAAATGATGTGCTAGACCAATAAGGAGACCATGAGTGGAAAAGCGTTATTCCCACCGAAGGTGGAGATAATAAAATTTTGGGTTCCGACCAAGCTCAAATTCCACCGTGTCAAACATACGCTTTCTGATAATGAGATATTCATCAATAGATATTTCTTTATTACAATATCTTCTATAAGACAACCTTGCTTGCTCCTCAATCCAAGTGTAGAAATCCTCCTTGTATCCTTCCTTAATAACCTGAGTGCAATTTATAAGATTAATTCTATCCGCCCGATCCTTAATCCAAGAGTAGGAGTCCTCTTCATCTGTGAAGGAGTCCCCTTAATTATAGGATTCTGGTGTAGAAGTACTCTTGCTGACAACTGGCTATATAGGGGTGTTAATTTCCTCCAATCGAGGCCCTGAAGATCTAGTGACAATGGTCCTCTCTAACTTACAATTATCAATTCACTTTTGGGTCTTATTAGGGTGTGGAGTGATAAAACCATCAGGGTCAAAAAAAGATTTCGTACCTTTTTTGGAACTCGAGTGTAGGTATTCCTCCTCAAATTTATATGCTTGCTCAAGGACATCATGATTGGAATCACCAGAAACAGAGTGAGTCAGTTTTGCTGGCTCATTAGAGGTTGGAACAACTCTCGGGGTGTTAGTTCAAAGCTTAGCATTATTGACCGTATCCATGAAACCAGAAAGAACATAATATTTATCACAAGTAAGCTGTGCTGAGTAGGAAACCATAACAGATGAGGACACCAGTGGGTCCCTGGAATTATAAGGTTCAGTCGGTTCAATGTGAGGCCTTCGATATTTCTCAATCCAGACTGATTTCCCTTCATTCAGCAAAAGTTTCCCAAGCTTCTGACTCTTCATTGGGTCCTTCCTAGAACCAAAATCTCTAAGGGAGAGGCCAATAAGAAAACAATTAGAGCAGTATCTCAGTAAGGATTCATAATCTTCTTCTTGAAAAAAACTTGCATCCCCATTCTGGATCCAAATAGTGAATCCAGTTGCTGCGAAAGATCAACCCCAACACACACACGCACAACCGAAGGCCTTGAGAGCTTCTGAGTCGCAGAATCCAGCTTAATGGGATTATTGATAAGCATAGAAATAGGGAAAAGAGAAATTTTCTTGAAGAGATGCATCGGCAGACCTGGAATCCCTAACCCAACAGGTGCAATCAGGGAATTATAAAAGTAATCAAACGAAGGGGACCACATTAGGACTTTCATCGTGAAGCCTCCAAAACTCCAAGAACCCCTAGAACAAAGCCGATAGTAATCATTTTCATAGGAGAGTCGAATCGCGATATGTATCGAGTTGAGAAGGCCGATTTCAAAATCAACAAATACAATGGATTCAAATTATTTCCATAGGAAGATCAGAGAGGGGCGACGCTTAAATAATTTACCAACAATTACAAATCGAAAATCAGAGGCAAGAAACTGAACCTCCACCTGCGAGAAAGAAATGGCCGCGTGACCCCTATGCCAGAACTGCTTCGAATGAAAGGAATCAGCAAGAGGCATAGATTCATCTGAATCAAGAGATCGAGTATGATCAGCCCCTGCGACCAAATCTGCGAAGCTTCGAGAATCTCGTCTGCATTCGTCGCCCTCATTCTGCGTTCGGTGACCTCGTTCATCACCTCCAGAACTATTTTCATCAAAAAATTACTATAATAATTGTTTACTAAAAACTATTTAAACATTATATAGGACTTATTTTGGTTATAAAACCAATGATAGAGGTATAATGTTGTAATGAAAAAGAGGTTTCCCGAAGAAGATGTATAGTTCTTAACTGAGCATTTTCATTTTATTTCTTCTTCAACCTATATGAAATAACCTAAAAACATTATAATATAATATAATAAGTATTTTAAAGTTAATATGATGTTATTATGTTATTTTAATAACCTATATCCATCTCTAACCATAAAAATGGGGAAAGGAATCTATCATTCGTATCTATAGAGGACTACCGCCTCACAAATTGATGTAATTCATTTTCTATCACCTCCTCTCTTAGATGGTGATAAAAATGTAATTAATTTTCAGGTATTATTTTTATTCAATATTAATAATTCCTAAAATATAATATTTTATTTAATTTATTAACTTTCCATTCACTGAAAATTTATAATATCGTTCGTGTATACATGTGGGCTCCCACCACTATAAAGTGATGTGATTTGTTTTTCATCACCAAATCACATGGATGATATATATAATTATTTTTAAATAATTAAGATTTTATTTATTATACTATTATAATTATGGATAGATAAAATAATACTTACCTTCTTTCCATAACTATCTTTTAAAAATGGAAATTCTTGTACTACATATGTTCACCTTACCATCTCCATGATTGTAATATAGTTCATTTTTCAAAACTATCTTTCATGATTCGTTTTAATGTACATATTATGTATAATAATGTCAATTATTTCATTATTATTATTCTGAGGATAATGAAATAATGACTACTTTGAAAATAGTAAACCTACAGAAGTTATTTTGGACACATGCGCTAAATATCATTAAAACAAAAAAATGTGAAATTAATTGTTTAAGAAAATATATATAACATTGTTATAATTGAAATAAACATAATTATAAACATGAAAAACATTATAGAGAAATTGAAGTATTAACATAGGTCTATTATTCAGTAAGATAAGGAATTCACGTGATGATTTGGGAATGAGGTAAGGGACTTTATTTTAAAAATCATGTTTTAATGTTTCAATTAAAACTCACTTTTTCTTCCATGTCCATATTTTTTAAAACTATTTCTTAGATATATTTATATAGAAATAAATTAATTAGAAAAAGAAATTTAATGTCTTTTTTACTTTCTTTTAGTTATTTTCAAAATTAATATTTTTACAGAATGTTTTTATGTTCTTTACAAAATGATGAAAGGAATGTTATATATTAACATATATGACAACAGAAAAATTTCTAGATGACATAATCGATATTTGATTTTTGGAATCCTTTGAAATAATTAATTTTTTCATAAAATAAAAACACTCCTTCCCAATTTTCAAGATATTTGAAAAAATTATTTTTAAATATAATCGATATTTAAATATCCAAAACTATTTTCTTATGGATAAAATCAATAATGTTATGAGTATAATGTCAAAAATGGAAAGATTTTATGTGTTGGGATTTGGTTATGGTTATTTGGACTTGTTATAGTGATAGGTAGATTAATTATAAACTAATCATGTGTGGTTAAGTTATAAACTATTTACGGGCTATTCGATGATATTCTATGTATGAGTTCATTCATTATTTCACTCAAATGAATTAGTATAGAAGTAGACCATATTTTTGTTCCATTAGTAATTGTCATATGGAATTGATGTCCCAAGTAACCTATAGGTTTTATTTATTATTTGTAACAAACCTAATATTTATTTAACATTAATAATTTATTTATTACATAAGATTACACTTAATAAAAACATGATGATATAGAAGTATATTGTATTTGGTAATTAGGTACATTACATAATAAATTTAACTTGTAAAAACATCATATTTATTGAATAAATCTTTAATATTCTCATACTTAAAATTGCATGGGATAACCTGGGGACATAAATAAAAAAATTTGAGATATATATTTCATTAAGATAATAAAAATGGAATATGGTAATACATGTTATACAATAGACATAACAATGGGGAAAAGGGGGTGAGAATAATAAGTCATGATATAGAATGAAGACCATAACATGGTAAATGGAGAAACAATTTAAAACACGATATCATAAATAGGGAAAGGTTAAATTCCAATACATAATGATGGGAAAGGTCCCATAAAGCTCAAAGGTTCACTATCTATCCCTACAAGATTTATCGTGATAATAAACATTACCCAATGCATTGGATTGCTATATAATTTTGTGTCCACATATCAGTTTCATGTAATTATCATGCTTAAATGTGCCACATAGACCATAAAACAAGGATTTATTCCTCTTCATATATTATTCCATGATCACTGAGTGTATAAAAAATACAATTACGTCCCCAAGTAAAAAATTATAAGTTTATAAAGTTGAATACCCTTGATATAAAATCTGTATGGTATTCACTACACAATTGTTTTGGCATGGAAAATCGTGGTGAAATTTCAACAGCATAACAACGTCACATGAAAATTCATAAAATGGGATGATGAGAGAGAAATGGGAATCCAATAAAATAAACATAAAATGGGATGTAATAGGTACATTAAAAGACATATCCCAATATTTGGAATTATAAATATAAGGCATAATATAATAAATAAAATTGAATAAAGAAGAGAAGGTAAGGATCCCTAACATGAGTGTGCACCTCCATTTTCTTGGGAGGAGATTCTTGGATGTTTTGGGATGCCCTTGGAGGACTATATAGAGAGTTTTTCAGAGTAAGTGTGTGATTAAAGACTTTTTAGTGAAGATATATGGGATTTCGGGTGGGTTTAAATAAGAAAAGAGTGGGGATTTCTTTATTAGTTATCATACATAGGTTTTGGACTCTATATAATAAAATAAACAAAACCACAAACCTTACCGTGGTTTTTATCATGGTTTCTACCAAATGAGATTGGTTTTCATTATTTTATATGGATTGGCGCTGAAATTAATAAAATAATTCCCTCCTTTATGTAGAGTTAGTCATACTCTTAAAAAATGATTTTAAAACCAGAAAATATATAAATGGTTTTTGAAGATTCATAACAACTTTCTAAAATTAATACAATAAACATAAAATCACATTATTTTAAAGGGGAAAAATATATTTGGTCATGGATACCATTTATTGTTTTTCTTACATCACTTTTGGGTCGTAAAGATGACATAATACACAAGTATATTTATATGGTAATTAATTTTTAAACAAGAATTCAAATGTATTAGAAAATTATGAAAAATTGATAATTGGAAAATTTTAAAATAATATTTCCAAAAATAATAATAATTTTTTCTATATAATATTTTAAATATGTGAATTTTAACTTTTAAAATAAAATCTATATTTATTAAAAAAATTGGTTTTTGATAATAACAGTTTTCAAACACTTATAAAAATTACATTTGAAGTTATAAAAAATATATGATGATTTATAATTAATTAAAATAATTTAATAATCATATTTTGTTAATTTATTTTTTATTTTAAAAATACATAATTCATCAGAATAAATTCGCTAATTGAATTTGAATATCACCCAAAAATACTGTTTGGGTTTTTTGTGTCAAAATAAAAATCAATTATAATGTACTAGTAATAGAATAAAAATAAATATATTAAACCATAAAAATAATGTACATAATCATATTTATATGGTATTGATATATATCCCTTTAATACACCAACAAATTTTCTATGAGTAATGTATGCGATGGTGAGACTTACATAGGGTGGTTTGGTGTACATGGATTGGGTTGGGATCTCAATGAGTTTGAACATCTCCCATAAACATTTTCAATCATGAATAAGTATAGGATATTAGATTATCCATAGAAAAGGTTAAATCTTAGAGATTATATATCCCTTGGAAGCACTGATAAATGGCTTCAGAGGGTATGGCCTTACTAGTTGAGGACATCACTTCATTTTTCTATGTCAATTGGATTTTTTATAAACATTTATTTATACTAATCATACGATCAATGTTAAATGGATATATTTTCAATGATAATGAAGCGTAATGGTAATTTAAATAAAAAATTATATAATAAAACCAAAGGATTTTAGGTGTTTTCTACAACCATATTACATAATAACACATTCAATTAAACCATAATAGAAATTTTATTTATAACAGTTCAGGTCATTACAATCTTCACCCCTTATGAAAATTTACCCTCAATATTTTCAATTCGCAAAATAATACCGAAAATGGTAACATTATTACATTAAATCCACTGGTTCCCACATATCTTATTTGGACGTGTGGTTTCTCCACATCACATTGAATAGGTAATTTGTCTTATTTCATAGAACATTGTCTCCACAATCTATGATCTTTACTGACTACAATTAATAGAAAAGATCATTCTCCAGTGGTACCACCTCTGGATTGTGTACGTGTGATGGGTTTGGTATATACTTATTTTTTAGGGATACCTAGAATACATTATGTACTTGAGATAGGTTGGTTGGGGGTTCTGGTTGATAGTCCATTGCTCTGATACAATCAAGGATCACAAAGGGGTTGATGTATCTTGGATTAATATTTCCCTTTTCCCCAAATCTCATGACTTTATTCATGGATATATGTGGAGGAAAATCATGTCTCCTATATCAAACTCTAGTTCTCGTTGAATATTACCATCATAAATCATCTTTAGACTATGAGCATCCCCGATGTGACGTACATTGGTCTTATCCTTTTCCACCATTTCTTTGGCTATTTCGGTACCTATTAGATTTTGTTCCCAAAATTCATCACAACATTCATGTGTTCTAGACCGTTTACCCTGAAATGGATATATAGGGATCCATTTGGGTCCTTGAGTTTAAGATTTTGTTGTAAGAGAACATGACTATAGGTAGATGTTGGTATCATCCACATTTGAAGTCAATTTATTATGTTATCAACATATCTTCAAATGTGTGGATAGTCCACATATATTGGCCATCATTTTGAGATTGATAATCCCTAATGAAGTTCAAATTAGTATTCAAAGTGTGTTATAGGCTCTTCCATATCATAGAGGTAAATCTTATAACTTTATTGAGTACAATTGATAGTGTTAATTGATGCAGCCTTACCACTTTTATGATGTATAATTATTCAAGTTTATCCAATTTGAAATAGTCTCAAATTGAAATGAAGTGCATTATATTCTTAAGATGATCGAAAAAACACATATATCCTTATTCCCTCTTTATTTATTTGAAAGATCATTGAAAAAGTCCATGGTGATTTTTTCCATTTCCATGTAGTTATGGGTAATGGTAGCATCATCACCATGGATGTTTTCCATTATTCTTTCACTTTCTAACACAAAAGAAATATTGATGTGTATTTCATGATATACTTCTTCATATTGTCCCTCCAATAATGTTATCGAAGATCTTTATAAATATTTATTCTTCTTTGGTGTTTGGAGAAGGTTTAGTTATATGCATAGTTCATCATCTTCTTCATAACTATGGATTTGATGGTAACTATAGTTTTTACCCAAATCTCACAAGTCATACTTCATTAACACTAAATTTAGAGGATATCCCTTTATTTATAGCATGAATTTCATTCTGAATTCCCACAACATTTCTCTTAGTATCCTTTATCTTCTTTATAAGGGATGGTTGAGTAATCATTTGTGAATGTATTAATGATGTTACTTCCATTAATATTCATGTGTCCATCATTTTCAAATCTAAGATTATTATATACCTCTCAACTATCATCAATGATATAATTTATGGACTCTTTTTTACTTAGAGGATCAACCATTTTTTCACTTTACCAAGATGGCAGTGGATTGAGAAGTAATAGTCCTTGATCATCTATAACCATAATTGTTAGAAAATATTCAGATCTTTCTGTGTGAATATATACTTCAAGATTTTGTTATCCATATATATTTCACACTTCAGCCCAAAGAGATAATCCCACCATATTTTAAAAAAAAATATAATAGAAGCCACCTCCAAATCATGTGTTGTATAATTATATTCATAAATATTTGACTACCTTTAATCATAGGATATGACTTTGTAATTCCATATTAACACATATCCCAATACCTTCTTGGAATCATTGTTGAGTACAATGAAAAGTTATCCAATTGGGGGTAGTGTGAGCACAAAGGCAGTGATAATCCTATTTTAAATCTCCTTGAATCTCTCTTCACATTCATCATTACAAGATAACATGACTCACTTATCAGTTATCTTGGTAATATAGTTTGACAATCATGAGATATTTCTCACAAATTTATGATAATACTCAACTAATCCAAGAAAACTAATGATATTTGTCATAGATGTTGGCCTCAACCACATTTCAATTTCTTCTACCTTTGAAGGGTCTATAAATATCCCATTTCTTGTGATGATACGCCTCAATAATGAGACATCCTTTAAATATAACACACATTTTGTTTACATGGAATAAATCTTATCCTTTCAGAAGGTCTTTAGCATAATGATTAGATGATCCTCATGGCCCTCCGTAGTTTTGGAGAATATTATAATATAATTTATTTAGGAAACCAAATATTTTTTGAGGAAATCATTAAAGACTCTATGTATCGAGTCTAGGAATATTTCTAGAGAATTAGTGAGCCCTAATGGAATTACTATGAACTCATAGTGCCTGTACCTTATATGGAATGTAGTCTTGGGGATATCTTATGTCTTTCAACCTAACTTGGTTAAACCATGACCGTAGATCCACATTGAATAAGTATTATTCTCCACATAGATGATCAAAAAATTTATTAATCTATGGTAGAGGATACGTGTTATATATAATGATATTATTGAGATCACAATAATCAAAGTAAAGGCACATTTACCCATCCTTCTTTTCAATGAACAGGACTACTGTGCCCCATGGTGAAGCACTTGGTCATATTAAACCTTTATCATTATTCTACTATTTTTCTTTCTTTAGATTCTCAAGTTACACAACAATCATTCTATATATATTCTTAGATAATGGTAACACCCTAGGTATATTATCCATTGAAAATTTAACCTCTCAACTAAAAGGAAGACTAGAAAATTCTTCCAGAAAAACATTAGCGCATTTACTCACAACAGGTTTGTATTTGATAATGATTTTTTCCTTAGAATCAATCATCTGAGATAGATACATATTCTTATAGGTAAATAATATCCACTATTGAGACATTGTTATTAATGAAAATTCATCCTCCTCCTTTCACTTGTATAAAATTGGGGTGATTCACAATACAAAGAGTGATTTCCTTCTCATGATAATTTATGTTGGACCTATATAGGGAAATCCAATACATAACCATAATTGTATCAAATTCCCCCAATGGGATTTTGACAAGGTTTGTTGGGAAGTTCATCTAGAAATTTGTGATTTGGGATGAGTTATATACTTAGGACGTAATAATTTCCCCATTTTTTATTTTCACTAACTTCTTTAGTTTGTGGAGGTGTTTGAATAGTTCTACTAAAATTTAATGACATGAAAGAAAGTGTAGAATAAGAATAAAAATGTGTGTTCACTATTATTGAATGAATAACTAGCGTACCTATCACATCCTTATTTTCATGACCAGCCTAGTGGTTGTGATAGAAAAAGCTATCCCTTGTTTCCTTTGAGGTTATAGGTTGTCTCTAAAAACCATTTTCTTAGGGAATTTATTTTAAGAGTAACCTAGTTCCTTTCAGTTAAAAAAAGAATAATGCACTGAGGTTTTATAGGATCAATACTTTCCTCCATCATATTGGTGGGTTTCTCCTATCACAAATTACATCCTATGATCCCCCCCTTCCCACCCCAAAATAATTTCGTCATGCCCTTAGGCAATCTCTACGGTGTTTCTTTTTATACCTTTGACAAGTGGGATGTTGATATTTCATAGAACAATTAGATTTATCCATCAGAAAACCCGAATTAAACACCACATTCGGCATCTTATCCCCATTATACCCTTAATATTCATCATTCTCTATTAATAATTTGAGGGAATGTCAGAAAATTTCATCATACCTACCAAAGTCTCGGATATCCCGATATTTTCGTAGACTATGTTTTAGCCCACAAAATTTAAGGTTAACCATGAATTCAGAGGTAGCAACAAACCATAGGAATATCATGAAAGTTATATGAATTTTATTTGTACACCCTGATATATTTGTTATCATTTTTTGTGAGGTTAAGAAAACACCTATTAATTTTATGTCGAAGAGTGTATGTAAAATATTTTTCACAAAATATTTTCTGGAATTCCATCCACCCGATTGCTTAGTTCTCCTTTTTAGGATTCAATTTTTTTATCAATGTTCACTCCTGAACAACATCTCTCTCCATATAATAAACATTTATTATAACCTTATCTTTTTTCGATCATTGATGTATGGATAAGATCTTCTCAATTTAGTTGATCAATTATTCCATGATTAAGGGATCAGATGATCCATTGAAATTAGGAGGCCTTTATTGCATAAAGGTATCAATCACTACTTCTTATTTATAAGGGGAATTTCGTTGATCCTCTTAATCCAGGTTTCTATTCAAAACCTAAGACAAGTGAGAGATTATTGTTATAAATTTTGCAATTCCTACTCACTTTGGGTTGTTCATCTCTTTTGGGAATTCATCACATTATCCGTCACTTTTATTATTTATCTAATTCCTCTTATTTTAGGCTATTGGATATAATAAAAGGAAAATTAGGGTTGTGTATTTTAAAATATTAAACACTTAAATATGAATTTAACGGAATTAAATCTATAACTTATAACATACATTTATTTACTTAACTTATGAATTTCTATGCTTCAACATATATTATCCATGATCTATTTAATTAAATAAATTATTATGGGAATGGTTTTCCTTAATAATGGTTTGTAATGATCTTATGAATTTACTATATCATATTCCCTGGGAGTGGTATACCAAGTAAGAAATAAGGCTTGTTTTCATGTATCAGGTTACGCTGAGTGAGTATCGATGCACCTTGTCAAAGTTTTACCCCAAGGTACATCTGAACCAGAGACATATCTACTTATAGTATCCAGATAGTGGTTAATTTTATTGATTAACCACTTAATATATGCTAACAAATATTTTGGTATGTTTTCTTATATATAGTCTTATCTCTAAGGCTTTCACTAGAGTTTTATAATCTTAATCCAAAAAATAACTAAACTTTTCCTTTGATAACAACTATAACAACCCTACTATATATTTTACATTAATACTTGATTTATTACCTAATATTGCACTTAATACAAACTATAATATCAGTAATTATCTTTTTTGAGTTACATACATTAAATAAAAAATAAAAATAGTAAAAAAACATCTTTATGGAAAACATTTTTAACATGATTTCACTTAAAACTACATGGGATAACCTAGGGATAGACATAAGAAAGGGGTGATATATAAACCCTAGTAAGGGAATAAAAATGTAATATGTTAATACATGTTATAAAATACGATTATCATTTAACAATAAAAGGAACATGAATAATTAGGAATTATATATCATTATAATCAAAACATGGTAAATGTGGAAACAACTTAGACCACTACTTCATACACACGGGTCGTGGAAAATTCCCAAGAAATCATGATGGAAAATTAACAATAAAGGAATAAAGTTACCTCCCCATACAAACATGAGGTCTCATGAGACTATATAGTACCCAATGCATTAGAGTTCTATATAATTCTGGGAACACCCATCACATTCATTACATTCTAATGATTAAGTGTGCCACATGGATCATACAAAAAGGGTTCATTCATCATCATATTATATTCCATGATCAAGGAGTGTGAAATAAATACATGTAATTACCAAATCCAAAATTTATATTCTTATAAATTTGAATCCCCTTCCTATAAAATGGGTATGGTATTCACTACATAATTTTTTTGTCATGGAAAATCGCGGTAAAATTTTTGCATCGTAACAGCATCACATAAAAATTCATAAAATTGGTTGATGATATTTAAAGGGATATATGGTCATTTTAAAATGAAATGGGAAGAAATAGGGACATTAAAATACATATCCCAGTAATATTAATTATAATTTGAAGGAAAAATATAATAAATAAACTTTAATCAATAAGAGAAGGTGATGATCCCTTGAGTGTGTTCCTCTAAATAATTAAGAAGAGCTTCTTGAGAGATTGGAGGAACATTGAGAGGACTATAGAAACGTGAGGATAGAGTAAAGAAATTATAAAAGTATTTTTTTAATATAAATGGGATATTTGGAGGGTTTATATTAGGAAGGAGTTTGGGTTTCATTAATATATCTCAAACATAGGTTTTGGTCACTATATAAAAAAATAACCAAAACAAAAAAACAACCTAAGGTTTTTTTCCAGAGTTTCGTCCAAATTTGAGTTTTTCTTCATTATTTAATAATCACATGGTCTGAAATTAACAAAATAATTCCCTTGATTTATGGAGGTGAGTCGTACTCTTAAAGAAATGATTTGAAAACCTTAATATATATTAATAGTTATGGTGGATGCATAGTGGCATTATGAAATTAATCAAATAAATATAAAATCAAGTTACATTAAATTTAAAACATTTATTTGGCCTTTTATAAATTTTATTGTATTTATTACACCACTTTTTGGTCATTGTGATTTCATAATACACAAAGTATATTTATACGATATTTAATGTTTACCTAAAAATTAAATTGTCTTAGAAAATTATAAAAAATTTACCAAAAGCGTATTTCAACATTATGATTCAATAAAATAAAATTCATTTTATCTAAATAATTTTCTAAATATTTTAATTTTCACTTTTAAATTAATATGTACATTTGTTAAGAAATGCTAGGTTTTTTATAATAAATTTTTTTGGACCATTATTAAAATTACATATGAATTAACTAAAATTATATGATAATTAATATTTAAAAATAATATTTAATAATAATATTTTATTAATGTATTAATTATTTAAAAAATTCATTAATTCATCAAAATGAATTCCTTGATTCAATTTTAATAATACCTAAAAATATTGTTTGTTTGTTTATTATATCAAAATAGATTTCATTTATAAAGTTACAATAATAGAAGAAAATATATTCATTATTCTATAAAAAATAATGTACTTAATTATATTTTTAGGGTCTTGATACATATACCTTTAATTCACAAGGAAACTCTAAATGATTAAGGTATGTGATGGTGATACTTTTATGTGGTAGTTCAGCATACAAGGTTTGGGCCATGATCTCGATTAACTTGAACTTATCATAAAAATATTTTCTATCATCCTTAAGTTGTTAGATATCCTCTTGGGCTTGTCCATGTTCAAATATTAGATAATCTGTCTCCCTAAGAATCAATAATAAATTTTCTTCACAGGGTATTATCCTACTGGTTGATGTCATCACATCATTTTTCTTTGTCGATTGGATTTGTTAAAACCCTATATTTATACTTATTATATGATCACAGTTCAATGGATATATTATCAATGGTGATGATTATTAATAGTCATTTAAATCCAAAAGGATACCATAAAACCAAATGAGTACATGTGTTTAATATATCCATATTTTTAATAATACATTTAATTAAACCATAACAAAAAAATTATTACTAAAATTTTGATTCATGCGATTATTTCAATTATATATATATTATTTTATTAATAAAGCTAATATAATTAAATTATTCCTAAATTAAATTATATGATAATGTTTAAGGGTGAGTAGTATAACATTATGAAAAAGTTATATTGAGGTTTTCTTGATTTAAAATAAGACACTATGGGTTTTATATTTCTTTTAATATTTATTGTGATTTTTTAAGAATTTTTTTTTCAGATATAGTTAATTATATGGTAAGAAAATGTTTATTTTAAACCCTACATTAATTTTGAAAATGAAAAATTCTTATAAGTATTCATGGAATAACCTGTTTTTTTTATATCCCTTACTAATATTTTTGTATTCTTCCCCCAATTTAAATTTTTTCACTAGGTTTTAATGGTTAATAGGGAAACGAATATGCTAATTATTATAATTTTTAAGATTCTTTCTATTAAAAATACATGGTTTTTAAATGTTTCGTTTTATGGGGAAATGGATACTAAATAGAAGTGTTCTATTTGTAAAATATGGTTTTGTTATATAAAATTTATGACCTAAGAGTATAAAAATATAAACATATGAGATATTTTGGAATGAAGGAAAATAAATTCTAGTCTAAATAAAATATAATATTTAATATTTATGGCCAGGTACTTACACCATAGTAATTTTCATGGATATTTTTTATATTTTTTTCTCATAGCGTTTTAATATTTATATTATATTTTTATATTTCATCAAAATATATCATAGTTTTTTTATTTAAGTCTTTTATTCATAACATGCTATCAGAAAAATAGAATTTATTTAAATACAAATATATAACCAAAAATCATAGTGTTATATTCCAAATTATATCTCTGACATCTAAGATACCTTACAGGAAGATATTAGTATAATTTGTCGACAATATCAACTAAATCAATGTAGTGTAGAAGGTTCCATCCCAACTCAAGAAGAAGGTTATCCTCTTTACATGAATCCCTCATGTGGTTCCATGGACCCACACTCCTGGAATAAGATGTGAATAGAAACCATTATAATATATTGTCTTTAAAATTAACTGAGGAAGCCCAATTTGAACCATAAATAATTGGAATATCCTCAAAAAAGTTTTACTCGCCAAAATTATAAGTACCTTTTAGGTTAAATGTTTTCAAGGGTTAGTAAAAACTTATAACTAATAAAGCTCGTGTCTTTATTATAAAATATAAGCTTTTGAAACTATATAAGAAACTATATAATTCATAATAAGCATTAAATATCTTACAAAAAAAATTCCACATAAGTTATCCAATTAGAAGTCTCATGTTCAATACCTTACATCATAGCCTTGGGAAGTGGAAACATGAGAAGGGGAAAAAACTCAGTATGGGAAAACATATAACTGATGAAATCAATGAATAAACATGGAATAAATATTATAGAAGGAATTAGTAATAATAATAATTCCACTATCAATATAAAATAGAGAGAATAACAAATCCATGGATATAAATTAAAATAAATAAATCACTTGGATTAAAAAATGATTTTGTACTTATAGAATACATAATACAGAAAAATTTAATCTTATAGGAAGAGACTCAGCCAAAGTATCATTATTGTATTCAAAGACATAGAAAAGACGTCCTTGGTTTCTTCAAGACAATAGTCAAGACATCTTACTGAATTTTGTGGGACCACACTGAATCCAAAAACATGTTGGTCTCATGATACATAATTTTACATTGAGGGGCTATATAATATTGGGCCCCACCCATCACATTATTAAATTCAATTCATTTATCATATGAGATAATGATTAAACAAAAAATAATAATCTATTACAATATTAAAATGTATTTGAGTAACAACATTAAAAACTACAATGATTTTATCCATATAATAAAAATTATAACCTGATTGCAACAGCTCCAAATAAACCATGTTGATGGTTAAAAAATATATAATAAACTTACTTGGTAATCATTAAACATTTGTATTAGAATAAAAAATATATGAATTTTTAATAGTTTCCCAATCAAAAAATAAGATAGATTTCAAAGTATGAATCCCTCAAAACAACAACACAGAAATTATGAGGTATATATTTAAGTAAATTATTTACCAAATAAAATTATGTTTGGAAATATGTGTTTTCTATTCAATTAATGAAGTGGAAAATAAGGTATTTAGAGAATAATGGAATTGAAATAATAAATATTATAATAACATAGGATGATTTTTCAATATAAAGGAAGTGATAAATTTATAAAACAAAATTCCGCCAAAGGAAAATAGTATGACAGTATTTATAAATTAATCCATGTCTAGTATATACATCACAGAAATGAATCATTTTGTGAATACAAATTATATCTCAATGAATCAAATTTGAGTTGTTAAAACCCATATAGTAATGGTAATGTAAGAATCAAAATAAAGTGATAGGTATACCATAAAACTAAAATATAATAAACTAAATGATATTAATTAAAATCCAGTTAAATAGGTTATTTATTACACCATATAAGATAATATTATTTTATAACATGAAATGCATCATAATAAATTTTAATTGAGACTAATAAACCCATTTTATGAAACATAGTATTTGATGTAAGAATTATTTGATAATTCGGTTAGAAGGGGAAATTTTAAAAACCTATAAAATAATTAAAAGATAAAATAAAAAAAATTATTATCTATAATAAATCAAATTTGTCATAATATTGTTTAATAAGTAATTTTGTAACTCAATGGAAGAAAATATATTAAGCACAAACCATTATTGATTTTGAAAACATTGATTCAAAACCGTATAAAAAAAACATGGAATAGAATATTGAATATAATGAAATATAATAAAGTCATGATAAAAATTATTAATGGTTTATGGGATACACCATTTCATTGAAAACATGGTTTATAACAAGAAATATATCTCAATGAGTGAAAATATGAGGTAAAAACTATTATCTTGTATTCCCTATTTTTCGAATGCACTATATCCTCAAGTATAAAAAACAGAAATATGTTTTTAACATATTTAATAACCTTATTCATAAATATTATATTTTTTCCCATAATTTATACTTATACTCTGCATATTTATTAGTTAATTACTATTTATTTTCAATACTGGGTGTGAGTAATCTTGATTGTTTTGAACTAGTTTCGAAGAGGAGGTAGAATTATCTATAATTCAATAAAATTATTATTGACTATACCAAAAAATTCACATTAATTTCTGATTTATAATTATATATAATGTTATAATTTCATTCTATGGTTTTTTTGTTATGATCCTTAAATATGAATTTGACGTGAGCATGTTCCCGTGATTCCTTGCGAACAAATGGTGGATTCCAAAATGATGAGTTAAATTTTTAGGTTACTATTATATAACATAAAAACCATTATTTAACTATTTTTACCATATATTACTAGAAATTAAATTCTTATAGTCATACATGATATAGATTTATAGCGTTGTTCATATAGGTGGTTAAACCAACCCAAACAATAACATACTATAATTAATGATTTATTATGAAGTGATTTAGTAGTTATATCCTTATAAAAGAAGAATAATGAGATTATCTTGTTTTTATTAGTGTGATATAAGAAAATTATAAATAATTATAAAATGAATATAGTATATAAAAAGTTATTACATAGTATTAAAAAATCATTTTTTCTCTTCAAACTAATTCTGGATGATTAAATTTACCATCCTGGTTTTTTTATTATGTTATTAACAGGATGACCAGTTTTTCTTACTAAAACCTTAATAATTTCAGTAAAATATTATTTATCCCTTAAAACTATTCTCAGGACCATCCATAAAATGAGTTTTTTTAAATAAAAAAAGAAATCAATCCTTCCATGGAGGCAGTATTCCGCACGTACGCACGGTTGATGATTTTCTTTTCAATAGAATGAGATAAATACATAAAATTATTTATTAATTAATAATTGAAATACATTATAAATAAAATAATTATTTTTTAATATCAATATTAAGACCATTTTTGTATGGTGGTTAAGAAAAATATGATACGTCCTTCATGGAGGTGATACTCCGAACGTACGCATGATGATATTTTAATTTTACAATGAATTAGAAGGATTGGAGGAAAATATTAATTTTTAACTTTATAATAATATATATATTTTATTTAAAATATTAATTCTTCAATTATATCATTATAACTATCTATGAGGAGCAGTTATGAAAAAATGGAAGACGTTGATTCAGGGAAACAACATTATGCACTTACACACTATCAATGTTCCATTGTTTTTAATAGTTAATTGAAATGAATATACAAATATTTTTCCATTAATATAATAAAATAAGGTTATATTAATTATAAATATTTAATTATTTTGAGTTTTTTAGATATGTTTTGTTAGATTAAGATTAGTAATAAACTATTAAAGTGGTAAAACTTACGTCAAGAAATTATGTTTTCTCTTCGAAATATCCCTGGAAACAGAGACCATATGATAACTAATAATGGCCAGAGGCCTAACTAAGTGGGATAGTTTTATAAAAGGAAAAAATATAATATTTCTAGAAATAAATTTAAATGAATGGGTGTGTAATGAATGTGGTTAGGTATCCCCATTTATAGTTTAATACAATTGAATTTGTACAAATATTCTTGACTTAATGTTAAATAAATTTCATTTTTTAGAGGATGTTTTCCCCTAAAATGAACAATAGTAGTGTGGATAATAATATTTTCTTTTGAAAAATATTTCACCCAAAAAATTAATGGATGATATTTTGAGTTATTTAGGAATATCTACTTTAATTTATATTTTTACCATAATTTTCTTTAACCATAGTAACTATATTTTAACCAAATATAACTTATTTTCCTGAACAAAATTTAAATTATAATTACTAAATAATCAGATTATTCTAATTTTAAATATGAAAAAAAACTTATTTAAATTTTCTAATGGTTTGAATTGAAAATATAAAATAAACAGACATAAGGCATAATTTTTTTTAGGAAAAGTGTGTTTTTATAATTAAAATTTATATATAGAATAAAACTATCAATGTTTTTTATTTTCAAAAAATATATTGGATTATTATATAAAAAATTTATTTTTTATTTAAAACCAATACGAGATCTAATTTTATCAAAATAATGTTTAATTAAATTTAAAGGCCAAAAATATTTTATTTTTATTTGAATTAAACTACTACTTTTGTTCTATAAGGATAAACATTGAATTTTTAAATTTGAAAAACATTTTCAAAACTATTATCATTATTCCTTAAACATATTTTTATTATTTTAAAAAATTTATATAATTATAGGTACTGATTATATAGTGATAATGTAAAAAAGCCACTATGTTGGAAAAAAACTGTATTTTTCACTATTGATGTAGATGTCTTGACTCACATACATTGATGCATTTCGCAAAACCTTGACTCAATATGTTCTCAGAGAAGTAAGATATATTTTGTGCATCGTGATTGTTATTTAATAAATTAATAAGCCAAGGAAGGATCTTTCCCTTAAATCATTATAGAAGATGATATCACGTCCCTTTGATTGGAATGGAACTATTGAACTAAAATCTTGGGCCACAATGTATTGATAAGTTCCTTTCAGATAGTTAAAGAAATAAACTTCTTGAATATAGGTTAATGACATCAGTGTGAATCCTTCTTGATGATAAATCAAAACAAAATGATTGTATTTCATATTGGTAATTTGTATTTGGTTGTCATCATTATAACAATAACTTCTTCATATATGGGTGACTTTAAGTGTTCTGGATATTAATATTGGACATTAGGAAATCCTGCCTAATTACAAAGAAGGAAATACATAGCGATTCACACACACATATTACTTCCATTATTTTTGGTTAATTTCTATTTGAATATAAAAAATGGAATGAAAATATTATTCCCAAAAGAGCACGCAATAATTTTATTCAGGATTTATATATGGCATATTTTCAGCCACTATTTTATGTGAGTTAAAAATTAAAGAAAAAATTATTTTCAAAGTTGAATATAATATTTATTTTTTGAATTTATTAATTGAATAACATTTATTATTCAGGGTTTTATAAATGTCAAGGAAGGTTTATGGGATAAATCACATTCCTTGTAAAAGATATTACATATTAAATATTTTTTAAATAAATATTAATTAATATATTGATAGTTATATTACCTGTGAGAAATGTGTGTGTAATAAAATATTATTATTATTATTATTATTTCATAAGTGGTTTTCTGAGTATGAGGTTAGAAAAAGGGCCATGTGCAGTTTTTAATCCTCTAACCAAAGATCTTTATATATCGGATTATATCATTTATGTAGAGATCCTAAAATCATTTTTTTGTATTCAATAATTTCCCTTATACAGATAATAATATCCACGAAAAAAATAAAAAGATATTTTTTTAGGATCAATAACTAGAGAACAATAATCATTCCTTTAATTATGGTGGATAGTGTTGGGATCAATGGTGATTGATCAAGATGATCAATAACACTATGATAGCACCTGAGGGACAAACAACAATACTTAGAGATCAATGAGAACATATAGATTACCAATAAAAGAATTTTACTCTAGATCCTCCTGACACAAAGATAATACAACATGAATAAAATTGATCAATCAACACCTACATTGATGAAGGTACTCATGAATGAGGTATTTTTTTTATTATGTCAATAATAAATTTAATTTAAATTATCCCCTCTCTTGGTTCATAGATTTAATCCTTATATTAATTCAGATATAATCATGAGACAATTCATTATTCATTATTTTATTATGATTTATTCATTGTATTTAACAAAAAATTATCATTGGGAATGGAAGTTGTTGAACTCTGTTTCTCCGAGAATGTTCAATTGGAATCAATGTGGTCACATTCAATTTTATAATTTTTTTATTTTTGATTTATTTGTGAATTTTATGTTTGGATTTCATGCATGATATATTTATTATTGAATATTAAACACAAGATACATTCTTTTTTAACCTTAATATTATAAATATGAGGTTAAGAAAAAAATTTAAAAATATAAAGAACCTATCGAGAGTTTCTAGTGTTTTAGTGGGATAACATAGAACCACATGGCATGTAGCTCATTGGTACATTACATGTATCCATTTTTTATCTTAGATATGATCATTGAATTTATTTAAAGATTTTTTGAAAATCAAAATGCATATAAAATATTTACATACTACATATTTATTGGGACATGATAGAACACATCTTTCTAGACTTCATGTTATGTAGCTAGCATACATGCTAGGTAGTCCATATTCTTTCATGGTGAAATTCATGGAAGCCAGATGGTGAAATATGTGACATGTATTTATTAAATGATATGTAGAGAATTAGAGTTAAAAAACACAGATCTTACACAGTGTATAACATTTCTACATGTCATATACATCATAAATGTACATTATGAAATAAATGTTGATCCTCTAGCCATGTATCATGGATATACATTGAGAAGAATACATGACATGTTGGTTGATTTTAAAAAACGTCTATCTAGTTCCTATTTTTGGAAAAATAGATAATTAATTACACTGTTAAAATTAATCAATATGTTTCTATGAATCATAAATTGAAATTTTACCCCATGTGATATGTTTTTAATGAGTATTGAATGGTTAATTAGTTTTCATTATAATTAAGAACTTAACATCGTGTATGGTCATTACAATCCATGTACACTATATTAATTAAAGTGTCAGATGACATGTAATTTTACATGTGTTAGTTTTTCATTAATCAGTAGTACATCCACTGTAATTATGTAAAAGAATTTTATTCTACATGTTATGTCAGTGAACAACACTTTACCTCAAAACATGATGGGATGTTTGAACATAAACATTCCATGTTTCTTCTAAGTGAACTTTGTGTAATTAATAAATTTTAAATAAAATTATTTCATTTAATTATTTTATAGTTGTATTGGATTGGAATCTCCAGAAATGTTGGATGAATACTAAGATAAATGAGTTAATTAATAAAATAGTTAATTTATTAATTAGAGTAATTTATCCTAGTTATTAATTATTTAAATGTATTATAATTTTAAATGTGAATTTTTTTAATGTGAGTGACTAATCATGATTGTGAACAAGCAACATATGTGTTGGATTTTTATTTAATTTAATATTATTGCATCAATTTTGATTTTAATAAAGTTTGATTTCTTTAAATATGTTGGCATGTGAGTCATCTAATCCACTTTAATATATAATACATGTGTGTAGTTGGTTTATCTTATGTATCCCATACCAATAGTTACCAACACCAGTGTGGGAGAAAAATAGAAAAATGATGGATCTAAGAGAATAAGAGGTTGTTTATAAACAAGAAGATATGAAATCGACAAATACTTTAAATAAGTTGATGGTATAATTCTTCAACTTGATCCAAACATGACTCAATGTGATTTTACCATAGGGTAATAGCTTGAATTATTGTCCAATAAATAAATCATATATTATAAACTTCATGATCAAGTAACTCTATTTATTTTATTTCAATCTATTACATAGATAATTTTATGGATTCATTATAATGATCAAATAAATAAATTAAACAACATTCATGCAAGATATAATTAAAATAAATCGATTATGCATTGATTTTTTTTCAAAAAATGGTTTTTTAATTATGTAAAATCAGCATAATATTATCAATGTATGTGAAAGATAAAATAAAGAAATTTACACATAATAAAAAAATACCTCAAGTAGATATTATGTCAATAAAAACCTATAATTATCGAAAATAAACATTAACATATATTTAAAGTGTTGTTTCACACAATAGTTGGAGGTAATTTGAATTATTAGGAATTTTTAACAATTATGATTGGTCATATTAACTATACTTGTACTGAATTTTACAACCATATTTAATTTAATACAAATTTTGAATCTAGTGTTGAGGAGATATGTGTAAGGATTTTAGAAATGGTGATTCCACTAAACTGGTCAAGGATCTGTATGATAAAAGTTGGAAACATCATCTTACAAAATTCAATATTATGATTGTCATAGACATATTATTTGTTTTGATAAGGGAAAAATGGATACTTCAAACAATATAGTCCACATGATGGGGAATTCCAATTCCAATGGTGATGTTTATTAATACGTGATAAAGTAACATGAGACTAATAAGACAATTAAATTTATTTCATCTCATATAATTTAGTAATCAATATAAATTATTTATATCTCATTTTATTTTTTAATGTAAAAATTAATTATAATTTTCATTGACCATTTCATCCCTATGATCTATAGTATAAAATAATTTTCTCCTCACCTTTAGTGACATATAGGAATGGTACATGCACGTTCACATTATATTACAGCATGAATTAGAGCTCTATATTATAGATTACGTAGTTTATAATATATGTACAAAGAGGTAAATTTGGATAAGTTAATTTTCAATAAAAACACTTGGATGGTGTGATATATATAAATCGTTTTTTCATCCAAGTCGGTTGACCTCATAAAGTCTCAACAGAGTATTGATTATTATAACAGGCTCAATAATATCTATAATATTTATTAATAGAGAGATATCCATGGGAATTTTTGACTTCTTCAAACAACTCTTAATTAGTAAATAAATATAGGGTAATATAGTTGTGCCTAATTTAGTAATGATTATTGGCTAAATTGAGCTTCAAGACATTATAGTTTTTAAACCATATGATAAATTCAAAATGGATCTAATTATTACCTCAAAACCGCAAAGCATCTCCGTGTTTTTTTGTAAATTTTAACATGAACAACATTTATAAGACTCTCATTGGCCTCCTAACTCTAATTTTATATTTTAATAATAATTTTAAGCCCAAAACAAATTTATATACTTATGATGAAAAAATTAGGGGAATAGAGACGACCCACAAGAATGATTCTAAGTCTATGAAATATATGAAACACCCATTTTTGAGAAGGTATATCAAAGGTAATGTAAGAGGGTATGATTTAATCAATTATTATTAGTAAAATGTTCCACAAGAAGAAGAATTTCACCGTATAAAATAAGTAAGGTGAAGCTATAAATTTGTTCATCATTGAGTAAAATCTATGTGTTTCTGCAAATTGGGTATTAGATAAATATTGTGGTACATAAATTTGTATTAAATTACTATAATCACGTATATTTAGATGATTTTCATGATTTTATGTGTATCTATGAGAACATAATAGAGGTAAACTTATTTTAGTAGCTATTGGATACTACCACCTCACATTTCAGACTTGAATGATAATATTTTAAAAAAAATTACCATTTTCCATCAGTTACCAAAACAATATATCTATATATAGTCTTAACATGGATGACTTTATTTTGGAATTTTGGAATAAATTTTTCTAATTTTACAATTAAATAATATGTTTTGGTATGTACCAACAAAACAACATTGTTTTGTGCAGATTACAAAAACCCAAGTAATGTAAATCAATAACAAGTTCTGTTTTTATGACTCATATCACATCCAACTATGTAATGATTGGTTACTTCATTAAAATTAAAAGTTCTTAACTAAAATATAACATTATTGATATTCATATTATTTTTAATTAAAACTACATTGAATTTGTTTTTTTTTTGTTTATATGAAAAAATAATACTATCTTTATTTAGTTAATATGATGAAAGAGTCATAGAGCTTCGAGAATTGATTAAAACGTATGTGTGTATACTATTTCCTATTTAATCAAGGGGTCAATACATGTATATCATAACTTTTATTGATTACTTTAGTTGATATATATATTTTTATTTAATTTTTTATTATTCAAATTCCTTTGATAAATTCTTGGAATACAAGAACAATGTTGGTAATCATCTTGGTAAGAAGATGAAGAAACACCATGCAGGCTGTGCTAGAGAATTTCTATACCATGAATTCAGTGATTATATATGAATGTTTATAATTCTATCTCAAATCACTCCCACTAATACACTACAATATAATGTTATAAGTAAAAGTAGGAACCGCACCTTACTAGAAATGGTGAGAAAAATGATGACTCATTCAAGTATTCTATTATTCATTTATGGGCATTAAAAATAGACAACGACACCCCTAATTAACTGAGTGCCAACTATTGTGGTAAATAGTGTTCTATATAAAATTTTATATGTATGTAATCATATGTTCTCACATATACATGTGTAGGATAAAACTAATTTTTTAAGGCCTCCCTAAGTAGAAAACTTATACCTTGAGGCATAAAGTGTATCATTATATGATACCGTAAGTAAAAAAATGTTATTTCCTATAATATCCCTTATATAATAATTTAGTGTATAATAGATGTCCCAACATTTCCTAGAGAGATCATACCTCAAAAAATATATAGTGGGAGTGACAGAAGCATTGATGAATTCATGGCTCAAGATCAATAATAGTTGTTCGGGGAAGAGATTTTTCAATGCCTCATGGAAGAGGATATTTCATAATCACAAGTAATGAATATGAGAATAAGAGAGATTTGAAAATTACAATGATATATTCCTTTAGTCAATGATTATGGTGACTCGTTATTGAAAATAAGTATTATGATTCACAAAATAATCTAAATAGAAAGAATCCAATAATTCTAAAATTGATTCCGTATAAAAAATAAATGTCTATATTTTGGGGGATCCTATAGTGGTTGTAAATCATGTGGGTGGTAAATTGGTATTCAATAAGAAATTATATATCAATATACAAGTCAGTATATAAATGGAATTATAGGTTATATATGGGTTTAAAATATGTTAAGGCATGAACTACAATGAAACCTTCTCATTAACTTCTAATCTGAAATCCATCATAATTATACTTACCATAGAAGCTAATCATGAATATGAAATTTATAAAATTGATGTAAAAATATATTTCATTAATAATAATTTATAGGAACACATCTATAAGGCACAATTATGAGGGTTTATAACAAAGAAAGGTATAAATGAGTTATTCAAAATTTAGAGATCCATTTATAGAATAAATAAATCATCTAGTTCATAGAACATTATCATTGATAAAGAGACAAAAAATTTCCTTTTATGAAGAATTAATTTGAACCAAGTGTATGTTAGTGGATTATTGAGTGTGAAATAATTTTCCTAATAGTATTTTATGATGACATATTACTTATTATAACCCATATTCTAGTCTTGAAATTTGTTAATAATTGGATGAACATAGACTTACCCATAAATGAATTAGGATAAGCACACTATATTCATGGGATAAATATCCATAATAACATATTCAAATGGATTCATGAAGTATGTCAAGGTATATACACTAAAAATATACTAAAGATACTTGATGTTTTGAAATCTAAGAGGTGATTGTTTAAAATATAAAATTCAATACATCTTTTGAAGAAAATGCATCCTTAAAAACATGAGGAGGGGAGAATGTGACAAGGATCCCATACATATATGTGATTGGGTCCATCATGAATTCTCTACAATGTACCATGATAGAGGTCCCCTAATTATTAAGCACAACAGAAACATGCCATGTTCATAAAGGGTTCCACCATTGGATGATAGTTAAGACTATCCTAAAGTAAATTAGAAATATAAATGATATGTTTGTGATTTATTTTCAAAATGGGGAGATAGTCATAAGGGGTTATACATATGATAGTATTTAAATAGACAACGAGGATATGAAATCCCATTTAGAATATATATTAACTCCCATCGGAGGTTTTGTGAGCTAGAAGAGCTTAAAAAATTTAGTGGTAACAGATTCTACAGTAGATCATGATGATATTGGGGATTATGATGTTTTTAGAAATTATTTGGATATTAAACTTCCTCCAAGATCCTTCTATAATTCCAAATAGTAAATATCAGTTTCACATTATAATTTAATAATACTTTTGTAGTCTCTCTTACCAATGAATCATGGTTTAAAATCCCGATCCTTCTTGTGGGCAAAACTTATTTAAATTGCTTTCAATTTTTTTTAATTTTTTTGATATTAAATGTATGTTTTAAACTTCTTTAAACTAGTTCTCCTTCACATGATCTAAATGAGTTTCTATGTGAACTCAAGCCCACCCCCTCATACGACAGAGGCTACTGACTAACAAAAAGGGTATAAGGAAAGTATTGTGGAGACCACATCCTCTATAAAATAGTAAAAATAAAAATGTAAATAAGGTAATAAAATCAAAACATACAAATTAAAATTTTTAAAATAAATGCCAACAAACCATTCTTTCTCATAGATTATGCCAAACTAGTAGTCATGTTGAAATTCATCTAATGAACCAACTAAATGATAGACTAAAAAAGTAGAAAACCCTATACCAAACACCACATATGGTCTTATATCTTAATCTCATCCAATATAGAAACCAATCAAGCACGAGCCCCCTTTCCCTTGACCATGCTTACATTCATGAATCCTTATCAGGTACCAAATGGTGCTCGAACATGGTGTGGGTAAAACTCAATAGTTGACACCCATGGATTCTAAAAAATATTATCCACTATAATATGCACGAAATGGTATTATAATTAGGGTAATTAATTCATAAATTAGTTTTGAATATTAAATTACTCCTCAATCCACGAGCTATGGTTTGACACAAATGGTCATCCAATACTTACATATGATTGATGTTAGATGTCTCTACCTATTCTATCTCATGGTCCAGTTGGATTATCATTCCATGTTCCAAATACATATTCAATGAATAATGTAATTATATATATTTCTCTCAAGAATCAAGTAACCATGCATATCACCCGCATGCATCTTTTAACCATAAAATAATTGACTCTATGTGAATTATAATCCAAGATTATTTTACCTATTACCAAGGTGAATGACCAAACCAAGGGAAAATTTATCAATGGAACCAATGGGAATTATTATTCTAGGGATAATTACATGCTCATAGGACATAATAATCTATGTTAATTCTCATGATACATCTTGATTTGATAATTAAACGGTAAAGGAAATTAATAACCAAATATTTTTAATTTACCAATAATTCCGGAAATATAAACATATGGAATATTGTTTATTTAATTAAAATTTATAATTACCAAAATATTTATTTAGTTATTCCATGTACCCATTTGTAGATAAATCATTAAAAATTCAACCTTAAAAAGTTTCATTCCTATCCAAATGACATTGTGATATTTTTTATTCACACATCTACCAATACCAATTACTAATAACATGCCATTAAATACCAATTCCATCATATCATCCTGGAAAATCCATATTCATTACAATCATTCAATATATGACCATGGATATTAAAATGATGTATAAACCCATTAAATATTAGAATAAATATTTTTTTTTCATCTAATGGATGTTCATAAAGGTTTAAGGTTGTGCTTGAGAGAATCTAGGGATTTTTTGGAGCACAGAGCTTTGGTATATGGGGAAATGTTCTTAGGTCCATGGTTGTTACATGGTTAGGAGTTAACATTCATCTTAACTATATAGCCCAGAAAGAGGTTGTCCACACTAAGATAAAACATTCATAAGAGTCTACACAGTCATGGGAGGATCTATAGGAAAAATAATTAGGTTATCTATATGGGTTGTACATGGTTTTAAAAACCATGTACCTAGCCCACATATTTAGTGTAACATTACTACTATAGTTGTATCATTTGGAATATGGTTTGGAAAACTATGAAGAGAAACTATGTGCCCTTTTAAATTAAGTTGGAAATCACTTTTTTCCCATTCCTCATATTAAACTCAAATCTCCTAATCTTTTCTCTTTTTCAAAGGGGAAAAACTCCTATAGAACTCCACCTCCTCTCCTCCATGTATTTGAGTACCAACCTTTGTTTGAACTTTGATTCATCTATCATTTATTGCATTATATTTCCATTCATAACCCCTTTATTCATCTTCCTTATTTTCCTTATTTATATCGCACTCGTGAAAGTTATTTCTAGGTAAGATAATATTCTATATTTTAAGGGAATTTGTCTATTTCATTGATTTTTCTAATTTTAGCCCGAATTAAAGGATGATAATGGATGAGAAGAGTAAATACAAGCTAATGTAGGTGGTCTACCAATTTTCCTTAAATAACAGTTCTTCTATATCATGAATCATCATTCCATATGACATCACATCCATTAATTTCCTAAAAACTATAAATTTTATTAAAATAAATTATTTTTGAAGCTAGATTTTCATTTAACACCCTTATGTGTGGTTAAACGTATCCCACCTCGACAAGGTCCACCCATTTGGGTGTGCTCAGTAAATTCCATGCACTTCTTGAATATTAATTTGACCAAACAACCTACTAAGTGGTGTTTTCCCACAAAATTGAATGGATTGATGTAATTAAATAGAAAGTGAGGGGTAAAAACATTTCATGTATAATTATAATGAATAAGGATTATTCCACTAATTAAAGATAATGTTAGTGAACAATAAATAAAATATGGGATTATAAAAAAATTTGATTAGAACTATCTATTATTTATGATACCCGGGTTTGGTGTCTCAAAAACATGTGATACTACAACATGGAGACCATTACACTTGTGATACTCGGCCTTGGTGTCCCATATAATTGTGATACTTAATAATAGAATATCATATACTAATGATACTAAGTAAGAGTGTAAATTATGATTTATGATACTCAAACATGGCATCCTTTGTGAATATATGATTCTTGGGCATGGAATCTCTCTTTAATGATGACACTTGGTCATGGAAACCCTTATTACCATATAAAACTATTGTTACTGTGCTTGGACACATGAATTATTTCTTGGTTTATATCTAGCACTATGTATCTATATATATAGTTATATATGTCACTATTTATATAATTCATGTATATTCATGGATATCTATAAAATGTTATTTATATATTTATTTATGGTGACATGTGTATAATGATACCTCAGCCCATTCTGAAGTAGGTAGTGTCGGCCTGGTGTCCTTTAATAACCAGTGATAACTTGTTTATGGTTTACATGTCTATTTAACAATATTATATCTAAACAAATACATTTTATATGCACTAAATCGATTATAATAGAAACTATTTCTGGTGGACTACTAAGTATACCTTGCACCCTATTCAAGCTGCAATTTGGTACCCAAGATGTACTTATGCATATTAATAGTGATAAAGGGAAGTGTCAGAATATAGATGCTCTATTGTCTTCCTGGGATGTGGTAAAGGAAAAGGGGATCAAACTTATTCTTTTGATTCCATTGGGGATACGTTTTGGTATTTTTTCTTTTTTCTATATAGAATGTTATATATATAGGATTCTCTAGTTCCATGTATTTCATTTTCATATAGAATACATAGATAAAATGATTTTATGTTTGTATTTCTTGTCTTTTATATTTTTTATTATATTTGGAAACCTTAGGATATCATTTTATTTCAGTATCATTATTTCCACTTATTACAGTAATTTTAAAATCACTATGAAACACTTTTATCATGAATTTATATTCTCCCCACCATACCATTATTGAATCTCACTACTAGTTGATAGCCTCTAGTGTATGGGGAGGCACACTTGGGATAATTTCACTAATTAGGTTCAATTACATATGATTTAATTGGGTATGGGATGTTACAAAGTGGTATAATATATATTATCCTTTTTTTAATACTTGGGTTATTAAAAAAGATACTGGGAATGTGTTGTAATTTTGTAACGTGCTTGTGCCTAAGAGTAGCTAACCCACGTACAGGAAAAATCCAAATTTCATAGGAAGGTTATTTCTATTTTGGTTTGTTACTATTAAAGTTGTATTGATATCACCATTGGGTGATGCCCATATTTTTTGTAAATTTTATTTTAATTATTAAGATATAAATTCCTTTTACATGGATTTCTATGTAAAGGGGTTATTGATAATTCAACATACTAAAAACATAAGGAATTGAATGATATGAATAATCCATGATATATTTATATTATTGCCTACAACATTTTCATGGTTATTTTACAATAATGTATATAAATTTGAAAAAGTTTCCATGTATTGGATAACTGGATTAATTAACATGTCTACAAAAAACTAAACATTTTCCCATATAGCTTGATAGCAGAACATTAATTAACAAATTATTCTAGGTTTGATCCGTGGATTTCTAGTCACATGGGCCTAAGAATTTGTTAATTTTGATTACAAGAATTCAAATTATAATATATGAAGAAAGTACTTCTATAAATTGGGAATGGTGGTTCATCTAATCAAATCATTTTGTATGACCTGATAAATTCTGATACTAGATGTAATTTTCAAGTCGTAGTTACATAACATGCTAATTGAAAATCAGAAATTATATTCCTTTTTAACTTATGAATAGTGAATAATCTAACGAGATCATGATATATATTAGTATGAACTTAAATGAGTATAAATTCTAAATATTTTTTTTATGTTAAATAGGGATTCCAATTGCGATGTAAAGGCTGTTTTCCTATATATCTTTCAATTGAAACAATTTATAGGGATTCATTTTATGTTATTGGAAAACAGGACCCGGACCTGACCCAATAAGTGGTTTGTGGAAGGGGTCGCTTATTATTCTTTATGATCTTACATCATCCATTCCTAGATTTCGCAGTTGGAAGAGGGGTGTGACTCTGATATAGGAAGGTGTGTACCTATCCTATATTATTATATGTGATTATAACTATTTTTGAATATTATTTGAGACATGAACATGGAAATTGTATATTTATTCCATTATGGTTTCCTAGGGTCATTTTCCATGAGAGTGGCGATGACCACAGTGTAGAGGTGATAGACCCTGACCCACCAATAGTACCTCCTATAGCGCCTCCAATGGTACATCATTTTATTCCTAATATGGGTATCGATACTCAATTATAAGAGATATTCTTTTGATTTATGAAGTCTCTATAAAGAGATATGTGACATTCCCCTACTATCGATATTCAGTCATCAGGTGATGCATCCAAATATGAGGGTCAAGCTTGTGGCTTATATTTTAGGTGGTTTTGCCTAATGTTGGGGGAATGAGATCACCTAGGCGGATCATCATCAACGTATAGTCTAGGAAATCTTTTATATATCCCTTTATGATTAATCATGTCCTTATAAATTAAAATATTACCATTCTATAATGTTTATGCACCTAGTTTATGGTTTTATGTCTGTGACAGAGTAATTATCTCATTTCACTGATCTTTAACACTTCTCACCAACACTTACTGGAGATTAGTTTACAACATTGATATGACTTGAGGATGGGATTATATATTCTATTTTATCATAGGTGAATGTATTTTGGTTAACCAACATTTTAGGTATATTAAATTAGACCCTCATCTCTGAGTAAAGCATCATGGATTCTAATTGTTTAGGTTGTGGTGATTCAGCACCGAGATAGGAAAGTGGTTCATCGAGTAGAGGGAAACATTACTTTGAGTCCGATCATTGGAGTAACAGTAGTCCAATGAGACCTACTGAGGGTTATGTGGTGTTTCACCCATGTATAAATATAGGGAAAAATAATACAAGTGTCCCAAGGAAAAAATTTATTTCCAAGGCAATGAGAATATGTGAAATCCTAAACATTTTTTCAAGACCATACCATTTGTTTCTAGTGGGAGAAGAACTGTATTAGCTACACAATCAGGAAAAGGATAACTATTTCTTCTATAGGTATATATCTTGAAATCTATCATCCAATCTAGCTAAGGTGGTGGTTGTGGCCCAGGTATCTAGGCTTTAGTATGTAGCCCATGTAGTGTGATCCTTCTTAGGGTATCCTGGTTGTATCTTAGGGCCATGAATCTATACATATCTATGCAGTACAATCTACTCCTAAAGAGAATATTGATAATCCTTCTACTGTTAAAGAAACTATTCGAGTAGCCTCTACCCTTTTATTTTCTTTATTTGATGCTTGTGCTTCACATTCATTCATATTTTTAGTAATTATGGATAGACTAGGCCTAGTGATAGAGTACTTCAAAGGCTCAATGACTCTCGATACACCATTGGAGATCTGATTTGATAGTGTGAACCACTATAAAGAATAAACCTAGATATATTTGGTTATCTAATTGTATTTAACAACTTTTTATTCCAGATAATGGGTTTTGACGTCATACTTGGGATGGACTGGTTAGTTATCTATCATGAAAACATTGATTTTTATCATCGAATGATGTCTTTTACATCACAAATGGGTGGTACCCATATTCATAAGGGAGAATGTGGTGTCCATGAAAATAGAGATAGAAAAGATTATCATGGGTTGGGTGGAGGGATATCCTATATTTTAAGTGTTTATATAAGAAATCAAGAATCACGATGTAGACATTACTCACTCATAGTATCTTGTTTCAGGGATGTCTTCCCAGATGAATTTTCTAAGATACCTATTATAGGAAAGGTGAAGTTCAATACAGAACTACTGACCGGTGAAGCACTATTTTATCACCTAAATATTTTTATGAGGTATATTTTTTAAAAATATTTTGATGTTCTACATTATAAACATTAATGTCTTAGCTTGGGTTACATGGAATAATACTTTTCTATAATGAATTATTTTATTATTTAAATTATTTAAATAAGATAATTCTAACAAAAACATTATAAAGGAGGGTACAAAAATAATTAAATGTATAATGAGATTATGATTGACACATGTATATAAAATTATTTTACCAATTAATTATAAATGAAACAAAAACAATTTTTAAATAAAATTAAATGTTAAAAAACAATGCACAAATGTGTTTTATACCAATAAATAAATAAATAAACCACTCATATTGTATTATATTAATTATTTATATATAATATATTGAATATAATTTTTAACATACATCTTATATATATTCTTGATAGGATATAATAAAAAATCTAACACTATGTGTAAAAGATATATTTTTTCAAAAAGATATTTTTTCCACCTTTTAATGGAGAACTTGTTTTAAATATATTTTTTTACTCTTTTAAAATTATATTGATAAAATAAACTTCTTATTTCAATAAAGGAAATCAAAATTTACCTTGGGTGAGTTTTTGTTATTTTTTTGAGAAGATTCAAATTTTGATGAATAATGAAATGTTTAGAATTTTAATTGACAACTAATTTTTCATCTAACTTGTTTATATAGATAAATTAGTTTTTGAATTGTTTTTAATGTATAATTAATAGAATTTTTCATCACTTCATCCAATTTTTCTCATTTTAAAAAATGACACGTTAAATTTACATATAAAAAAATATCAATCTTTTAAAAAAATTTACTTTAAAAACTTGTTTTCTCATTCCATCAACATGATTACTTTTAAATTATTTTTAAGAAATTATTTATATATTTTTTTTAATAATGTATTATATATTTTTAATCATAATTTAATATTTTTTAATTATTTAACTTTTATTTTAGGAGAATATTAATTGGAACTTTAGAAATTTTTATTATAATAGATTATAGTATGTCAGGTAATTATGGGTGAAACTAATATTATAAATATTATAAAACAACCTTAAAACTTGAAGAAAAAATTATTGGATTAATTTAATTTGACCATTATCACCTAATGTTAAATATTGAATTATTTGATGGACATTGTTTCATGAAAATGACATAGATATTGTAAAAATCAATGTGAGTGACAAAATGTCACTCTCTTACTTTTAATATGTATAATATTTTAAGTATGTGGATAAATAGAAGATATTATAAAATATATAAATTATTCACAAATATAAATTGTTTATATACATAATAGTATTTTATTTTTAACTTTTAGTGAATAAATAAATATAATAAATAATTACACAATGACAATGCAACAATTATTCAATTAATTAAACAATCAATTAAATAATATTAAAAATATTAAAAAAAATAATATTTGAATTAATTAAGGTAAAACATGAAATTATTATGGGAATATGTAATTTTAGGTTTTTATTAACTTAATTGGATTGAATATATCTTTTTGTCTTGATTTTCTGAAAGTCAATGTTATAAAGAGTTTCAAGATTAAAATGAATTATATTTTTAGAAAATAATATATTATTAAATTATTTAAAAATAAATAAAGTAAAATATAATAAATTATGTTCTAAAATATCATAAATTGACTATTTATGGTTAAATTAACATAAAAAAATGTAAAATGTGTAACATTTTAATATTGAAAAATTGGGTACCATAGTTAAAATTAAAATAGGTTAACTAAGGGTTAATAAAAAAGATAAGGTTTTAAATAACACCAAAAAATGTCTAAAATATATTCTTTTATGATATTACAACCTTATAATATCTTATATTCAAAAAAAATGAAATTTTTGATGTATTTTTATTAATATTGAATTTATTACAAATTAATATTTTGAGAGATTCTAAAATTTCCCCTTCCATCTATTATAAAAGGGAACCAATTCTTCTATTTTATACACACTTTTGAACCTATTTGGATTTGAAAAAATCTTTCAAAATACCCTCCCAAATTCACTACCTTCATCTTAGATTCCTCAATTTTAATATAAATCCAACCAACAAAGTACTTTTGTTCAGATAAAAAGTGTCACGACCCGTCCCCCGGGGCCCGTGTCGTAACTACCCCAAGCCCGCCTTCCATAGGCCAGGGGATGGCGACTAGCACCAAGGTGAAAATCCCGATAATTGGGAAGGCATTTCCTTTATAAATGTAAACAAAACACTATAGAGTACAAGCGGAAGTAATATACTAAGTAAAAAAGGATGTGCTGAAAAGTAAATGGGACAGAATACAAACCCAAATGAAAAGTACATCTACAAGTGAACGAAAGTACAACAGAAAAGACAATCAGCTAGAAGAATTGTAGTAGCTCCTGGGACGTCCACCTCAGATCCTACCTGAAGGGTATGTACAGATAGCGCAGCTCCTGGATCGTCCACCATGGATCCTACCTGAAGGGTAGGTACAGATAGTGCATCTCCTAGATCGTCCACCTCGGATCCTTCCTGAAGGGTAGGTACATATAGCCTCCACAACACTCTCTCCCATCAACCTCCTCTGAGTATCGTCTCTTCATGAATTCCACCTCCGGATACTGACTCGTCGTGAGGTCCACCTCCGGGTACTTTCCAGTCCTCGAACACTCAACCTCTGTCTGCACTGCCCATCATCTCAACCAACACAACGTGGTGCGGGCATAGCCCATGTAGAGGTGAGTATAACGATACTCAGTAGGGACCCAGATACCCTCAATGTCTCACTAAATCCAACAAGGATAACCACAAAGAAGGATCTCAATGGATAACCCTTACATAAGTATAAGCCCATACTTATACCTAAGTTATCACATAACCCATCTCAATCATGAGGAAACACAAAGGTTATGAAATCAACGGATAACCACTACCCAGGTATATGCCCATACGTATGCCTAAGTTATCAAGTGACCCATCTCAATCATGAGGTAAACACAAAGTTCATAGACTTAGCTCAAACCAGGATTTTCATTATCGAAACTGTAACTGCTGAGGAGCTCCGTCTCTGGAGAGTACAGTGATCCTGTCACGACTCTGAGGTACTTCTCACAAACCTAAGACTATTGAGGTACTCCTCCTGTCGAGTACCACGGGTCTGCCACCTCACAAAGTAGTGCTCCCCCGCCATGGGTCTGCCACCTCACACAGTAGTGCTCCCCCTCATAGACTACAGAGGTACTCCTCCTGTTGAGTACCACGGGTCTACCACCTCACAAAGTAGTGCTCCTCCACCATGGGTCTTCCACCTCACAATGCAGTGCTCCCCACTGGGCTACGCAATTCACTCCGAATCGAATCAGACAAGCAGTCATTAGGTCTCAGCTAGCTACATGGTCTCTGTACTCCATATGCTCGTCTCCGGGAGGGTCTACTCCACGAGCTACAGTTCGATACTCCAAGTATCTCAAAGTCCCATGAAGAAGTATCTCAAAGGACTTCCTCGTCATAGGGGTCTCAACGCAGCAGACGACGCGTCAATCGGACGCTCGGTCTGTATGTTATTAGCCTTTTAGTCCCAGTGGCCCGGTTGGTTTCGTGTACGAACTAACCCAAATGTATCTCAACTGTACCCATAACTCACATAGGGTATAATCATAGGGACCATTTCTCAATTTGATCACCAATGCCGATGACGGTTCGTCAAATGGACGTCCGGTCTGAAAGTTATCATCTTTTTCGTTCCAAGGGCCCAGTTGGATTTCAGGTACAATCCAACCTGGACATCCTCCAACTACGTCCAAACCTTGGGTGGAGTAATCCAAAAGGTCCGTCTCACTAATAGGAATCCAACAAAGTCGATGGTACGTCAATCGGACTTCCGGAGCTCATGTTATAGGCGTTTCCGCTTCGAGGACCCAGTTGGTTTCGGGTTCGAACCAACCCGACCGTACCCAAAGTTCTTTGAAACCTTGACTGTAATATAACAAAACGACCGTATCGATCCAAGGATCGCTACGCAATAGACGGTTCATCTATCATAGGTCTGTATCCCAAGATATGGGAAAAAGACCGAAAGTGATCCGAAAATGGGGGGTCTGGGCCCGGTCCGACCCGACCCAACCCCCCCCCCCCCCCCCCCCGGGTCGGCTCGAACTGGGTTGACCCGACCCGAGTCCGACTCGGCTCGGCGCGGCGTGGCCCGGTCCGTGCGACCCACCCCGGCCCGGCCAAGGGGGTGCACTGGCTCGACCAGCGGTCGAGCAGGGGGGGAACCGCTCCCCCATTTCTCGCCCCACGGACGCGGCGCCCCTGCCGCATCCTCCTCCTCCGAATCCCACGCGGCCGCAAGATCTGGCCACCTGCCACCGTGGCTTCAGCCGCGGCAGTTCCTCCAGGTGGCACGCCGGCAGGGTCTTCCGCAGACCACCGGACGCGCTCTGGTAGTCCGTTTTTTCTGCCCTCTTCACCTGCGGTCCTCCCGGAACCTGCTCTTCAATGCGAAGTCTTTCAAACGCCTCTGTAGCCCAGTCCGCCATCGATCGTCGATCTGAATATCAAATAAACAAACTACGGAGTCTTTGATTCTCCTTTTGGCCCCGACTCCGGCCGCGGTTTTCTTCGGCCTCAACGGTGCGGCGCAACGGCGATGTGCTTCTTCACCCGTTCATCATTGTTTCCACGCGGTGCGACGGCACCACGTCACCTTCGTTCGAGCCACAACGAGTATGACATCAAAGGGGGAGTAGGGTCGTCCGTGTTTGTGCGGTCCGACCTCCTCCCATTATAATGATAGTAAGCGTCCAACAATTATCCACGAAGTTCTTTAAATGAAACTTGAACGAAGATCAAACCCCTACCCAATAAAGTCGTCGAACGAATGTCGTCACAGGAAAAGGACATCGCGGAAAACAGTGTCGTGGAAGACAGCGTCACGGACCGAGGCTCCATAAGCGTCGTTGGTGTAGTGGAGAAGAGAATTGTCAGAGTCGCGGTACACAGCGTCGTGTCGTCGATCTCCGAAGATTCGGCGTTCTTCGTTGTCCTTCGTCAGAGGTCGACATTCATCATCGGCGACGAGGCATTCCTCGTGTTCTTCGAGGAGGAAGACGATGTTCAAGACTTGTTAAAACCCTCTCCAATCCTTCTCGCACAACCCAAACACCCTTAATGAAATAATACTTGTCTTATTTAATTAACTCACACAAGCCACCAATCAATTCGTAATTCAAAATTGAATTCTCAAATTAATTATATTTAACAACTTTAAGAGTTGATTAATTAAGAGTGTTTACTTTTCATTAAAGGGGTGTGCGGGTGTGTTACGCAATTAATGGGGGGTTTGTGAAAGGTTAGATAATATGAATAGGTGGGGATTCATGTGGGCCCCACCTCACTAATATCCTACCAAGAGTTAGGATTTTAGTGGGTCCTGCCCCAACTCCCTCGCATGGACGTTAAATCACAAAGATGTGAAATGAAAATTCTAACACAATTTTTATCTCATTTTAAACATATTCCATTTTTTTAACAACTCTTCCCGAGAAAAAGCAACTCCATAAAAGTTCTTCCTAATCAATTACTGGCACTTCGAATTCATCGGTCCCCTCAGATTTTGATTCCGAGCACTGAATTAAAAGTTAGAAAAACCCTCTCATTCATTCACTGAACGTACCCAAGCCTAAATTCGGAAATTGATTTTGGGCACACCGGGCCTCGGAATCAGGCGCCGTAAGAAACTGAGTACTCGTAAAATTCCAAAGAAATTAAGAAAAAAAATTCCCTGAAATTTACGGGTCTTTGCATTACTCCAACCTCAGGGATTTACGTCTCTGTAAAGCTTTAACACAAACTAGGGATACAAAAGTGGTACTGAGCATGCATCTGAGTCTTCTGCTCCCATGTGCTCACCTAGAGGTTCCCGTGCTGCCAACGAAAATGCACAAGTGGAATCGACTATCCTCGTAGGACCCGCTACTGTCGATCCTCAACCTCTACTAGAACCCCGCAAAATCCACCCCATCACCAATGTCCAGCTCCCCATGGTCGATGATAAGCGTCGGGTCAAGCACTTATCTCCCCAGTTGAGATACGTGGAAGTCGTCGTGCACCTGGTGAAACTGAGGTGGATGGGTCAAGCAGTAAACCACCTCTCCTACCCTGCTGAGGACCTTGAAGGGTCCGATGAAGCGCGGAGATAACTTGCGGCCTCAGACAAATCTCCGTAATTCCACGTCGAGGTGAGACCCGTAAGAAAATGTGGTCTCCATCCTTGAACTCTAGTGGTATCTGCCTCCTATCAGCATAAGACTTATATCGACTCTGAGCTATCCTCATCCGCTCCCGGATGACCTGGACCTTCTCTGTCATGGCCTGGAACATCTCTCGTCCCACAAGAGCTGCTATGATTTCTTCTTTTCCGATAAGATAAATCTGGTCTCATCCCCCGGATGAACCACATTCTTTGCCTAATAAAGTCAATCCGGACATGAATGATGCATTCATACCATGGAAGACGTATTAAGGCCTCAGTGTTACAACCAAGAGATCCAACCATCACTCTCGCCTCTAAGAGTCGAGTCACACTATCGGCATCAGCGTGAGGTAACTCGGTCTCCTCCAGTAGGAATCTCGAAAGTGAGGGTCAAGTCAACAGTTTTAACCGGGACCCCTCAGTATCAACCACACAAAAGGACATGATAGAAAACATCACAAAGATATGTTTCATTTATTACTGCAGCTCGAAGTACAAAGACACACAACAATGACAACAAGGAAACTAGAAGCACCAAGATCAAAGGTCTCATGCCTGGAACTAGTCCCACTCTTGTCCTCCAACTTCCGGAGCTCCATAGGCGTATGCCTCTGCTTCCTGAAGCTGAGATCTCCCATGTCCAAATGTTCCCTGCTGTTGTGGTGGACCTCCTGGTGGTGGTGGTGGCAACACCTCGAAGCGTCGTCCACCTCCAGCTATACGGCCAGCTCCCCTGTCTCGGTCTTCTTTTCCTTGTGGTCCACCTCGATCGAACCTCTGCCTTTTCCTGGGAGGTCCTTCATTTATCTGCTGGTCATCTGTGCGGTGGGTCAGACAATCACGAGCCATGTGACCCTATCCGCCGCACGTGTACCACAACATGGCAATTATGGCTCTGTCATTCCCCTTGGTGCCTCGCACTACCGACCCTAAGTCATGCGGTAGAACACCTGTAGGTCTGGTCCTCTTGGACCTCTGTGTCATCTGTCTACTTCCCACTGCAGAAGACTCTACCACATGCCAGCTAGTGGTGGGTCCTGCTGCTGGAGACTACTCAGCAAGGAAGCTCTCCACTAATTGGGCTCGCTCCAACACCCCTTTCTGCCTCGGGATGCTGTGAGAAACAACAGAAGCTCTAATCTATCGCCTGAGCCCCTGCTCGAAGGTTTGAGCCATGAAGAACAGGTCTCATACCATATTTTTGGAGTAGCAAGATAGGTTTGTGAACCTCACTGAGTACTATGCCACTGTCATGCTACCCTGATGTAGATGCAGTAGCTCGTGTATACGCACTGCTCGAAGGGTGGCTGGTACAAACTCTGCCCGGAAGAGGCTCTCGAAATCTGCCCACAGAAGTGTCGCCTCGTCATGCACCTGGAGCATCAGGCTCCACCATCTGCCTGCTAATGACTAAAGAAGGTAGGCATCAAGGATCACCATGAAGTCTATTGGCGTCCCCACGAGCCTGAAGACTCTCACCACAGCCTCCAACCAATCCTCAATCGCCCGCGGGTCCATCTATCCCCTGAACCTGGGTGGCCTCTAGCACTGGAACTCGTGTAGTGCGCTCAAGCGACGTGCACTCTCTACTGCTGGGGCTGGTGGCATCGGTGGACCAACGAGTGGTAGTACTACTGGTGCCTCTGTTGGTGCCTCAACTAGGATACAGCCCTGTACTGAGGCCTCGTCGCTCGGTGGGCTGTCAGTACGTACCACTCTCGGGGCTCTAGCTGGTCGTCCACGGGGAGGCATCCTGAAAAAAACTGACCTGACACGGTCAAAACATTATACCTCGTGAGCTGACCTGGATTGAGCTGACTTTTAAAAACTTTTGGAAAGACACACGCAATCAGTGTTTTCGTGCACTGAGTCGGAAATCAGAAGTCAGGGTCCTGGTGTATAGATACGTCGGTCGCCCGCACCAACACTGGACTCCCTGAACTGAAAACCACACTTAGTACGCTTAACACTATTGCTTCACAGAAAGTAAAAAATATCAGAGTCCTATGTTTTGTCGTAGAACCGACTCCTCTGATACCAATTTGACATGACCCATCCCTCGGGGCCCATGTCGTAACTACCCCAAGCCCGCCTTCCACATGACAGGGGTTGGCGACTAGCACCAAGGCGTAGATCCCGATAACTGGGAAGGCATTGCCTTTATAAAAGTAAAAAAACACCACAGAGTACAAGAAGAAGTAATATACTATGTACAAAAGGAAGTGCTGAAAAGTAAATGGTCCAGAATAAAACCCAACTGAAAAGTACAACTACAACTGAACGAAAGTACAACAGAAAAGACAATCAGCTGGAACAATGGTATCAGCTCTTGGGATGTCCACCTCAGATCCTACTTGAAGGGTAGGTACAGATAGTGCATCCCCATGGATCGTCCACCACGGATCCTACCTTAAGGGTAGGTACAGATAGCGCAGCCCCTGGATCGTCCACCACAGATCCTTTATGATGGGTAGGTACAGATAGCCTCCACAACGCTCTCGCCCATCAACCTCTTCCGAGTATCGTCTCGTCTTGAAGTCCACCTCTAGATACTGACTCGTCGTGAGGTCCACCTTCGTATACCGTCCAGTCCACGAACACTCGGCCTCTGTCAGCGCTGCCCGTCGTCTGCAACCAACACAATGAGGTGCGTGCATAGCCCGTGTAGGGGTGAGTATAACAATACTCAGTCGGGACCCTGAGACCCTCAATGTCTCACTAAATCCAACAAGGATAACCAAAAAGAAGGATCTCAATAGATAACCCATACTTAGGTATAATCCCATACTTAGGTATAATCCCATACTTATACCTAAGTTATCAATTAACCCATCTCAATCATGAGGAAACACAAAGGTTATGAAATCAACGGATAAACACTACCCAGGTACATGCACATACATATACCTAAGTTATCAAGTAACCCATCTCAATCATGAGGTAAACACAAAGTTCATAGACTCAGCTAAAACCAGGATTTTCATCATCAAAACCGTAACTGCTGAAGAGATCCGCCTTTGGAGAGTACAGTGATCCTGTCACGACTCCGAGTTAGAGCTCACTAACCTAAGACTGTTGAGGTACTCCTCCTGCCGAGTATCGCGGGTCTGCCACCTCACAATGTAGTGCTCCCCCGCCATGGGTCTACCACCTCAAACAGTAGTGCTACCCCTCATAGCCTACAGAGGTACTCCTCCTGTCGAGTAGCGCAGGTCTTCCACCTCTCAAAGTATTGCTCCTCCTCTATGGGTCTGCCACCTAACAAAGTAGTCCTCCCAACTGGGCTACGCAAGTCACTCCGAATCGAATCGGACAAACAATCATTAGGTCTCAGCCAACTACACGGTCTCCGTACTCCGTACGCTCGTCTCCAGGGGGGTCCTCTCCACGAGCTACAGGTTGATACTACAAGTATCTCAAAGTCCAGCGAAGAAGTATCTCAAAAGACCACCTCATCATAGGGGTCTCAACTCTGCAGATGGCGCATCAATTGGACACCCGGTCTGTGAGTTTTTAGTCTTTTCGTCCAAGGGCCCGGTTGGTTTCAGGTACAAACCAACCCCACCATATCTCAACTGTACCCCGAACTCACATAGGGTATTCTCATAGGGACCTTTTTTCAACGTCATCACCAACACCGCTGATGGTTTGTCAAACGGACGTCTGGTCTGAAAGTTATCGGCTTTTTCGTTCGAGGGGCCCGGTTGGATTTCGGGTACAATCTAACCCGACCATACTCCAACTGCATCCAAACCTCGGGCGAAGTAAACCAAAAGGTCCATCTCACCAAGAGGAATCCAAAAAAGTTGACGGCACATCAATCGGACGTCCGGAGCTCAAGTTATAGGCGTTTCTGGTCTGAGGGCCCGGTTGGTTTCCGGTTCGAACCAACCCGGCCATACCCAAAGTTCTCCGAAACCTTGAGTGTAATATATCGAAACGACCGTCTGGATCCAAGGATCGCTATGAAAATTATGGTTCCTCTATCGTAGTTCCTTAGCCCAAGATATGGGCAAAAGACCAGAAGTGATCTGAAAATGGGGGGTCTCGGCCCAGTCCGACCCCCCCCCCCCCCCGAGTCGGCCCGCACCGGGTCGACCCGACCCAGGTCCAGGTCTAACCCGGCTAGGCGCAGCCCTACTCGGTATGCAAGACCCACCCCGGCCCGGCCGGGGGGGGGGGGGGTGCGCTCGCTCGGCCAGCGGCCAAGCAGGGGGGAACCGCTCCCCCCTTTCTCGCCCCACGGACGCGGCGCGCCTGCGGCGTCCTCCTCCTCCGAATCCCGCGCGGCCGCAGAATCCGGCCCGCTTTTTCCGCGGTGGTTCCTCCTGGAGGCGCTCCGGGCACTGCCGCATCCTTGTGGCCAGCCGGTGCCGGCCGTCGGCGCCATCGTGCCGGCGTGGCGCGCCGGCATTGTCTTCCACGGACCAACGGACGCGCTCTGGTGGTCCGTTTTGCCTACCGTCTTCGCCAGCGATCCTCCCGGAACATTCTCTTCACTGTGAAGTCTTTCAAACACCTCTTCGGCATGTTCCGCCATCGCCCGTCGATCCGCACGTCAAATAAACAAACTTCGGAGTCTTCGATTCGCCTTTGTGGCCCCGACTCCTTTGTGGCCCTGACTCCGGCCACGGTTTTGTTCGGCCTCAACGGCACGGCGCGACGGCGCCGCGCTTCTTTGCCTGTTCTTCTTTGTTTCCACACAATGCGACAGCACCACGCCACATTCGTTCGAGCCACAACGAGTATGACAGCAAAGGGGGAGAATGGTCGGCCGTGTTTGTGCGGTCCGACCTCCTCCTGTTATAATGTTAGCAAGCGGACAACAATTATCAAGGAAGTTCGTTAAATAAAACTTGAATGAAGATTAAACCCATACCCGATGAAGTCGTCGAACGAAGGTCGTCGCAGGAAAAGGACGTCACGGAAAACGGTGTCACAGACCGAGGCTCCGTAAGCGTCGTTAACGTCGTAGATAAGAGAATCATCGGTGTCGCGGTACACGGCGTTGTTTTGTCGATCTCCGAGGATTCGGCGTTCTTCTTTGTCCTTTGTCGGAGGCCGGCGTTCTTCATCGGCGAAGTGGCCTTCCTCGCGTTCTTCAAGGAGGAAGATGAAGTTCAAGACTTGAGAAAACCCTCTCTAATCTTTCTTGCACAACCCATACACTCTTAATGAAATATGACTTGTCTTATTTAATTTACTCACACAAGCCACCAATCAATTCGAAATTTAAAATTGAATTCTCGAATTAATTATGTTGAACAACTTAAACAGTTAATTAATTAAGAGAGTTGAATTTTCATTAAAGGGGGGTGTGGGTGTGTTACGCAATTAATGGGGGGGTTTGTGGAAGGTTAGAGAATTTTAATAGGTGGGGACTTTTGTGGGGCCCACATCACTAATATCCTTCCAAGAGTTAGGATTTTAGTGGGTCCCACCCCAACTCCCTCACATGGAAGTTAAATCACAATGATGTGAAATAAAAATTCTAACACAATTTTTATCTCATTATAAACTTATTCCATTATTTATAACAACTCTTCCCGAGTAAACGCAACTCCAGAAATGGTCTTCCTAAGAAATTATCGGCGCTGCGATTTCATCAGTGCCCTCAGATTTTGATTCCGAGCACCGGATTAAAAGTTAGAAAAACCCTCTCATTCGTTTACTGAAGGTACCTGGGCCTAACATTGGAAATTGATTCTGGGCACACAGGGCCTCGGAATCAGGCGCCGTCAAGAAACTGCGAACTCGTAAAAATCAAAATAAATTAAGAAAAAAAATTCCTTCAAATATCCGGGTCTTTACAAAAAGAATACACCCAAAGATGATGTGAAATTAATCAATGAACAATTTTGTTATTTTATTCCTTAAACCCTCTCAATTATTATTATTTAATTTTTATATAAAAAACATTGTATTTTAAATATACTAGATTTTTTTGGTATTAAGTTTCCAACCTACACACACACACACACACACTTTTTTCAAATGTTATATGCAATCATTTTTCGTGTGTAAGGAGGACTACAGCCTCACGAATTGATGTCATTCTTTCATTAATTTACACCTTTAATTGTTAGGAACAATGATTTAATTTCTATATTTTTATTCTATATATGATATTTAGTATGTATTTATACTTATGTAATTTTTATATAACACATTCCTTCATTCGTTTCCTTTTGTAAATACGATAACTTCATTTGTGAACGTGTTGGGTACTACCACCTCAAAGTGATGTGATTCGTTCACACATTACATGGAATATATTAATGATGGGTTTAGTGAATTTATATGATATATATAAAATAATAATTAAAATGTAATGTTTATATATATATATATATAACATTTATTTATTCAATTTGACAAGAAAATTGAAACAATGTCCATGCATACGTATGGCTTACCGTCTCCATTAATGACATATTCCATTTCATATTTATATATTTTATAAGTTATTATAAATAAATATATTCTGAATATATATGATATTTATATCATTTTTATCAGTGTAGAGATGATTTAATCCAGATATAAGTAAGAGGAAAAAAAATATAACAAATCAAAACACATGCGAAAAATAAAGCTCTTATTACACAAAATATAACTTTGACATGGAAGTATTAACAAACATGAAATATAATATCACATGTAAATAATATATGGTATGATATAATTCAATAAATTTTAATAATAATTTTATCATAAACTTATATTTATTATATAGCAGGTTTTAATGATAACAAAGGGAGTCAAGACATAATGTAAGAGGATTTCTAGTCTCACTTTTATTTCATCGAGACTTATCTCATAGTCAGCAGTCATTTATTTTTTGTTGTGTATATACTAACCATTCATGAAATATATGATACTTAACCATATATATATGTGTTTATTTACATTTTCATTTTATTATCTCCCTTTCATGGGATTTACAGTTCAAAAGTTACCAAATCGGTAAGGGAATTTTGTCTCAATTTGCCTTCTTTGAGACTCATGTTATGTTATACAAATATATTTTTTACATAATGTATATAATACCCCATGAAATTTTTTTCCATGAATATTCTTTTGATTTTGATATTATAAGTTTAATTTAATTATATATTAAATCATAAATCTATGTTCCTTCAAAATAATATATGAAATAAATGTTTTGAAGTTTATTTAAAAGAACTTTTATGAATTTATAAGGAAAAGGATTTAAAATAAGTATATCATGGAGTAAATTCATTCTTTATAAGTATTCAAGGATATTTCCAATTAAAACAGTATTTAAATTTTTTTTATAATTTAAAATCCATTTCAGAAAGTGGAAAACATATTTTCTTTAAGAAATGTTCTAACAAGATCCTTAAAAATTATTTTCTATCTAAGATGACATACATTGGTGTTACTCATTATTTATTGGATATATGATATAGGGGTTACCTTTATTGTCTTTTAATTAATTTTTTATATTTTTATGACATGATGTTTAAGAATTTTTTTAGTTTTCAATTAGTGATGCTATGATGAAATGTTTATGAAACCCGTTTCTTTTCGGGATTTCTTATATGATGAATGACTTTTGTTCATATGTAACACATATGTATGATTATCATTATGTGGTAAGTGGGACCTATATCTCCCTCCAATGAATTGGGTAAATATTTATATCTCATTAGATAACCATGGAGATAATAGGGAGTGAACTAGGTTCTATAAAGGACTTTGTAAGCTAATATGGTATTGGGAGTCAACATTGACTAAGTAGATAGTCATGGGAGTGATCCATTACTAAAAATATGGTACTGGTAGTGAACCCATACTACTAATAGGGCCTTGGATGTTATTCCTTCACTACTATGAAAATAATTTTATATTCTTTAGTGTTTGTCACAATTTTATGTCTTATTCATATGTTATTCTTTCATGAATTATGTTCTTGATTCTCTTAGGAGATTTTTTTATGAACTTCCAATCTTCATTTCCATGATTCATGATTATGATATGGGATATGAAGGGTTTTCTCTTAAAATTATATTCTCATATTTTGAAACTTTTATTCTCTTGATATGTTTATATATCTTCCATGTTTAAAATTATAGAGAATCTGAGCTCATCTATTCATATGTTCCTTTTCTGAAGGTTATAAACAACAATTTTAAGTATGAATACTATATGGGAAGGAATTTGTGGGAAATAGGGAAGAGATTTCACTAGAATAGAATTTTTCCTCTAAGGTACAAATGGAAATAAACTAATATTGTATTTGGGCATGTTTTTATGAAATGTCTGAAATATTACACAAAAATTATATAAGATCCATGTACAAAAATATTTGGTCATTATAGTTTGTATAAGAGTACAATTTTAGTTAACCTTCAAAAACTAGGATAAGACAACTTTAGTGAGATTACTAGAGATATTTCTAAGGATATGTCTAAGGATATCTTTAATGATAATCATAATGTGTTATTAGTGTCATTATTTATGAATCATATAATTAATTTTTCATTATTGTGTGTCTTTTTACTATGATAAGTATTTCTCACACTATGATTTATAGTCTTAGTCCATATTGGGAACAATAATTAGCAGGGTTAAAATTGAATTTTTTTTCAGTGTTGAATGTATGGGCATTATGAAAATCAGTGTCCTAATTGGAAATCTCATTATGAGAATCTATAAGGGGGTTTGAATATTGGAATATCACTAAGGAAATAGTGACCCAAATTAACTGTGAAAGGAATGGGATGTTCTAAAAGTATTGTTTATAATAAACATAAGAAGCATGATTAGATTTAGCTTGAAGAACCTTAATACATGATTCATATTTAATATTATATGAAATAATATGATGAAAAAGCCCAAGTAACGGATTAAGAATAATATTGGATGATTGAAGTGTATATTTTTATGGAATTAGAATATTAGGTTATATGAATGGTGAAATATATAAGTATTTTCAATATAATATTTCATTAAGGATTGAAAATGATATGTTGAATGATGCCAAAGAATAAGAAACGTGATTTAATTGAAGGGTGATATTCATGGGAAACACAATATTAAGATAAATATAACCCTTAATATGTTCCTAATGTTGATATAATTATGTTTGGATAAAGATACATCGATATGAATATGTAAATTGGATGGTACTGAATTCCTTGAATTGATTAAAGAGTTGTTAAAAATTTTGTTTGTACTATCATAGATTGATTTTTTTAAATTTCTAGACTTATGGAATATATCAATTAAACATTTAAATAAGAATGAATGTATATTTTAAATAAGGATTTGTGGTAATTACCATGTTTCAAGAGAATACATGATGAAGGTATTCATAGGTTTTGTATGTGACAGATAAGAGATACTTTATGATATATGGGGGATCAATGATAATCTATTTTTGAGAAATCTGGTGATATATTTATAAAGATTTTTACTTTCATATTTCATTAGGGATATAAATTTAACCATTTATGAAAATGTTTATATTAAAATCTATATGAGGTTTTATATATTAATATTTTACATAACCAAATGAAGATATATGTTTATTTGATAACATGTACTAAACATTTTGTTATGATGACTATATAAATATTGAATAACATTTTCCCTGATTTGGATCTCATTATCCACTAGTTCTTCATGCATTATAATTTAAAACACATTTCATAGAGTAAGAGACAAAGTAGAAATTGATCAAGGCACAGCCGATGTGTGAGATTGTTCTTACAAAAAGGAATGATATAAAGTAAGTATATCTTCTTGTGAAAATTCATCAAAATTAGGAAACGTATCTTGAAACAAAAAAATCATCCTTTTACATTAATTTCTGATGAATCAAATTGTCCCTTATAACATCATAGATATATCATTCTCTGATAAATAACTTTACAATTACTGTGTTCTATATCACTCTCCATCATAACATGATAGTAAGATTTCACTTTTATGTACAAGTTCTCACATTCTACATATTTTCTCCTATATGGAAACATAGTTATGTGTTACTTTTGGTAACAATTGTTTTACCAACTTTACCTTTTTAAATAGAATTTGAAGTATTAATTTTTATGATGTGGGTTTCTATGAAAGAAAATTTCAAGTATTGAACCATTGATAACCTATAAAATTTTGAAGGGAGAAATTAATTTTAAAGGATGTATAATGTATCACCTTGATATTTTTATGTGTTTTATTATTTCTTGATGTCCTACATTTTACACAACACTGGATTAGCTTGTGTTACACACGACAATGTGTTTCTATAAAACATCATTTTATTATTATAACAATTTAAATAGTACAATTATAACCTAGACATTTGAATGGAGGGTATGATAAGTATTAACTGTATTATGAGATTTTGGATTAAACATGTATAGATACTTATTTTAGCAATTAATTATTAATTAATGAAAATCCATTTTTTAATAAAAGGAAATGGTTTTATGAAAAATAATGGGCAAGTGTGTTTTATACCAACAAATAAAAAAATTATTTTAGTTGAATTATATTATAGAAATATGTATATATATATATTAAATATAATTTTAAACAATCATCTTTGGTTTTTTCTAGAAAAAAATAACAATCCAAATTCTATGCATAAAATAAGTATTTTTAAAAAGAAAATTCCGCCTTTTGATGGAACACTTGTTTTAAATCGAGTTTTTGAAACTTTTAAAATTATATTTGAAAAAAATAAAATTATTATTTGAAATCATTATATCATAATTTATTTCGGTAGAATTTTTATTATTTTAATGAGAAGTTTCATGTTTTGATGAATAGTGAAAGTAATGAATTTTAATTAAAAACTATTTTTTCATCTAAAAAATTTATATATTTTAGTTAAGTTTTGAATTGATCTTAAATTATAATAAATATTTTTTTACATCATGTAATCTAATTAAATTCATTAGAACCAATTTATTATTGAATTTTGATATAAATACATTTTAATATTTTGAATGTTTTCACTTTAATTGCATGTTGTCACATTTCGTCAATAGGATTAATTTTAAACTAATTTTAGAAAATTATATGTTTAGAATTGTGAAAAATGGATTCAATATTTGGAATCAGAAGGTTAAAATTTCGTAATTATGTCTCTTTTATTTTTGGACAATATGAATACTAACTTTATTAATTTTTTTTCCATGGTAAAGGGTAAATCAAGAAATCAAGGGTGAATAAAATATTTTAAATATTATAAAACTACCATAACACTTGAAAAGGATTTATTTTATGAATTTAATTATATACTTATAACCTATTTTTTAAATTGATTTATTTAACGGAAAATTTTCCATAAAAGTGACTTATATATTACTAAATTAAAGGGAGTGACAAAATGTCACCTTCTAACTATTAATATGTATAATATTATTAATATGGGGTTAAAAACAAGATATAATAATATATATTTATTATTAAATCTAAAGGGTTCATATATATCTTAGTATTTTTTTTATTTTATCAGACAAATAATTTTCATAAATAATTACATAATGACGATGTTGTAATTATTCAATTAATGAAAGAATCAATTAAATTATATTAGAAATATTAAATGAAAAATAATTTACTTAATTAATGTGATACATGAATTTTTTAGGTGAAAATGAAATTTTAGTGGTGTATTAAATGATTTTTTAAAAAAAATTTGTATTAATGTATTGATTTTTTAAAGTAAATATTATAAATAGTGTCAAGACTAACACTAATGATATTTTATGAAAATAATATTTTATTAAATTATTTAAAAATGATAAAAATAATAAATAATTAAAAAGGAAATAAATTATGTTCTATAATATCATGAATGGTTTTTTTTTCAATATACACCATAAAAGTAAAACTCTCAACCTTTTCATATCAAACAGTTGTTACCATTATTAAAATTAAAATAGGTTAAAAAATGTTTAATAAAAAATATAATAATATAAATAACACGAAAACTTGTTTAAAGTATATTGTTCTATGATGTTACAACCTTATCATATCATATATTCTAATTAATGGCATTTTAGAGGTATTTTAATTTATATTTAATTTGTTATAAATTCATATTATGAGAAATTATAAAATTACCCCATCCCTCTCTTATAAAATAGAACCTCTCCTTCTATTTTATTCACACTTCTGAACATATTTTGTTGAGCCAAAATATGTTCAAATATCCTAAAAATCTTCCTACCAAAATACTATAATCCTAGCTTTTGTAATAAATCCAACCAAATAAGTCCTTTTGTGAAAATAAAAAGTAGATACCCAAAGATGAGGTAATGTTCATCAATGAATGATTTTATATTATTTCTTCCTTAATCCCCAAAAATTAAATTTATTTCATGTATGAATGATAAAATAATTATTTTGAATATTATTATATATTTTTATATTAATTTTTTGACCAACACTCACACACGCTTCCATCAAATGGGATAGACAATCATCGTTTGTCTGTACATCAGACTGCCACCTTGCGAACAAATGTCATTTGTTCTCCCATTTCCACTTTTCATAGTTTGTAATAATGATGTAATTTATGTTTTTATATTTTATATATATGACATTTATTTAGTATTTATGCTTTTAGAATTATTATATAACTCATACCTTCATGTGTTTCATTTTTTAAATATGTTATCTTTGTTTGTGGACAAGTGGACTACCACCTACTCAAAGTGATGTGATTAATTCACACATTACATAGAGCGTAATAACTATGGGTTTGGTAAAATAATATTATATATATTAAATAACAATGAAACTATAATTTCTATATATATATATATATATATTTCTTTTACTCTATTTAATATGACAAGAAAAAAGAAACAATTTTCATGCGTATGTACGACCAACCATCTTCAGGAATGGGGTATTCCATTTCAAATTTTTATATTTTATTTGGTTATGATAAATTAATATATATGTAAAAAATAATTTATTATTATAACATTTTTCATTTTGGATATTATTAAAATTGGATAAAATTAATATAGAAAAAATATAATCTATCAAAACACATGCGAATAACAAAGCCGTTGTTACCTGAAACATAACTTTAACATAGAATTATTAATAAACGGGTGATAGAAGGTCAAAAGTAAATCATATATGGTATGAGAAAATTTAATAAGGTTTATTAATAGATTTATAATTAACTAGTATTTATTTTACATGAATTTTGAATGAGTACAAAGAGAATCAAGACATAAGGTATGGGGATTTCTAGTCTCACATTTATTTATGTGAGACTTATGTCATATTCACCACTCATTTATTTTGTGTGGTATATATGTTTAAAATTAATATAATATATCATAATTATAATTAAATTTATGTATATTTATTTATCAATATTATCATCTCTTTTTCATGGGGTTTACAGGTCATAAGTTACAAAATCGGCAAGGGAATTTTTTCTCAATTTTCCTTCCATGAAACACATGTTATGTTATGAATCTATATTCCTTTACAAGGAGTATATACTGCCACTCAAAATTTTGTATCATGAATATCCTTATATTCATGATATTATATGTTTCATATAATTATTTCTTCATTCATAAATATATATTCTTCCAAAACAATGTCAACGAATAATGTTTTAAATGATATTTTATGAATTTTCATAGAAAAACATTTAAATTTTGTCTAAAATGATGTCCAAGAATCCTCTATAAAATTTCATGGTTATTTCCATTGAAAAAAATTTTGTTAGTTTTTTTCATTTAAAAATAATTTTACAAAGAAGAAAAAATGTTTTCCTCAAGAAATGTTCTAACAAGATCATTCAAAATTACATTACATCTAATATAAAATTCATTGATGTTACTCATGATTAAATATGGATATGAACCAAAGGTTCCATTCATATTATTTCCCTAATTTTTTAATGTTTTATTAAAATATTTTTAAGAATTATATTTCTTTTTAATGAGTTATTTTATGATTAAATGTTTATAAAACCCATTTTTTAGTGATTTCTGATCTGTTTAATGATTTATGTTCTTGTGTCACATGTATGTATGGTTTTTGTTATGTGATGTTTGGGGCTTATATCTTTCTCTACTTCATTGGTAATGGTTTATATCTCCTGATATAGACATGGATGGAATGGGGAGTGAACTCGGTTTAGTAAAGAAAATTTTCCACTAAGATGATATTGCGAGTGAACCATGATTACTAAGATGGTCATTGGAGTGAACCATGACTAAAATGATGGTATGGGAAGTGAAATCAGACTACTATAATTGAATTGGTAATGAATCCTTGATTACTATGAAAATAATTTATATTCTTATATGTCAGCCACAATTTCTTGTTTTATTCCTGTTTTATGATTTTATGTCTTATACTCTTGATTGCATTATAATTCATGTCTTATGAACTACTAGTATTTAATTTACAGATTCATGATTATAATATTTGATATTCATGGTTTTTTAAATTTTATGATCTTATTTCAATACCCTTATGCTACTAATATACTTATATATATACCATTTTTACTTATATAGAGCATCTAAGATCACCCTTTCATATGATTATTTTCCCCAAGTTATAAAGAACTTTTTTAGTAAGTAATGTTAAAGGGGAATATATTTGTCTAAAACGTTTATGATCTTTCACCAAAATAGAAATGTGTATTCTATGTTTCCAAATGAACTAAGCTAATATGTTCTTTGGGAATGTGTTACTGAAATATAAGAAATATTCCACAAAAAAATGATGTAATATCCCTGTATGAAAATATTGGGTCATCATAAGAAGTTTCCATTCCTCTTCACGGGATGGAACCTACTAATATTTTTGAAATCAAGAAGTATATATTTGATTTGGATGCTAAGGGTTTTATACGGCCTAGTTCTTCACCATGGGATTCACCTATCTTTTTCTCCAAGAAGGAAGATGGTACCTTCAGGATTTGTGTTTATTACAAGATATCAAATCAGATTACGATGAAGAATCGATATCATTTACCTTGCATAGATGACCTATATGACCATCATTGAGGATATCGAGTTTTCTTCAAGATTGAATTGAGGTTTGTATATTACCAAGTTCATGTGATGCCATCAAATATACAATATACAATATTCCATATTATATGTGGCTTGTGAAAGAATCTAGAAATGTTTTTTGGTCTCATGAATGTTCCCACAACTTTTATGGCTCAAATGAATCTGGATTTCCACCCATATATAGATTAAATTATGGTTGTATTTAGGGATAAAATCATGGTGTATTTTTATTCTAGAAGAAACCATGAAAATCATATTGAGATCATGTTTAATACACTAAGAGAGAACCAAATATATATTATTCTCACAAAATTCAACTTTTAGATCAACAAGTTTCACATCATCTCATAGGTAAAATTATCTATTGACCCAGAGATGTTTAGAGTCATTATTTCATAGGATCATCATAGGAATATATTTTATATACATTGTTTTTATGATGAATGGAAAATATTTGTGTTTTATTTAGGATTTTTCATGCCTGGAAGTTCATCTTATGGTATTGAATAAAGGAAGTGGTATTTTTTATGGACTAAATCATGTGAAACATTCTTTTAGGAGATAAAAAAAATATTTACTTAATAATTGATCTCGATTCTTCCAGAGTCTGGAAAGAGTTCAAAATTTTATTGTGATTCCTCAAGAGTGAAGATGGGAGCATTTCTAATGAAAGTATATCCATTCATGTTGTATCAATCTCAGTAGTTGAGGCCTTGTCAGTATAACTACATGATACATGTTCTCGAGATGGAAGTTGTGATTCATACTCTACATTATGGGGGAACTAATTTTTGGGGGAATTTTTTTTGTACATGGACCACAAAACCCTCTAGTACAAATTTACACAGCTTGACTTGAATATTAGGAAGTGAATAATTATAGAATATATATGGTATTTTGAATTTGATATTTCTTATATTCCTGGGAAAGGAAATGTCAGTGTTGAGTCCCTATATTGGAATACTCAAACTTAGATAGTTATGCAGACTATAAGTGAGTGGCAGTTTATGGGAATGTTTTAGATTCACATAGTGGTCTATGAGAATCAAAGCCATTCTATTCTTGAAACATTATTAGTATAATCATCTCTTTTGTATAAATTGAAGATTATTCATCTCTCTGATCATAATTTCATGTTCTTTCAAGTACTAATTTCAGGCAAGGACCCACTACCTTGTTTGATCGTTGACATGGATAAGGTCTGGTACATTCATGGATGTGTTAGGTTTCCTATTGATGTGTGGGGATAATTAATTTAATATTATCATGCATATTCTTATTAAATACATCCCATAATTACCAAGATGTATTATGAATTATGGTTATAGTATTTTTGGATAGGGATAAAATATAGGTAGATGGTTTTCTTACTTGGTGTCACATATATCATTGGGTGAATTCGAAACACCAACAGATAGTATGAATTCTACAGTCATTTCCCATTCCTAGTTGGAAATGGGATGATTTCACCATGGATTTTGTGACTGGATAATCGAGGTCCCCTAGAGCTAGTGATGTGGTATGGGTGATCGTTAAAATATTTAATAAGGTCGCTGACTTTCTACCTATCAGAGATTCCTTTAGTGGATAATATTAGAAGGCTATATGTTCAAGAGATCATATGACTTCATGGGAATCCATGTACCATCATATGAGGTCAAGACACTTGTTTTATGTCACATTTATGGTAGTGTTTATAAAAGGATCTTGATACACATGTTATTCAAAGAAAACTCTTCCACCCTAAGACAATGATAAATTCAAGTATACGATTTAGATATTTCCAGACATACTCCGAGCATGTTTCCTTGATTTTTTTGTTTCATTACAGAAACACCTACCACTTTTAGAATTTTATTATAAAAATATCTATTATACAACTATATAAATGGATCCTTAAAAGTACCTATATGGTAGGTCATGTAATTCACTCATATAATGGTTAGGGGAATGGGACACAACATTACTAGTACCTCGACTCATTCAGGAAACTTTTGACTAGTTCACATTTATCAAAGAAACATATTCTTACAGCTCAATATAGGAATAATTCTTATGCCAATAGTCCCCACCAACCTATAGTGTTTGAGGTGTGACATCAGTCTCTCTTATGTGTTTCAATTAGTTTGGGTCATATATATATTTAGATATTAGTAAATTAATTTACACGTTACGTTGGGCCGTTTTGATATATTGGAAAGAGTCAGGATGATATCCTATCAGTTTTAGTTAACTTAGTGGTACTCATTTATGCACAACATCTTCCATGTATCTCATATTCCTCATTCTTATTCAGAAATGTCACATATTCTTCATCCTTATGAGTTTGAGTTATATGGTGATTCTTCTTTTCGGGTAAACCCTATTAATATCATTGATTGCAGCTTGAAGTCTCCATGAGGATTGTCAGTTTCTTTTGTACATGTTCTATTGTAGTATGACCGTGTATATAATGATCTTTTACAGAGAGATAGTATGATTCACATGTCCAATGGATAGAACTACTCTCAAATGATTCCTTACCACCCTATGAAAGTAAAATTGGGGATTAGTAATTTTAACGATGAGAGATTTTAAGATCCTAGATTTTCAAATGAGGTATGAACCCTTTAAATTTCATTATAATTTTTTCTTATAATTGAGGTGATTAAAGGTTTATCAAATAGTTCACGAGTGACTGGGGATTGGTCAAATCCTGGAGCTCTATTTCTTGGAGAAACAATCTAATGCACATGGTTGGTATATAGTTAGACGTAAATGTGCTACTCAACCATGAAACATTGTAAAAGGAGGTGCACTGTCAGTTAAACTATGCATTGGTGATTTCAATATTATGTGAAGACATTTAGAGAAGCTATAAAGGGTATGTATATGGATGGTGCAAAATTTTACAAACCAAGCACCATGCTCGCCACTTAGTTCCATTCAACCAGTATATATGCATGGTTAAGTGCATGTTTTAGAAAACTATGTGGCTAAAATGTGTTCTCCTTTAAATGAAGGATGAAATTTTATTTTTACCTTTCTTTTCATAAAATCAAATATGTTTTTATATTATTTTTTCACTGCATACTACATGCCTCGAGAGGTCCACCTCATCTCCTCCTAGGTTTTGACCTCCCACTATCATCTGGACTCCAATTCTTTCATCACCAGTTTTATTGGATAGACATTGGTAATCCATTCATTCATATTCCTTTTTCCCTAATTTGTCTATCCCTAATTAATTATGTTTCCATTTGATCTAATATACCCAATTTTAGTTAATTTTTCTATTTTATAAATTTCTCTAATTTCCTCCCAATTTAAAGGATGAAAATGGAAAAGGAGAATGATAACACTCTAAAGTAGGCGGTCCAGTAATGTTTTCCTAAAATTGAGTAGTTATATATCATAAATCATCATGCCACACACTAGACCTTCTACTTATTTACTTAAAACTATAAATTTCTCTAAACTAAATTGTTATCCATGCTTGATCTATAACTTATACCATTGAATATTATCATAGGTCACCCACCTCGACAGGTGACACCCCTTTGGGTGTGCTAATTAAATTACCTAGAATTAATTAATAGTAATATGTCTAAATCACTGTCTAATTGGTGTTGGTCTTCCACAAAATTAAATGGACTGATGTAATAAAATGGAAGGTATGTGGTATGGCCACGTTACATGACTTTCTTATGAACCATTGTTAATACCTTAATTAAATTTAATTCTAATGACCAATAAAACATCTATGGTCTTATACAAAATCTTTACCCATACTATCTATTCTTTATGAAACTCAAGCATGGAATCTCATATACTTGTGATACTTGGACATTGTGTCTATATACTTTTCATACTCGGGCATGAAGTCCCATATGATTTATGAAACTCATGAAAAAAAATCATTATAATTTATGATTTTTGGGAATGGAATCCCATATTACTATAAACATTCATGTTTGGAATCCCTTGTTACCCTATAAGAATATTGTGACTATTCTTGGATGCCTGAGTTACTCCTCGGGTCCCGGATGGAACTACAATATATATATATATATATATATGTTACAATGTACAAAGCACATATATAGATATATATATATATATATATATAAATAGCTATATATATATATATGGTGACACTTGTATAGGGATACACCAGACCATGTCAAAACACGTAAAGTCATCCTAGTGTCCTTTAGGGACTATAACTAACTGGTTTACAGTTTACATACTTCCTCACACTATTATATCTACACACTACCATTTTATATTAACTGGATGGATTATACTAGACATTCTTGGTGGAGTCCTACGTAGTATATCTCACACCCTATTCAAACCTCTGGTTAGTATTCAATCAGACTTTATTGATATACGTATAGCTAATGGGAATAATCTGTTTATGTGTGCTTGATTGTATGCCTAGGATAGTGTATCTCATCATTCCATTGGGGATTGTTTTTGGTCATTTTTATTTTTTATAGAATTTTGTATAATCCTATTTCTCTTCTACAATGTATTCTCTTTTTATGCAGCATACATACATGTCATCATTTTATATTGATATTGGTTTTGTTTCATCTTATTTGTTATATTTTTATGATGTAGTTCATTCAGTATTATTTGTTTCTATTGTGTAATATTATTTTATATTATTGTATTGGAATATGACCAGAAAGGTATATTCATCCCACCATACCATAATAGACCCGTGTTTCTAGTTGGTAGCCTCTCACATATGTGGAAGCGTTCCTGAGTATATGTGACCATCTGGGTTCATTTATTTTTGAGTAAATTGGGTACATGATGTTACATCCACTTACAATCAATGTTTTTCTTGAATAATTCAATTACATAAATTAACATGTTAATCCAATTCCATAAACACGTCCTCATATAACATTAGGAATTGTGCTCAAGTGTTCTATGTTCTAACTGATGATCAAGGGTAGGTACACCTCCCGGGTGGTCGCAAGTCCTAATATCAAAACCAATGGACTTGATAAATTCCATGGGAGGTCTAGGAATGGGGATTTAATACCTAAAATATAATTACATTTAATAACGGTAGCGCATATTGAGTTTTGGAATGATCTCACAAGTTGGACAAACTAGAAAGAAAAGAAAGGCCTTACGATGATGTTTAGACCGCCTACCTCAAGAAAAAAAGAATAAAATATATATATATATATATATATATAACATCTAGATAAACATGTAACTCCATGATATCTTATGAATAGTTATGTATCCACCATGTTATGACTAATAAAATGATATCAATGAGTAAAACAAGATTAAAAAACCAAAACTAAGAAAAAATCACCAATTCAAGTCATTCGAATCGAAAAAAAATCAATGAATGAGGGAAAGGTGTTGGAGATTCCTAAAAACCTTATATAACAATTTAATGTCACAAAACATGAATTAGGGTCAAATTTGGGTTAATTATAACTTCAATGGTGGTTTCAAGTATATAAAATAAGATTCCATGCCTTTTAAATTAAGAATATCTTGATGCTACTAGTTGGTTGGTGGGTCTCATATGGTAGCTAGTGGGACACCTAGATATATCCCATTCAACCATGACTCTATGGGAAATCTAGTGGGTCTTATCAGATAGCTTGTGGGACTTCTTTAGGATTATAGGAATTCGTCCATTCCCATTGGCTAGTCGGTGGAGCTACAACCTCTCCCAAGTTGCATGCCACTGCTAGAATTCATTAGTCCAGATTATATAAGACTTTGAACAACTCTAAAACCTTGATTATCACTAAGTATAATGAAATTTTAGGAAATTTAGAATGGTTGAATAAAAACTAAAATAGATAAATTACATGGAGAAGGTAAAGATCGTATAACATCTCTACCATATAAATCTTATCCATGAGTTGTGCTCACAATCAACACTAAGAGGTATTGATGAAAAATATAGACCACTCTGTATTCATATCTAACTTCATCTACTCGATATCCTCTTAAGATCTCCCATGCGGCTATTATACTCACACTAGGATAATGGACATTCCTCAAAGACTCATCTCACTGTGGTCTATGATTTGGATCTGATTCTCCTCAAAGGACACATTACCATCAGGATCAAAATCATCAATATCTATCACGTGAGAAGGTTCAGGGTGATATTTATAAATCAATTCCCAATGAAACACATTGTACATAGAACTATAACACTGTGGAAGATATAATTAGTATTCCTCTAGATCATTACTCTCCACTCCTGAAATGACCTAAAGAACTCGGGTGCTAGATTTCCCAATTTCTAGATACGACATTTCCATAGCCTATGTGACACCAAAATAAAAACATGGTGACCAAACATGAGCTCAAGATATCATCTCTTATTTTTAGTGTAATATTTATCACATATATTTATGGTCACTACCCAATTTCTGATCAACTAAACCCGCTCAGATGTCTCATGTATGAGATTAGGTCTAACTAGTGCAGACTCTCCTTCTTCTAACTAGTGCAAAGTTGAACAGAATATCCTTCCATATAAATTCATTAAAGGAGGAATTTAGATCGATTCTTAGAAGATATTATTATAAAATAACTACATGTGATCAAAATAATTCTACCAATAACTATTAAAATCCAAAACACATTCTCATAACATGTCTTATATAATCTATATTGCCTTCTTATATTTTCCATCATTCTAACGATGATAGGTTTCACTGATAACAAACTATTATATAAATTCATTTAAAGGACCTACCAAAACCATGTAATGAAATAGGGAGCTTAGTTAGAAATTATAATATTTATGAAACCATTTAATTGAAATATCACTCACACATAGAGATTACTCGGACCATCATTGGTGAATGTCTTCTAGATAGGAATGAAGTGGTATACCTTCTTAAGTAAATCCATGATTAACAATATTGTATCATTTTTCTTGGTCTTAATGTGTAATCATGTCAAAAAATCTATGTTTATATCATCTCACTTTCATTCTATAATAGTAAAAGGCTATAGTAACACATATGTCCTATGATGCTTGACCTTATCCTATTGACAAGTGAAGAAATGTGACAGAAAACAATCTATCTCCTTCTTCATCCCAATCCATCAGTATTTTCTATATAGATTATGATACATCTTCGTCAAACTAGGATTTAAATCCCATTTCAAAGAATGGGATTCCCTTATCATCTCCTCATGTATACACATAAGAACCCAGATATGGCTATGGACATGAAGAAATGCATGATTACAATAGACTGAACTGATGGTGACTCCAAATCATATATTTTTTTCCCTCAGGGATATACCATCTGAATTTGATAAATTCCCTATATTGTTCTAATATAAGAGCATTGAAACAATAGATGATGCTGTTAGAGTCACTCACCCCTTGAAATCATATACATCCAAATTAATATATATAATTATTACCATAAACCATCACTCATCATGAGATCTACACATTTAATATAACTATAATATCTAACATGAAACATCAGTAATGGAATTTTATTTTCTATGAGTATATTTTATCTCAAATTCAAAATACTGCTGATACATGACCCACCTCCTATACCAATGGTCTTGGTCTCACTATGAAAATATGTACTTTAAGTCTCTTGGGAATATTTTATACCAAGATCCTGTCATCTAATAGATTATGTGCACAACATCTCAGGGATTGTACCACTAGATCCTACTCCAGATCATGAATATGATAATTTTACTAATGTGGCCTTAACTATCCAGATCCATAAGAAACAACTCAATACTTCTACATCAGAGATCATTTGATCCCAAATCCCATGAATCAAAATACATAGTATAATCCTTACCTAGATCAGTTACGGTGATGATTGGTGTTGAGGTCAACTTATACTTCAATTCGTATAAATCCTCCTCACAAGAATCAGAACAGACAAACACTACCCAATTCCTAATCAGATTGGAAATAGGTGCTTCCATATGGGAGCATTCATGGATGAATCATCTATAATATCCTACCATACATATAAAACAGTGAATCTAAAATAAATTCCTCAATTATTCTCATTATACAATAGTATCTACCTTATATTGATCCACTATCATATAATCCTCCTAAATATTGTTACTAATTATGTTCACTTTTTAAATATAAAATTTCATTTATATATCATGGAATATAGTTTATTGTATCTTAGTGTACATGTGGTGATGTCAAGTTTTTTCCATGATTGTCTCTAGATAGTGTGTAAACCAAGAAGTTATTGATGAAAATCACCACAAAACGATCCACAAACAGATATATGATCTGATTCATCATGGATACGAATATATTTGGTGCATTTTCAGACCAAAAACATCACTATGGACTCATACAATCCATACCTACAACTAGAATTATTTTAGGTTATGTAAAATGTTCACACCCTCAACAATTATACCATAAACTAAATTCCATCATGGAGAAAATCAAAACACATATAAACTGATCGAAGAGATATTTAATACATAGAAATGGATGTCAATTTGTGGTCATCATAGGGTGCATAATTTGTTAATCCACAAATAATCACAAATTACCATCATCATTCTTGCAAAAAAAGCATAGGAGAACCCTATGGTGAGGTATTAAGAAATATAAATGTCTTACCTTCCAAATATTTCAATTACACTATAAAATCTCAAAGATCCACTGGTTCCATCCTATATGGTGGTCTAGAAACTGGATTAGCTCCTAGAACTAACATAATGGTGAAATCGATCTCCCACATGAGTGGTAATCAATAGAAATATTTGGGTAATGCATCTTGAAAATAGTCCACTAATAGAGAAAAATTACTCTGCTTAAACACACATACATCTAAAACAAGGATTATAAACTAGTCTGTTAGATAATCCAATCTCCTCTGAATTGGTCATGAAATACAAGAGTGAAGATCCCATTCACTAATATGGATATATTTTTTCACTACTAGATATTAAAAATAACACTCGTCTGGTTACAGTTGATGTGGTCCTAATATAGAATTAGAAAATTCATACACAAAGTGAAATTTAATCCATCTATTTCTTAGACAAATAGATCTAAAATGAATCAATAGCCAACTATTTTAATAGAACAAACCATACAACATATAATACCCTCTGATCAAACCCTTATTGGTGTATATATGGTCATAACCCCATCCAAGATTTTCCACATCCAAACCCAAGTCATTGTAAAATCTAGCAGATATAAAGGATTGTGATTCCATTGTATAAAAAAGTGCATGAATGGGTGGATGATACAAGAATCATAACTAAAATAGTGGAAGTTCCTCTATCCAACCTAGTAGGAGTAGACTATATGGTGTGTATTTGACTCACCCCACTACCATAATATCTATAATTATCCCCCATTAATCCTACCTCATACTGATATTTCATCTCTTATATCAAGGAACCATATACCCTACCCAGGATTGGTGATTGGTGGAACTCTAGATACCTATCTACTAATGGATCTATGATTCTATTCTAGTATCTACTTCTAATGAAAATATTCCTCAAACACTAAACTACTGAGTTCTCCCGTAGAACATCTATAGATGACCCATATTTCATCTAGTGTGACACTCCACATCAAGAAAAGGACATTAGAAGTGCTTGTGTACATACCTTCCGCACTAAAATCAGTACCCCTATCCATGGTCCTAATATGTTTTTACACTCCCCTAACTAAAATTCCCATCACTTCCTTGGAAAAAATTCCCACACCATGCATCTTACATCCTAATTAAGAGCTCCCTAGACATCATGAAGAGATTTTCTTCCCAAACTAAAGTCCTATTTTAGGTTCCCATAAGTTATGAGATCCTTATACATTACATTAAAGAAGTTTTTTGGGAGAAATATGTTCACATTTGACTTGACCTCATATTGATGCCCGTCCTGAAAGCGCTTTAACAACAGCATCTCATCAACTTCTCTAGATAGATAAAAATTGTACTGGTTGGTAAAATTTTCATTATAGTCCATCACTGACATGTTTCTCTATTTAAGGTTAATGAAAGCACAATCCCTCTCATTTTTTAATATCTTAGGATAAAAGTGACTCCAGAACTTTTCCATAATGTCCATCTAAGTTATATCCTCTTATTATCTAGCTTTCTCTACACAATCACACAATGGAATACATGGTCCTCATTGAATTTAAGAAGAAATATTTTAACTTTTATCCAAGGGTTTTTCAATATGTTTGATTGTCATCTATATGGACTCGTTCCATAACTCAGCTAACGGAGGCCCTCCCTCCATAGTGAACATTGGTAGGTGATGCAACTATAACTCTATTTTAATATCATTAATCGAAGGAATGCCATAATTAGTATCCCTCTCGATGGATTAAAATCCCAAGATAAAACTATTGATAAGAAACTTGTATATCAGGTTCTATAGAGTCACATGATGTTTTGGATCACCCACGTGAGGTTTCTGTTTGTTACTAATGTCTAAATGCTCAATAAAAAGGTTTTTAGTGGTATTTTTTCAATAAGGGATGACACAATCCTCATGTCATATGATACAAAAAATACCATACATAGAAATAAAATATGAAAAATGGGAACAACTAACATAAGGATACACCAAAATATGAATTTATAGGTTAATTATAATTTTTTAATAGCATCATTTCTTCTTTTTATCCAATAAATCATAGATTTACATTTTACAATTTATATAGGAATATATATCATATGTCGTAAATATTACTATAGCATGAATAATTTATGTCAACAAATTTCATTACATTCCTACCACGATGCATCCATACCCACCTAATACCATACTTACATGTAAGTAACATTTCAAAAAACAGTGACATTACACTCTAAGTGAATCACCCACAATTTAATAATATCACAACCATAATAAGGAAATATAAATACTATTAATCTCATCCCTGGTAACTTATATTTCTTCAACACAAGGGTAAAATACTCTGATTCAAAAGAATATTTCCAAGACAAAACACACCTTGGTATCATTTCTTCCTTCCCCAAATATATGATACCACTTTGTAACATCCCCAGTCTGGTTCTCACTCATGTGATTAAGATAGGTACCTATATAAACTCAAAAATCCTGCCATATATGTTAGAGGTTTCTTACAAGTAGTGTGGGTCTGAGGAATACATAGGGTATATTATACCCTCTATAGTAGATTAAAAATCACAATACAACTCAATAATAAAATTATTTAATTCCAAAAAAACAAAATATAATAAAACATGACATGTAATACATTATACTAAAAAAATGTCATGTGGAAAGTCATTGAAGTAACCAAAATGAAATAAAAAATCCAAAAAAAATATAATACTAAACCTCATACCTAATGTAATATATAATCTATAATCACATATTTTATAGAAACTAATCAACAATATGTCCCCATTCCCTTATATATACAACCATCCATGAAGTCTACTCAATTACCAAATGGGGCCTGAAAAGGGTATGAGTAAAACTCAGTAGGCTGACACCTAGGATGTCTACATAAATATAATCTAAGATAATAATACATTTTATGGTAAGATAATAATAGGGATATATTGACCAATTAATTAGAAATATCAAATAACCAATTGATATTTGAGCTCGGGGAAGACACTTGGTGTCATCCAACACCTGCTTCAGCTTGATTTCAGATATCCTTATATGTGGCATACAAAATTCTATATAGACTCCCAGGATCAGTAATAAGTACCCATTATATGTATAAAATAGTTTTGTATCTCACCATCAAAAAATGTAGAAATTCATTTCTCTCTCATGAATCAAGTAACCATGAAATAATGGACTATATGTTAATTTTCATTCCAAATCCACTTAAATGTTCCCAAGGAGTAAAACCAAACCTAGGGAAAACATATCAATTCCCCAGTAAAAATTATTATCCTTGGGACACTTAAATTTACATAGGAAATCACAATTTATATAAATTTTCATACTATAGCTGATTTAACCATTCAAAAATAATGGAAAATAAGATCCAAATATTTCAAATTCACCAATCATTTCAAAAATGTTAACATATTTTATATTCATTATTTCTTATAAATTACCTATTATGAAACCATTTGTTTAGTTATAAATTAAAATTTACATATCCATATTTCACAATTCCTCCTTTACTAGTTTCAATCAATTTCACATAAAATTGTGACAATTTCCTATTTATATATTGATTAATCCCAATTACCATTCACAATCAATTATGTCCATGTTAGATCACCTCATCAATAAAAATAAATATTCAATCTAAATATCCACTTACAATCCCAAGTGAATATTTAACAATTAAATTTACTCAATTCACTTTTTAATCCAGTTATATAAACAATTTATCATTTAATATTGGGAACTTGGTTTATATATTCCACGTTCCAACAAAGGTTCAAGGGTAGAATCACCTCTCTGGTTGTTCTAAGTCCTTTCATCAACACTAATGGAAGATACTTTATATATTTGAGGTATTGGAATAGTGATTCAATCTATACAAGAGAATTTCATTCAATATGGCTCACTCGTTTGGTGCGTTAATGCGATCACACAAGTTGCACATACTAGAAATTAATGGTGATCCTTAGGGAGAAGATTTAGAAAACATACCTCAATAAACAAATAATAACTCTAATTATGAATCATCTAAATAAATTTGAAACAACATAATATCCTATGTATATGGACTGATCTATCATTTCAATGATGGTATGAAGATATCCAAGAAGAAATCAAGTGTAAAATGCAAAAACTTTACAAAACACCCCAATTCAAGATGAATAAATTGAAGATAAGATCAAAGAACCAAGGAAAGGTGTTCGAGAATCCATATAATCTTTAGATAAATCTTAAATGTCTCAAAATATGAATTAGGGTTGAAAGGGGGGGGTTAATTAGAACCTAAATGTGGTTTTATGAGAAGAAAATATGTTTTCTTCACTTGTTAATTTAGCTGAGTCCCATGCCATCGGCTGGCTGATGGGTCACACCGCCTACCATATGGGATGCATTAAGGATTTCCACTCTTTTAGGACTAAACCTTATAACCTATGCGACTATATAGATGGATAATGAGACTTCTGTAATTTTATTAGGATTTTTTCTTGCCCACTAGCTAGTTTATGGACTACATCGCCTAGATGGTGGCACTATAACCTCTCCCAAGTTGCAAGACACTACTAGAATTTTCTATCCTTTATTCGTTAATCCATTTAACACCACTGTATACTTATTTAACACTAGGAAAAATTATAATTTAGTTCATTATAAATGGTTCAAAAAAACTCAAAAATAGAAATTTCTTAGAGAATGGAGGGATCTTACAAGTGTTTATGCGGTTCAAAGTGTTCTTAGAGGTGTTTTGGGAGTTTGAGGTCTGTATATTTAAAAAAGAAGTTCTGAAATGAGGAACACATTTTGAACATGGTTAGTTCTAAATCTACACCCAACTATGTGGAAAAAAATTCATGGAGAACAGTTCCACAATGTATCAACACCAACCCTAGTAGCCTGAAGCAGATGTCTACTTTATTACATTATTACTATATACATGGTATCACACCCCGAAGGACAAAATATTTTAGTATTCATTATAGTATAGATATATAATTTAAATTATCCATATAATTTTAATCCAAAATTACATCATTTATTTTCTTTGATAACTCCATTATTCCTCATAGTGTATCCCTACATATCATCACAAAACAAATCCTGCTATCCTTGGGAAAATCAAACATAAGAAATGGGTGAGATCATATGCTCAATAAGGGTATGTTTACAATGGAAGATATTAATAAACAAACAATAATCAACATTTAATGCTATATAACTAAAAAAATGTCATTTAATTAATTACATGAGCATAATATGGTTGAAATAAATTCTAATCAAATAATTCCATATAAATAACCATATGAGCTCGAAAAAATAACCACAGATATTCTAACTAATCAAATAATAACATGGTATATAAATAACTAAATTAAAAATGATTGAATTTTCAATACTAGACATCTAAAACATACCTTTGAGTCCTTTTTATAAGACATATAAAAATGGGTAAGACCTCAGCCAAAATACAAGCTAGTTTGTCTCATAAGTCATACCAATGCATCAAGTGGAAGTAGTTGTCCCCACCCCTCACTTACTAAATCCAATGATTTTCTAGTATTATAGGGGTTAAACACAGTCAATATAAAAAATAATATTAAAAACTAACTTATGAAATTTTAATACTTACCCCAATCAGTAAAGACAATCATAAATCATCCTGAGTAAGATGGTTAATGGTAATACAACGGTACGTACCCAGTCAAAATAATAATAAACCATATTTGTATATAATAATTAGTGTATTAATAAAACATTTCCTCAATGGATCATATATAAAATAGAGTGCTTATGTCATTGATTCATATAAATACCATGAAAGAATCCTTACAATTATTTTTCAGAAAAAAAATCATTGAATTTGGAAAATTACCTTTGAAATGAAAAGATAAAAAAAACACTTTTAAAATAATTATAAATTAAAATAACCTTTTAAACCATTGAAATAATAAAAATATTTTTTATTAATGGTGGAAAATTTGGTTCATTTCATACACGTTAAAACACATATTCTTTACACATTTTTGGTAGAATCCAAATAGAAATGTATTTTAAAATGACATAATGATTACATCAAAAAAATTAAAAATGGTTAAAATATCATTAATAAATTATTATTAAAATATTTTTTTTTCAAAACATGTTTTTTGACGAAAATTTATTTCTGACCAAGAGTGAAATATATTGATATTTTTTAAGAACAATCTCAATCATTTTATGTTCTAAAGAGTGGAAAATGGTTCTATTTAATGAATAAATTTAATGAATAACAATATATGAAGGAAATATATTTATTTTATGATATAAAAATAAAATAATTCCCCTAAAGGATATGTAACATAAAAAATCGCAAATAATGATGAGATTGTGAAACAAAACCTAACCACTTTGGTAACGTCTAAATCATAAGCAACATAAAATAAATTACATCCATCAAGAAATTAAATGCTATTAAGATAAATATATTAATTATATAAAATATAAATGGGTAAGTTTATACATAACACTATGGAAAAAAGTTTCAAATATGAAAAAATGTCTCACATGAGTAAAAGTGAGATGAGAAACCCTTACATCAGGAATACTTTCATTCTTATGTATTTTTACCTATTGTATAATGGTTTTGGGAATGTTAATAATTTATAACAGATCCATAATGTAACGAACCAAAGATTCATTAATGGAAATACCTCTTGATCTAATTAAATGTCTATTTATGTAAAAAAAATTATGAACTTCTTTGGTTTTATGTTTTGGATTTTTAAAATACCGTTAGGATATGTGATTGTTTCTAATATTTCCATTGAATAGTGATCACATGATTAGTATAAATATAGGACTTTAACAAATTCGATTTACTCAGACAAATGAAGTGATGGACTCATCCAGTATAATTGGCCCATACAAAGCCCATTTTTTGGAGCTCATAAAGGAGGTGGAATCATGGTGCTTTGCTCTTGACCAAGGCCAAGCTGAGCTTTAACACGTTAAGCTTGAGCGGAACCGACTACGGGAGAAGTGGAAGTTAATATGGATTACCACCCGAGCGATGTTATTCGAGCCACCCCAAGAGTATCTCACCATCACACACCTTTCCCTTAGGTCTTATGCAGGTGTTATAAGGGGATATTTAACAAGAATCTAGCATTATGACTATGTACATTTTTTTGTATAAAGAATGTGCATTCATTTTATTATTGTAACTTTGTAAATAGTTTTTAAAGAACAAATAGTATTTTTAGTTAATATTCAACTAAGAAATATAATTTTATGATTTAATGGATTTTTTAATTATATAATATTTTATTAAAATATTATTATATTTAAATTAATTTTTATTAAATATATATGATCATATAATTTTATGAATGCAATTGTAATTTTTATTATGGTTTGAAAGTAATTTTTGTCAAAACCTATTAATTGTTTATAAATGTTTTTTTTATTTTTAAAGTAAAAACTTTCATATTTATAAAACTATTTAGATAAAATGAATATTATTTTTTGAATCAGGACATCAAAATTATCCAATGGTGAATTTTCCATAATTTTCTGAGACAGTAAATTTTTTGGGTAAAAATTAAATAGTAATTAAATATATAATATGTTTTATAACATCATAATGACCCAATAGTGATGTAATAAAATAATATAAACATTATGTATAGACAATATATGTTTTATCATTAAAATAATGTGATTTTAGATTTGTTTTATTTATTTTACAAAGTATTAGTGAACCCTCCAACACTTATAAAACATTTTGTCTTTTTAAATTGTTTGGCTTGAGAGTGTGACTCACCTCCACATAATCACCCTCAATATTTTAAGAAGTATAGTAATTCGACATATAAAATATTTTTTTCCACTACCCTTTGGAAAAAACCCAGGGAAAAAACCATAGGATGTTTTTTTTATTGAATAGTTTAATGTGTGGTGACCCATACCTAAATAATAAAGAATTCCCTCTTCTTTCCTATAAAAACACAACCAAGCTCCCACTTCCTCTTCACTCAAAACATTTTCAGTTCGTCCAACCCATTCCCTCCTCTCTCTATAATCCTAAAAAGTCTCCCCATGCTCCAAAGAAGCTTCTCTCAAGCCTCTTCCAAGCCTTTGGGACCACACATCCAAATAAGGGATTTCCTCTTTTCTCATTTTTGTCTCAATTTAATTAGGCTGGTATGCCCTATTATTTTCAATTATAAATGTTGGGGTATACTTTTTCACCTCCCCCATACTTCCCTCTATATGTTTTAATGATGAGAGACCCATTTCTCTCTCATTAAATTCCCCTCATGTACATTGGTTACCATGTCGAAATTCCGTAAGGAATCTCTCTCTCCTCTTTTACATTCAAGCAATTCCATTGTATTGTGAATATAAATTACATTGATTATGTTGGGAAATTTAACTATATTACCCCATTAATTTCAATATCATGTACACATAATGAGACACCCATTTCTCTCTCATCAATCATTTTTATGAATTCTTATGTCACGACGTTACACTGCCGAAATTGCACCGTGATTTTCCAAGCCAATGTCATTGTGTAGTGAATACCATGACCATTTCCCTATCAAGGGTATTCACCTTTATCAACATTTAATTATTCATTATAGTGTTTCATGTATTAATTCCACATTTCCTTTATCATGTAATAAATGAAGCAGTTTAATGAATTCATGTTATATGATCCATGTGGCACATGTATGCATGAAATGAAATGTTTAAGAAGGGTTCACCCTGATAGCACTCCAATTCATTGGGTAAAGATTACTATCATGACATGTCAAGTGCAATTAGGTTTTAATCATGCTAATTAAAGTGAAATTATGGTTTAATCATGCTCCATTTTCAATGATCCTTGGCTCACGCTAAAATCATGTTAAATTTTGTTGCCACATTTCTATATTAAGATTATCATTCTTTATAATGACTTTATGTTAATTTTTCTCTTGTGCTACATTGATATTATTATTTTCTAACATGTACTATATTCCACATGTTATGCCATGTTTATTCCCTTACCTGGCTTTATAGCTCACCCTTTTTTCATTCATGTCCTCAGGTTATCCTATGCAATGCTAAGTACGGGGGAATGTAGTGGTCAAGTAAATGAATTTTTCAATAAAGATGTTGCATTTCTTGCTTTAAGTTGTTATATAAGGATCCTAATGCCCAAAGAAACTAGACCTCTGAATATTATATTTTTTATCAAGTGATTTTTATGTAATAAATCATGTTTAAGTGTGAAATAAAAGAGCAGGGTTGTCATAGTCGGTACAAGAGGATAGGTTTAGTTATTTTTCGTATTAGGATTAGAAAACCATAGTGAAGAATTTGATACAAGAATAAGTATAATAAAAACATCCCTAAGTATTGGTGACTATTGTGTAAGTAGTTTATCAAGACAATACATCCTTTTATGGATACGATCAGGTAGAGGTCTCTCTGGTACAGATGTATCCTAGGGGTAAAACCTGAAAACACCAATTTGATATAGACTTGAACGGGAACTTGTGCACGACAGTGGGCCTTGATGAAATATTGGTTACGATGCTCCTGGGGGATATTCTTTAGTAAATTCACCAGATTAGTATGAACCATTATTAAGGGAGTAAAAAAAATTCCTCTAAGAATACATATTATAAAGTAGATCTTGGATAACATAGATTGAATCATATAGATTCATAAGTTAAGGAATAAAAGTAATTTATAAGTCATCTATTCTTGTCCTTGGATTACCCTTTATATGGTACCCCTAACTTTCCTTTTTAACCAGACAATGTCTGGTAATAGGAGGACTCGGGCTAACAACTGATGTGATGATCAATGTGATGACTGTACTAATGAGATACTCGATCTGATGGGAGTAGGAATTGTGAACTTTGTCACACTTATCTCTTAGTAAACCCCAGATTTGAATAGAAACATGGGTCAAGGAAAATGTTCACCCCCCCCCCCAATAAAGAAAAATCCACTATCATGAGATTCATGAGAAAAAGGCCTCCTACCTTTAATGGATCATCTGATCCCTCAATCGCCGAACAATAGATCAACTCCATTGAAAATATATTCTCCATCCTTCAATGTTCTGAATAAGATAAGGTTCTCATGACTGATTATCATATGGAGGGTGAAGCTGATCAATGTTTGACGTTGATCAAAAATACAAAGCATTAGGAGGAGATCGAGATATTGTAATGGAAGGATTTACGGAATATTTTTTTCGATAAATATTTTTCGTGCACCCTCAGACTTAAGATGGAAAGGTACTTCCTTTCCCTCAAGAAAAAAGTTGAAGAATATGTCATAACGTATGAGGAAAACTGCATAAGTCTTGCACAATATGCCTCTGGCATTGTCGCTACCCCCTAATTCAAGGTTGACCACTTCTTTGGTGGGCTGAAACCTAGCCAACGGAAAGTGCTTGTGATCCGTGTCTCCGACAACTATGAGTAAATTGTCTGATGTTCCCTCAAGGTCGAAATGGAGATCAGAGAATCTCATAGGTATCATGGGGGTAAGAAGCATACAGTGGACTTCAATTTTATGGTCTTATGGATAAATACAATGGTTCTATGAAGATCAAGCACCCCACTTTCCAAATGTGCGGAAAGGAGAACCCCTGAAATTTCCTGAAGGGGACCAAGAAATTCTTTAGGTGTGCAAGTTAAGGGAACCTAGTTGTTAACTATTGGTAAGAAAATCCTCTGGCTATGTCAGAGGAGAGAAATGCTCTACTCGACCCTTAACGCATTTCTCATTGCTTCAATTGAAATGAATTAGGACACTTTTCAAATCAGTACCCTAAGCCATGGGTTTTCGGAGGCAACCCACAACCTCCAAGGAAGAAAGGGAGAGCTTTTTCCATCACTACCACTGAAGTGAACCCCAATAACGAAGTGGCGATAGGTACACAGTTATTCACTAAAGTATAGTTAATGTACTTTTTTATTCTATTTCTAAAAATTCTTTTTTATCTTGAAGGTTTATTTGAATAATCCCAATACCACCACAAATCATGGACGTAAAGATATCGGTGAGTAAGGAAAATGGGGCAATCGTTGCATCCCATGAATATAACTCCTCCCATATCATAATTTGTGGATTGGACTTCCCAATGATCATTTTCATACTCCCTCTCGTGGAATTTGATAAAATTCTCAGCATCGATTGGCTTTCATTATATAGAGCCAACATAAATAGCCATGAGAGGGAAACCACTCTCCATATGCATAATCAACCTCCGATTTTGTACAAGTGCAAGGAGGAGGAATAATATTCTTTAGCTCCATCATCTCAAGCGTGGATATTACTGCCCTATGAGAATGAGCATCTAGCTCAGATGATTGAGTCCAAGAAAGAAACCCTCCTTGAATACATGCCTATTGTGAGGGAATTCACCGATGTGTTTCCTGAGTAATTTCCTAGTCTTCCTCTTAGAAGAGATATTGAATTCTCAATTGATCTTATACCTGGGGAGTTACAAATATAAAAGAGTCCATATAAAATGGCTATTTTGGAGCATGAGAAGGTGAAGAAACAAATACAGGAGAATCTGGATAAAGGGTTTATACACTCAAGTGATTCACCATGGGGTGCACCAGTCATCTTCATCAAGAAGAAGGATGGATCAATGCCCCTTGGCATTGATTATCGTGAGATTAACAAAATCATGTTAAAGAACATGTATCCTCTCCCACTAATTGATGACTTGTTCGACCATCTGTGTGGAGAACAATACTTATCTAAGGTGGATTTGTGGTTAGGATGTTATCAAGTAAGGGAGAAGAAGGAATATATCCCCAATACTTCTTTTTGTACAAGATACGAGCATTATAGCTCACCCTTTTCCCTATAAAGGGTATTATCAAGTAAGTTAGAAGAAGGAATATTCCCCACTAGGTCATTGTGTAGTGAATACCATGCCCATTTCCCTATCAAGGGTATTCACCTTTATACACATTTACTTATTGGTTATAGTGTTTCATGTATTAATTCCACATTTCCATTATCTTGGAATAAATTATGAGTTTAATTAATCCATGTGATATGATCCATGTGGCACGTTTATGCATGAAAATAAATGTTTAAGAAGGGTGTGCCCTGATAGAGATCCGATGCATTGGGTATAGATTAGTATCATGATACATAAACTGCAATGAGGTTTTAATCATGATAATTAAATTTAAATGAGGGTTTACTCATGCTCTATGTGCAATGAGTGTTGGGTCATGCTAAAATCTTGTTAAATGTTGTTTCCACATTTCAATATTAAGATTATCATGCTTTATCATGCCTTTATGTTAATGTTTCTCTTTTACTCCATTGATATGCCTATTCTATAACATGTATTGTATTCCTCATGTTATTCCATGTTTATTCCCTTACTAGGCTTTATAGCTCACCCTTTTCTTAGGCATGTCCTTAGGTTATCATATGCAATGCTAAGTACGAGGGAATGTAGTGGTCGTGTAAATGATGTATTCAATAAAGATGTTGTATTTCATGTTATAAGTTGTTATGTAATGATCTTAATTCCCAAAGACACTAGAACTTTCAATCTTCTATGTTGTATCAAGTGAATTTTATTTAATAAATCTTGATTAAGTGTGAAATAAAAGATCATTTTTGTCATATATAATCATATTTATAATATTTTATATGACCCTATTATGTCATTTTACCGGTATTTTGTTAAAAATATTTCATTGTTTTCATAGTTTCTTTTGTAATTGCCTTGTTTTCTCATGCATGTTTTGTCATGAAATTCATGGATATTTTGTATAGTATGTATATATATATATATAATATTAAAAATTATAATTTTTTATATATCCTATTTACCCATAATTTTAATTTTTAGAATCATTAATGGAAAATTTACATTAAAAATTTATCGCATTGTTTCATGGAGATAGTGGGCCGTACGTATGAATTAGTGATGATATCATTATCTTAAAGAGTGAAAGGTTAAGTAATTGGATGATTTATAAAATTTTAAGACTCAATATAATCTCATATATATACCATATATTCATTAATTTAGTCTTTATTACATTATATTTAAATTGTATGTGAAAAACGAATCACATCACTTCGCAAGGAGGTAGTTCATTATACAAACATGTGACATTATCATATTTGAAATAGAATATAAAGTAAAAAGGTATATATGATATTAAAATTACATAATTTTAATGATATCCTAAATATCATATAAATGTGATAAACCCATCCTTATATCCCTCCTTGAATGGTTGTGATTAAAAATAATCTACACCAACTCGTGAGGCCATAGTTCACCTTACACACGATCGATTATTTCATTTCCCATTAGCTGGAAGTGGAGATGGATAAATATTATACCATAGACATAATAAAATAGCATTATAATCGAGATATTTTTTTCTTATATTATATGTTTTAATTAATAATAGATGGTTTAAAAATGATAGAAATTGAATTTTTTTATTAAGGGAATTAACTTCTATAAGGAAATCATATATTGGATATCCTTATAAAGAACCCATAGATTGTCATTTTTTAAGACAATAATATTTCTAACATTTAAAAGGATTTTTGAGAAATATTTTTAATGGTTTAGTAAAGAAAAATTTCATTAGGGGTGTGAATAAGTGAGGGAATGGATTGACTCTTTTATAAGTGGTGAAGGTAAACCCTCTTGGAAACTACTTAGCAATTTCCCAAATGAATCAAAAATGAAAAATTAATTTACATATAAAATTATTAAAAATAACCATATGATGGATTTGGGGATATTATATGGGGTAAATTTGGCCAATTTTTAAAACTTTTACATGTTGGTAAGTCATTTTAACCCCTATCTTCATAGATCAACCTGAAGGTAAATTTTTTTTACCTTTACCACGATCATTAATTTTTATATTTTCATTATTAATTTTGGTAAGAAAATTATGTTGAACATGTTAGATAATATAATATTTTATTATTCCAAATAAAAAATCCATTTTTCTTAATTCAATTCACAAATGAGGCATAATTCTATTTAAAATTATACCTGGAGACGGGATGAAAAAGTGAAGTTTCAATGAAAAAACAATCATAACTATGTAATGTTTTAATATAATAATTTAACATTAAATTGATAAAAATGAACTAAATTAATTTAGTTTAAATATAATTGGAAAAATTGTACATTACGAATAATTTAAATGAAAAGGTTGTTTTTAATTAAAATTCTTTATTTTTCAGGATTCATCAGAAAATAAATCTTTTTAGAAAAATAACAAAAATTTAACCAAATATATTTTTTATAATATTATTTAAAAATAAAATTAAAATTAAAAAAAATTAAAATGGTAAAAATTAATTATAAATTATTTTTCCAATACATGACTAAACCAAGATTCAATAAAAACAGTTTTCATGAAATATTTTCTTTACTTTAAATTAATTGTTATTTTATTTATAATTAATATATAACCACTGAATTTATTTTATACAAGTGTAAACCATAAAAATTTAATAATTTATTTAGTTCTATTCATACAATCAAACATAATATCCTGGTTATAATGGTCATGTTTAAATAATAGTATTTCAATGAAGTATCAAGTTTCCTTTAAACCTGGTATTCTGTGCATCGCAACTATCAATGAGATTGAATTTATATAAAAATAAAAATATTTAAAAAGTCTTATGATTTTATATTCTCTTTTAATCTTGTTTTTACGTGTCATATATGCTATCGAATATGATTTTCCTATTTTCAAGGTATTATTTTCCCCCATAGATATATTGTATCCTTGAAATTTAAACGTGATATTCATAATCAAGGGTTTTACATTTGAAAATATATTTCTTGTAAAACCATATTATTAAAAGTTTTAATAAAACATCATATTTGTAAGAGATTAAATAAAGTATGAAGATAGTCTATGATAACATATTACTTCTTTTCTATGTAGGAGAACATTTGTGGGAAATGAAAACATAGACATGGAAGAGAATAACAATACCTAATGATTAATAAATAGTGATAGAGGTCATTGATCATAAAGAAACAGAATTATAAGGCCCCAGCCTTAAACCTTACTTAATCTTGAGTTATTACAAGATTACACATTGAGGATCTTTTTAGGTTTATAGTTTTAGAGAATTAGATCATGAAACTTGCATTACATTCCACATTTAAACAAAGTGGTTACATAAAAGACAGTATTCATTCTTCCCATCAACGGAAACATATTTAAAATAAAACATGGATTCTTTCTTGACACATCCTTGACACTATAATCACATCATGTACCCTTCCCTTGACCTGTGAAAAACATTTCAAAAACTTGGGATGAGCATAAAAAGCTCAGTAAGGGATATATAGATATGGAAAGGAAACATGAGTTCATAAATACATAAGAATGAAATCATACTTTACCCATAAAACATAGGCATATCAAATCATGAATAAATCATAGAAAACATAAGACATAAAGGTAACTTGAGGCATTCATAACATTCTTACGTAGGGAGTAACCCTCTTGGTTACGTTTGGAATACCCATCACAGTATATTCCCTAAATCTCTTCGGAGAAACCTTAACGTTTCACTCCTTCGCGTTACCCAATTCATTGGAGAGCTATATCGGGCTCACTCGCCCTTAGTTTATCACGGAACCACCCGTTATTCATAACAATGCCCAAGAACCATAACATAATCATATCACATAAAACATGAATAAAGGAAACATAACATTTCCACATTTAAATCACAATATAACATTTTAGGATATTGAAATAATGAATCCATTAAAAACCATTTTCAAAACCATTTAAAACATTTAATAAGGAGAATTTTGAATCAAAGTGTCCCATACCACCTTGAAGCTTTTAACATTTTAAACCATTAATATCCATATAAATAAATCATTAAAACCATTTTTAAAACATGGATATTAATAAGAACAAATCATTAAAACATTTGAAGTGATATTTTGGTCAAAAGGGTTTTTACCAAAATTAGAGACACTTGAATACAATAATTGAGGAATAACATTTAATAAGAACTTTATAATATCATGAGAATAAATGGATTCATGATATAATATTCCAAAGGACAGTATATACACCATATAAGAGTGAATTGGTGCATAACAACAATGAAGTCTCAATAAGGATGTAAAATGTGATGAAATCCCTTATAAAGAAGGTATCCTTAAATTAAGGATAAATCAATATCAAAATTATGTGTGAAAAATATAAATACACACAATATAATTGGATATTAAGTGTAAAAAAATAAAAGGTCATTCACACATATTCAAAGGATGACATATTCAATAACTACATGTTGAACCCAAAGAAATCGGAATTGGGTTAAGAAGTTCCCTTGACAGCCTAACGGCGTCACATCAAAATGCGTTGATGAGAGATAAAAAGAGTATCTCATCACTTGGACACAAAATTTACATCATTAAGGATATATTAGAACATATCCCAACATAACAATATGTAAATTAAAAGACCTAATAAAAGAAGTCTTTTAAAAAGAGGAGGGTGAAAGGTTCCCTTACCGACTTGGGTATCTTTCAAAACATACACCCCATGAAAGAAGGGAAATAAATCATTGATGTAAATACTCATAAACGAAATTATATTACACAAATAGTAGAATAATGGGCAGTACATACACCACTCAAAGGAAATTGTGGCAAATGTAGCATAAATCTCATGGGGATAAAAGTGAGATGAAAAATCCCTTACGAAAACTCGGCAGCCTAGCGGCGCCACATAAAACTTCCAAAAGGATTGATGAGAGAGAATAGGGTCTCTCATCACATGAACATAAAAATTAAAGTATGAGTAATATAAAATAACATCCCAATCATAAGAAAGATGAGCTTAAAAGAAATTACATAAAAGAGTGTACTTAAAAAGAAAGAGAGTTGTAGGATCCCTTACCTTAGGTCCGACTTGACTCGATCGTTCTTTAATCTCCTGAATAATAAACTTGAGTTAATTTATACTTCATTAAGAACATTTTTCAAGTTCATTATTCCTTTTATATCACTTATTACCATTTCATAAACATTATGTAATCATTTAAGTTAATAATATTTGTTTTGCCGATGTTTGGTTCCTAAGTCGAAAGTCGACTTCTTACAATTACATGTTGTTCATGTGGCCAAATGTTTATTATATCCAGAATTGTATTCATGATGTATATATCATATATTTCACATATATCCAGTACATTCATTAATTTATAACGTTACATAATCATTTAGAGGTAAGAAATGAAATGCACCGTTCATGGAGACGGTAAGCCGTACGTATGCATGAACGCTACTTTCATTTCTATTTTGTATTTTATATAATGGAATAATAATGATATAAAGGTATATTATAATTCCAGTATAATATCATATATAATATCATAGTTCCATCCTTTATACGTCCTACATATGGTATTAACGAATCACATCACTTTGAGGGGGCGGTAGTCCGCACATCCTAAAATGAAGATATCGCGTATACCCATAATGGAAGCCATAAAGGTAAGACACAAATGAAAAATACAGAAGCATAGGTAAAACATAAACATATTATATATCATATATAAAAATAGTTACATCATAATGGACACCTTTGAAGGTGTTAAAAGAATGTTGAACAATCATCGTTTCGGGAGGCAGAAATTCGCCATCCACGGAAACCGTATGTTCTTTAACCATTTGATGTAGTTGTGTGAGAGTGTAGCTCGAATAAATCTTATAACAACATCCTAGTATATTTAAGATACTGGTGTTGTTACAAAAGAAATAAATAAAAAGAGTTTAGGGGGTTGGAGAAGCAAAATAAAACAAATGAACATGAGAGAATGAATTACCTTTAAAAGTGTAACTCCTTTTGATTTGAGCCTAAAGGCTTACTTTGAAAGGATTCTGCCCAAAGTGAATCCTCTAGGATTAGGAGAGGGATGTGGAGAGAGTAAATGGGCAGGGGTTGGCCGAGACAAAGGCTTGAGGGGTGTGTTAAATGAGGTAGAGGTGGGGGCCTTTTATAAGAGGAGAGGAGGGGCACTTTTGGAAAGTAAAAAAATATTACTTTATTTGAAAATGTGTTTCGGTTTTAAAAGGTCCCACATTGAAATAATTCGAGGATAAGGTGATAAGGCTTTGAAATACACTCATCCAATAAGTTTTGGACATGTGTAGTTCATAGATTTTACATTATCTTTCCATTTTATTTAAATCGTCAAATAATGATGTCATCGCTGCATCATTATTATGTCATAAATAATTTAATTTATTTAATGTCTAAAAATTATAAAAAAAATACTATAATGTATGAAATCTTTTTATATTTCCAATGACTATTTATAATCAAAATTTTGACTTGTTTAACCCCACTTAAAAATTGTTTTAGTAGAACATATCATGTTTGTGTCATTTTTACTTTTACATTAAATAAAAAGTTATTCATGTCATTTCCCAACCAAAGTGGATCCATGGGGTCCCCAAGTTGGCCCATGGCTTGTATTGGTCGGCAATGACTCACCCAATAGGTGTAGGACAAGTGTCATGGTGTTTTCACATTCTTATAATATCATTTTTACCTTAAATTACACTAATTACCACTAATCGCGATTAAAAACTTAATAAGTTACTATTCACCAAAAAATTATTTTCATCCCATTGAACCACATTTTTCATACTAATGACAACCATGTATGTTGGATTTTTAAAATTCAATACACATTAGTGGTAAACTTTCATTTAACTGAAAAATCAGTTTGCTTGATTACCACTTAGTGGTTTCACTATTCATCAAAAATTGGAGTTTTTCAGAAAAATACCAAAACTTCACCCTAAGCTATATTTGATATTCCGAATTCAAAAATGAAGTCCGTTTTACAAAAATAAAAACATATTAGTCGCATTAATTAATTTAATAATTAATTCCCGCTGTCAGAGCAAATAGCGTGTTTTTATAAAACAATAAGTATCAAAAGATTGACACTAGTTTAAGTCTGATTTCAAAGTTAAATTAATTCCAACGACCACTATTGGATTTAATGGTAAAAATATTTTCTAATTTCACTTTAAAACCAATTCAAAATATAATCTAATCATATAAATAAATTAGATTAAAAAGAGGTTTTGAATTAAAATACAACATTTTACACTATTCATTAAAAGAAATGAACATTATCGGAAAGATACCAAAAATTTACACAAAGTAAATTTTGATGTCCCAATTATTAAGAAGAGTTTTATTCGGTCCAATAGAATTTATAAGAGTAAACAAAACTCTATTTAGTGATGGTTCTCCATTAAAAGGCGATAGGTGAACTTTCAGTGAAAACTAGGGCATATATGCCTAAAATTGAATTCTTTCCGTATTTTAAGCCTTTAGATTTTATTGGATAAATGTAAAAACATTTAAAAACATATATAATCATATTTTAGTTATTTATATCCATTCCCACCATTACAACGGCTACATGTTAACTACCATTTAAAATAATATTATTTTATTATTAGAGTGCAACGTAAGATTCCCAAGAAACTCGTTGTTGCGTGTTGGGTACGCCATCGAGCATAGCGTCCCCTTTAAAGTCATTTAAATATTTTATTCACAAATATGGTTAAATATGAAATGTCATATTATTTATTTACCTGGGGTGTTACATCCTTCCCCCCTTTTGGGAATTGCATCCTCGCAATTTTAAAATTGTGCTTGGAAACATCCTTGAAAGTCCCACATCGAAACAAAAGTCGGTAAAACAAACACTTTAAAATAAAGAAAGATAAGTACAAAGGTCACCCGAGTTAACCCATACTAGGATTCCAAGTATGAAAATATGGACATGGAGGAAAAAACAAAGGGTCATGTTCTGATGGAGAGTGATAGAAAACATGTTTAGGAGAAAGTTAACCATGAGAAAATCACAAACTTGTGATGGGTTAAACGGTATTCGATTCCCCAGTAGGAAAAGTTAATAGACAACATTTTTGTTTTAAGTTACTTTTTATTGAGGAATTTATTCATAAGGAAACATAATCACTTATCATGTTGACTCTCAACTTTTATTAGATTCCTTACACAAACTCATATTTTCTCCAAAAGGCGAGTATTTAGGAAGACTTGTTCAAATTAAGAGTACTATAATCAACTTCTAGAGAATCACCTAATCCACAAAATAGAACTATATAATTCCCATGTCTTTAGGCTTTAACCAGAACCAAAACCAAAAAGTTTAGTACAAGGTCAGATAATCCAGAATATGATAACCCTTTAAAAAGAAAATCTATGCTTAATCTCCAAAATTTGTCCAACAAAACCCAAAGTTCAACGAGGAACATCCGATAAACAATTTGTCCATAAAATTCTTCAAAGTAAACCAATATAAGATTGAAACCCAAATATTTTAAGGATTTAGTCACATAGTCTTCCAAGTTAAATCGTAACATTTATCTCCAAACAACATCAGTTGCCCCTGAAGTCTCGTATTGAAAAGTAATTTACCTAATCACATATCTTCCAAGATAGGTTAATCATTTTCATAAATAACCCAAAATCAACTTACTCTTAATTCATAAAATCATATAACTAGAAAGAATCAGCCAAACTAACCAGGGACTTCACGTAGTCCAGTGGTAGGCGATAAATACCAGTCGCACTTTGGTTGTGGGTTCGATTCCCGCAGCTTTGTCCGACGTGACGGGTAGTCACACGGTCTGCGTGTTGACCTTTTTCCAAAACTATATAATTCTTAAAACATTCCCCAAAATGAGAAAAAAATCTTCAAGAATAATCATAACATATTTTAACCTCAAGTTTATCTCATTCCTTTCATTTTCCATCATATCATAGAGTAACCCATAATTACCTAAAAATTAAGTATCATATAAACCCTAATGGTTACCTTAATAATTATTATCTGAATTTCCACATCGAGTTGGCCATCTCATACATGATGCATTAGAGAACTCACCAAGGTTGAAGTGGTTGATCATGACTCCTTGATATTTGGTTTAGAACAACCACGAGTTTCCTCATTGAATCCTCTATTTTATCTAGTATCTTAATCAGAGAACCACCATAGTTTCCTTCAAACCTGTTGTCTCTTTGGTGCCTGCTAGATCCATCCATTCACTAAAAATAGAAATGTCAGTGTGAGTATATCAACAAAACCATCATGTACTAATGAGGAAGGTAAACACTAAGATACACTTACTCATTCACTTTATCTAAAACTAGGACTCTTTCTGAAATCCTAACCATTATGGTAATGTCACTTATGCTTAAAGAATACCCTAACCTATAAAGTTATCTAAACCGACCTTTGATACCAACTATAAGGCCCCAGCCTTAAACCTTACTTAATCTTGAGTTATTACAAGATTACACATTGAGGATCTTTTCAGGTTTAGAGTTTTAGAGAATTAGATCATGAAACTTGCATTACATTCCACATTTAAACAAAGTGGTTACATAAAAGACAGTATTCATTCTTCCCATCAACGGAAACATATTTAAAATAAAACATGGATTCTTTCTTGACACATCCTTGACACTATAATCACATCATGTACCCTTCCCTTGACCTGTGAAAAACATTTCAAAAACTTGGGATGAGCATAAAAAGATCAGTAAGGGATATATAGATATGGAAAGGAAACATGAGTTCATAAATACATAAGAATGAAATCATACTTTACCCATAAAACATAGGCATATCAAATCATGAATAAATCATAGAAAACATAAGACATAAAGGTAACTTGAGGCATTCATAACATTCTTACGTAGGGAGTAACCCTCTTGGTTACGTTTGGAATACCCATCACAGTATATTCCCTAAATCTCTTCGGAGAAACCTTAATGTTTCACTCCTTCGCGTTACCCAATGCATTGGAGAGCTATATCGGGCTCACCCGCCCTTAGTTTATCACGGAACCACCCGTTATTCATAACAATGCCCAAGAACCATAACATAATCATATCACATAAAACATGAATAAAGGAAACATAACATTTCCACATTTCAATCACAATATAACATTTTAGGATATTGAAATAATGAATCCATTAAAAACCATTTTCAAAACCATTTAAAACATTTAATAAGGATAATTTTGAATAAAAGTGTCCCATACCACCTTGAAGCTTTTAAAATTTTAAACCATTAATATCCATATAAATAAATCATTTAAACCATTTTTAAAACATGGATATTAATAAGAACAAATCATTAAAACATTTGAAGCGATATTTTGGTCAAAAGGGTTTTTACCAAAATTAGAGACACTTGAATACAATAATTGAGGAATAACATTTAATAAGAACTTTATAATATCATGAGAATAAATGGATTCATGATATAATATTCCAAAGGACAGTATATACACCATATAAGAGTGAATTGGTGCATAACAACAATGAAGTCTCAATAAGGATGTAAAATGTGATGAAATCCCTTATAAAGAAGGTATCCTTAAATTAAGGATAAATCAATATCAAAATTATGTGTGAAAAATATAAATACACCCATTATAATTGGATATTAAGTGTAAAACAATAAAATTTCATTCACAAATATTCAAAGGATGACATATTCAATAACTACATGTTGAACCAAAAGAAATCGGAATTGGGTTAAGAAGTTCCCTTGACAGCCTAACGACGTCACATCAAAATGAGTTGATGAGAGATAAAAAGAGTATCTCATCACTTGGACACAAAATTTACATCATTAAGGATATATTAGAACATATCCCAACATAACAATATGTAAATTAAAAGACCCAATAAAAGAAGTCTTTTAAAAAGAGGAGGGTGAAAGGTTCCCTTACCGACTTGGGTATCTTTCAAAACATACACCCCATGAAAGAAGGGCAATAAATCATTGATTTAAATACTCATAAACGAAATTATATTACACAAAGAGTAGAATAATTGGCAGTACATACACCACTCAAAGGAAATTGTGGCAAATGTATCATAAATCTCACGGGGATAAAAGTGAGATGAAAAATCCCTTACGAAAACTCGGCAGCATAGCGGCGCCACATAAAACTTCCAAAAGGATTGATGAGAGAGAATAGGTTCTATCATCACATGAACATAAAAATTACAGTAGGAGTAATATAAAATAACATCCCAATCATAAGAAAGATGAGCTTAAAAGAAATTACATAAAAGAGTGTACTTAAAAAGAAAGAGAGTTGTAGGATCCCTTACCTCAGGTCCGACTTGACTCGATCGTTCTTTAATCTCCTGAATAATAAACTTGAGTTAATTTATACTTCCTTAAGAACATTTTTCAAGTTCATTATTCCTTTTATATCACTTATTACTATGTCATAAACATTATTTAATCATTTAAGTTAATAATATTTGTTTTGTCGATGTTTGGTTCCTAAGTCGAAAGTGGACTTCTTACAATTACATGTTGTTCGTGTGGCCAAATGTTTATTATATCCAGAATTGTATTCATGATGTAGATATCATATATTTCATATATATCCAGTACATTCATTAATTTATAACGTTACATAATCATTTAGAGGTAAGAAATGAAATGCACCGTTCATGGAGACGGTAAGCCGTACGTACGCATGAACGCTACTTTCATTTCTATTTTGTATTTTATATAATGGAATAATAATGATATAAAGGTATATTATAATTCCAGTATAATATCATATATAATATCATAGTTCCATCCTTTATACGTCCCACATATGGTATTAACGAATCACATCACTTTGAGGGGGCGGTAGTCCGCACTTCCTAAAATGAAGATATCGCGTATACCCATAATGGAAGCCATAAAGGTAAGACAAAAATGAAAAATACAGAATCATAGGTAAAACATAAACATATTATATATCATATATAAAAATATTTACATCATAATGGCCACCTTTGAAGGTGTTAAAAGAATGTTGAACAATCATCGTTTCGGGAGGCAGAAATTCACCATCCACAGGAACCGTATGTTCTTTAACTATTTGATGAAGTTGTGTGAGAGTGTAGCTCGAATAAATCTTATAAAAACATCCTAGTATATTTAATATACTGTTGTTGTTACAAAAGAAATAAATAAAAAGAGTTTAGGGGGTTGGAGAAGCAAAATAAAACAAATGAACATGAGAGAATGAATTACCTTTAAAAGTGTAACTCCTTTTGATTTGAGCCTAAAGGCTTCCTTTGAAAGGATTCTGCCCAAAGTGAATCCTCTAGGATTAGGAGAGGGATGTGGAGAGAGTAAATGGGCAGGGGTTGGCCGAGCCAAAGGCTTGAGAGGTGTGTGAAATGAGGTAGAGGTGGGGGCCTTTTATAAGAGGAGAGGAGGGGCACTTTTGGAAAGTAAAGAAATGCTACTTTATTTGAAAATGTGTTTCGGTTTTAAAAGGTCACACATTAAAATAATTCGTGGATAAGGTGATAAGGCTTCGAAATACACTCATCCAATAAGTTTTGGACATGTTTAGTTCATAGATTTTACATTATCTTTCCATTTTATTTAAATCGTCAAATAATGATGTCATCGCTGCATCATTATTATGTCATAAATAATTTAATTTATTTAATGTCTAAAAATTATAAAACAAATACTATGATGTAGGAAATCTTTTTATCTTTCCAATGACTATTTATAATCAAAATTTTGACTTGTGTAACCCCACTTAAAAATTGTTTTAGTAGAACATATCATGTTTGTGTCATTTTTACTTTTACATTAAATAAAAAGTTATTTATGTCATTTCCCAACCAAAGTGGATCCATGGGGTCCCCAAGTTGGCCCATGGCTTTTCTTGGTCGGCCATGACTCACCCAATAGGTGTAGGACAAGTGTCATGGTGTTTTCACATTCTTATAATATCATTTTTACCTTAAATTACACTAATTACCACTAATCGCGATTAAAAACTTAATAAGTTACTATTCACCAAAAAATTATTTTCATCTCATTGAACCACATTTTTCATACTAATGACAACCATGTATGTCGGATTTTCAAAATTCAATACACATTAGTGGTAAACTTTCATTTAACTGAAAAATCAGTTTGCTTGATTACCACTTAGTGGTTTCACTATTCATCAAAAATTGGAGTTTTTCAGAAAAATACCAAAACTTCACCCTAAGCTATATTTGATATTCTGAATTCAAAAATGAAGTCCGTTTTACAAAAATCAAAACATATTAGTCGCTTTAATTAATTTAATAATTAATTCCCACTGTCAGAGCAAATAGCGTGTTTTTATAAAACAATAAGTATCAAAAGATTGACACTAGTTTAAGTCTGATTTCAAAGTGAAATTAATTCCAACGACCACTATTGGATTTAATGGTAAAAATATTTTCTAATTTCACTTTAAAACCAATTCAAAATATAATCTAATCATATAAATAAATTAGATTAAAAAGAGGTTTTGAATTAAAATACAACATTTTACACTATTCATTAAAAGAAATGAACATTATCGGAAAGATACCAAAAATTTACACAAAGTAAATTTTGATGTCCCGATTATTAAGAAGAGTTTTATTTGGTCCAATAGAATTTATAAGAGTAAAAAAACTATATTTAATGATGGTTCTCTATTAGAAGGCGATAAGTGAACCTTTAGTGAAAACTAGGGCATATACGCCTAAAATTGAATTCTTTCCGTATTTTAAGCCTTTAGATTTTATTGGATAAATGTAAAAACATTTAAAAACATATATAATCATATTTTAGTTATTTATATCCATTCTCGCCATTACAACGGCTACATGTTAACTACCATTTAAAATAATATTATTTTATTATTAGAGTGCAACGTAAGATTCCTAAGAAACTCGTTGTTGCGTGTTGGGTATGCCATCGAGCATAGCGTCCCCTTTAAAGTCATTTAAATATTTTATTCACAAATATGGATAAATATGAAATGTCACATTCTTTATTTACCTGGGGTGTTACAAGAATGATATTTAAAATTTAATGAAAAAAATCGATAAACCTATGCTTTATTAAAATGTCATTAGTTTTATATAAATGAAGTTATTAGGATAAAAAAAATTTGAGATCATTTTTCTAATATTTACGAATTATTTTACTTTCTAGGAATAAAAAAATATACTTATTGATATCCTTTTATAATATAAGAACAATTTCATCTTTTGGTTTTGATTCTATCATTTTTCCACATCCTTTTTTACTACATGGAATAAATATCTAAGATGATTTTTATGCATGAACATCTAAATATAACATTTAACAAATAATAAGTCTATTAAAAATTAATAATCTATTCCACCTATATTTACTAAAACCAAAATTGTTAAAAAAATTATAAAATAAAAAAAATTAAAATTAATCCATTCTACATATAGTTAACCTTAATGATCATCCAAAATATTTTTATCCAAATTTCATAGTGATTTCAATAAATCAACATTATATTCTCTAGATAATATAATGTGTCTTTTAATGTCACATTCCTAATATGTGAATAGATATATCACCAAAAATCATAATTAAAACATGTATTATTTAAAATATAAAATCTCATGTTATCGTATATATTCCAAAAATGAATATTTGTAATAAAATCTAGCAAAGATGACATAAACCATTAAACCTCTAACCAATTTCATGGTTACAAACAATATCCCATAAACATCGCATTATTATCACAACATCAGGAACATATTAATGTTTAACCTTCAACAATCATGTGTTTTCCAAGACTTTTAAATTTTTTGTTTATCATTTTTCTTGGTCATTGGTGCCATTAAATATATACTATCAAATCATTAATGAAATAATACTTTAGTCCAATCCTTATAAATTTTATAATTATTATAACTAGAATATAATTGATTAAAATACTCTTATAACATTATTAATGAATCCAAAAATAATAAAATTAATTAGTCCATTTCATCTATAGTAATATAATATGATTTCCCCTGATTTCTTAACTTCTTTTGAGGTGTATTCCCTTTATGATTGGGGAATTAAATTTTTAGTTCTCATATCTTTATAGTTGAATAATTTAACATTTTAAATTTATTTCATTCCCTTGTAATTATGAACATATTTTCCTTTTAATCCAAACTTGAAGAAAAATACTTTCCTTATAATACTTTTACCAAGATGTTTCAATCTATAAGTATCACATATATAAAAATCCTTATTTCCATTCTTCCATTTTTTCATATTTTAATATTCCATTTTCTTCTTCTCTTTCAACCCTTATAAACTATAAGAATTAGGTAATTATTTATCTATCTTAATATTACATGATATTATGTCCTAAAATAATGAAAAGTTTTGGGAGACTAGTTACCTTTAAAATACTGGCTTAATCCTGTCAAATAAATGGTCACTCTTACTCTTTGGATTATTTGCATTGACAATGTTTCCATTTCTTCCACTATGCACCAATTATAAAAAAAATTAATAAACTAGATTAGATCTTATCATTTTGAAAAATTATGTATAATCACAAAACTGGTGAAACACATAAAATAAATTGAATAAAAAGATTGACAGATAATTTCATAATAATAAACATTTTTTATTTGGATATATCTTTATTCTCAACTACTTTATAATGGTTTTTAATAAAAATGTTATTTATCCTAAAAATATCCTCTGGGAGTGTCAATAAAAGGTGCATAATAAGGTATGTTTTCAAGCACTATATGATGATCATGTTAAGCTTAATGTATTTGTTTCAGAGTTATTTACCCTAGTTACATATTTTCCTAAACCACATAAACTTTTAGTATCCATATAGGGATGTATTTATATGAAAAACCACATTTTTTCCTTAACAAAACTTTATAATGTTCTTTGGTACTTATCCTAAAATTCTTTCAGAGGGTTATCATTCTTGATATATTTTTTCCTAAATCTAGTTCCCAAGGTTTCTACTAAACTTCCTCTAATACTAAATATAGCGATCGAGACCAAATTATCTTAGGGTTCGTGTATACTTTACTACATAGAAACTAGATACAAGGTATCACATCCCGAAGTAAAAAATAGTATAATATTCTTAGTAAACTAGTACATACTTAAAATTATTATTTAAATTGAAAATATAAAATACAAAAATTATTTTCATTGAAAATTATATTATTCCTTATAGTGTATCCACACATATTCATAAAAAACACTTCCCAGTATCCTATGGAAATTAATTCATAAGAAATGGGTGATAGAAGATGATCAGTAAGGGTAAGAGTATAGAGGGATCTATGAATAAATAAGGAATAAACAATATTGAAAGGTAAATAACTTAATCACATTTTATTTAATAAATAACATGAGAATAATATGGAAGGAATAAATTCTGATCAAATAATTCCATCAAAATAATAACATGAGCTTGAAAACTTAACCATGGATATTATAAATAATATAATAATAACATGGAATATAAATAATTTAATTCATACTGATGGAAGAAATAATATCAGTGATATAAAAAAGACTTTGATTCTTTATTCCAATACATTTAAATAAATGATTAAGGCCTCATCCAAACCCCAATCTTGTTTGTCTCATGAGACCTACTAATGCATCTTCGGGATATATTGGTCCCCACTCAACACATAATAAGTTTAATTCTTCCCTAATACTAAAGGGGTGTAACAAAATTCACATAAACATTCATATTGAAAAACAAAAAATATGAAATGTTAATACTTAACCCAATAAATCAATATAACCATAAACCATCTAGAGTAAAATGGTGAATGGTGATAATATTATACATACCTAGTCAGAATGACCATAAAATTAAAATAAATAATAATTATGGTATCAAAAAAACATAGACATATAATATAATAATCAAAATAGAGGTTTTATGTTGTTGATAGATAGAAATACTAACAAAATATTATTAAATTTTTTTTTAGAAAAATAACCTTTTAATTTTTTGTGTCACATTTTAAAAAAAAATCTCAATAAAAAAATTTAAAATAATTTTCATTGAAAATAACCTTTTATAATTTTTTTAAAAAAAAAATTGGTAATGATTGTGGAAAATTCTGTTTATGTCATACATGTTTAAACAATGATTAATTTCACATTTTTGGTAAAAGGTAAAGGGAATTTTTTTAGAAATGACATAAATAATAATTTGAAAACATATTTAATAAAATAAATATTGGTAAAAAATAATTTAAAAAATAATTTTCAAAACACTAAAAACATTTTTGATTTTTTTTATAGAAAACATGGGTTCTGAGGAAAAGGTATTTCTAACCGAACAGAGATGTAAAGTCGGATTTTATTAAAAACATTTCCACAATCAATTTAAGTACTAAAGAGTTATAAAATGGTAGTATTAATTTAAAAATATGATGAATATCTAAAGGAAAAAATATGCAATTATTTTAAGATATAAATTTAAAATAATTCCCCTAAGGTATATGTAATCATAAATAAACCCAAATAAGGATGAGATTATGAAATAAACTCGTACCACTTCGGAAAATTCTGAATCATATGCCCCTCAAAATAAATGAAATAAAATGATCCATTAAACAAAATGAAGATAAATATATTCATGATATAACATATCAAGGGGTAATATATACACTACATAAATGAAAAAAGTAATGAATAAGGCATATGCCTTATTAAAGTAAATGTGAGACGAGAGACCCTTACCTTGGGTCTAATTTCCTTTATACATGCATGTAACTTCTGCTTAATGGTTTTAATAATGTAATTAATTTATAAAATATCCATAATCATATTTATTTTATCATATATGATCCTTGTATAATATCTTACAACCCGTTTTTTAATAATATTTCATTATCATCACTATTTCGGGTGTTAATTAGATTATTTTCTCATGCGTGTTTTGTCATGAATGTTCTTCTTAATATTAATAGGATATATAAATATATTCCAAATTAATAATTATAAAAAATTCTAAATATAATATTTAATCATTATATACATTTTTATATACATTTATTAAAATTTAACATTGAAAATTAATTGCATCGCTTCGTGGAGACGGTAGGTCATATATACATATTGGCAACAGTGTTATTCCATTAATTCATGTAAGGGTAAAGAATTTTGTGATATATTTATTTTATATAATAAATATCATAACCTATATGTAACATATATTCATTAATTTTATCATTATTGCATTTCATGTAAAGCATAAGTGAAAAACAAATCCAAATGATTCGTGAGGCGGTAGTCCATCATACACACGAGCGATCTTATTGTATTTGAAATATAATAGAACATAAAAAGGTATATGTGATATTTAAATTAAATAATTATAATAATAAAATAAATATTATATACATTTGGTAATTAATTAATTATATCCATCCTTGAAATTTGTAGATGTAAAACGAACAACATTGATTCGCAAGGCAGTAGTCCATCATACACATGATTGATGATTTTGTTTCCATTTTAATGAAATTGGAGATAGATAAATATTATTATATCCAAAAAATAACATATACTTATATGGTATTTAATGGTTTTATCATATTTTAATTATTAATATATAATTTAAGTTGGAAAATAAGAAAGAAAATGAAATTGATTTGTTAAAATAAATACCTTCTCAAGCATAAACTATCTTTTTATCACCTCTTAATGACGCTATGGATGATACTTTTGGAGGAACAAAAGTTCTATAATATTTATAAGGATATTACGGATATATTGTTTTAGGGTATTGTTTATCCAAAAGGATTTATGGGTGTAAATAAGTGAGGGGATGGAGTGAAATTTTGTAAGTGGTGAAAAGGAACCCTCTTAGAAATTACTTTTGAAATTTTCCAAAATACTCAAAATTGAAAAACTAATTATCATTCCATAAGATTCTAAATAATTTCATGTTAGAATTTTGGATATTATAAAATTTAAATTTTCCCCTATAATAATATTTTTATAAGTTGGTATGTCATTTTAACCCCTATCTTCTTATTTTAACCCCTTTGTATACCAATTTTTACCTTATCCATGGTAATACATTTTTTCTTTATTAACTATTCATTTCGAAAAAAATAATTAATTTTACCTCATTATATAATATAAATTAATATTAATACAAATATTGAATATATTTTTCTAAATTAATTTCACATGAGAGGCAGAATTCAATTTGAAATTATATCCACACACGCGATGAAAAATCTGGTTTTCAAAGATAAAATACTAATAAGTAAAATTTCATCTGAGATTTATTACAATGACCTGAATTAGTTAAAATTCAACATAATTGAAATCACTTTACATTAAAATCACTTTTTAATATAATTAACCTTTATAAATAATTTAAATAAAATGGTAGTTTTCAATTAAAAATAGTATATTTTTTTAACTATTCATCCAAAAACAGAACTTTTTTGAAAAATAAAAAAAATTAATCCTATGATAATTTTGATATGAACATTTTAAAATGAATATTTATTTAAAAAACCAATGAATGGTAAAAAAATATTATATTTGTTTTGTGAAAATATCAATGCTTCATGCATCACAATATATCAAAGAGATTAAGTTTATTTACATATTAATGTACCATAAAGTTTTAGGCTGTTATATTCTATTCTAATCATGTTGTTGTGTGTTATATATTCTCTAGAATATGATGTTCCTATATTAAAAATATCAAGTTGTTACACTCAAACTATGCGGATCTCTCGGGTAGGCCATGTGAAACCTACTATATATTGCATATCTATTTCACAAATTTGGAGAATATTTTACCAAACCATGTGTGGGTATGGTTCCTAAAATAGTGGGTACAACATGGTTTGAAAATTATTTGGAAAACTATGTGGCCAAACAATGTGGTCTACCCAATGACATAAAAATTAAGAAATTATTAAAGTGATACACTTTATTTTAAAAGCACAAACCCCTTGTTTTTTTCCCATCCAGTATAAGGCCCTACCTAGAAAAACCCTTATTATTATCTTCACATTATTTTGGATTTACCACTTTTTATTATAAAAATAAAGTGTTTCTTATTCCTACTATGATTTAGAGAAAAGGTTATCATTCTATCTTTGATATTTCTTAGTTTCTTTTTCTCTATAGAGGTTACTTACCAGTTTTGTCCATTTATTACCTATTTGATGTTTTTCAATTCCTTCACTGGTTTTATTCATTTTAGTTTGAACCATTGATTGATATATACCATGTATTATTCTATGAACCTGAGTTAAAGGGTTCTTGAACTATCTCTCAAATCTCGCTAATTTTCTATGTGTGTGTGATGTAAAATTTAAATGAACTAACATAGAGATGATCTAAATCTATAAATAAATAAATTTATCCCCTATTCAATGTAATTATAATTTCTCATGGGTCACTGTAAATACTTCTTTGATTCTATACTAATACTATAGTTTATTTCATGAGGTTCTCCAATGGGATCTCCAAACCAATTGTGAATGAATAATGGTATTGTGATACCAAGTATTTAACCTAGGATTCCCTAAAATTTCCTAATTTGTGAATAATATGATAAATAAGATAATTAAATTAAACTACTCTAATATGTGATTTGATAATTAATTGGATAGTTCAATTAGACAAATGATTATAGATGATTTTCTTATGTCATGGATTACTTCCCTTAGATCCAGGGATGATCTTGGATGTGGGTTATAAAATATTAACCTCTTCAAATATAGTTATAGTGATGATTGTGTGATGATGAGGATTTCCTCCTTATGATTCAGTAATACATGGTAAATGTGGTATATCGTGGATAACCTCACTTTAATCAAACTATGATGATTTTTAGGGGATGTTAGGTATTACCTCCCTTGGATCTGGTGATGATGATAGTTAGGGGATTCCTGGAGTTACCTACCATGGTTGTATTTATTATTATGATAATGGGTTATTGGGGATTTCCTCCCGAGGGTCCAGTGACACTCAGAAATTCCAAGATTCCTTGGATTACCTCTCTAATATCCAGTGATACTTGGTGATAGTGAGATGTATAGGGATTTTCTCCCTAGGATCCAATAATGTTCAATTATTATTTGATATTTGATATTGACTCATAAAATCTAGAAATATGATATTTCATTTGTTATATTATGTTCAGAGACATCCAAAACATATTGAAGCAGATACTATCAATCTTTTATTTCACCTTAATACCCTAGGATCTATGTGTGTTCATTTTATGTATTTTTTACCTCACTTTTCACATAAACATAAAATATTACTAAAAATGGATATGATTATAGATATAATTAGTAGTTTCTAACTATATTTCACTCAAACCATTCTCGGTCTTTTGTTGGTTCCCAGTAAGACTTCATGGTTTCTAGATAAGATAAGGGAAAGCTCTTTATGATTGATGTATGATTTGTTAGCTGGTATGGATCTTAGAATACAGGAGATGTCTATGAATCGAGAATAGTATTGAAAAATTTACCATTTTTTCTTTTATTCTAATGTATTTTATTGGTGTATATAATTTACCTCATATGTTTGAATTTATTAACATTAATATAGCTTTATTTTTATATAATATGGGTTATGATTACTTATTGTCACTATTCATGATGTATGTTTCTCTAATTGTATTTGGATATATAATATTTTTTTATTTGTACTCTTATTCCACATTCATATGAGGGTATATCCCCCTCCTCATTCCACAAGAGACCCTCGTTGCTAGTCAAAGACCTTTGGTATATGAGGATCCATTCTTAACATCTAGTAACACCACTGGTCTATACACTACTGAGTGTTATTAGATGTGTGATGTTACAAAGTGGTATCAAAGCATATTTTATTATGGATTACTATTTGGGAAAGGTATGTAGGAGATATTAAATTGTCAGAACATGGTATGGAACTTCTATCTGAGAGTAGCTAACCCATGTATGAGGGGAAGACTATGTTATCAAGGGTGAAACTGTTTTATTGGTATCCCATTTTACTTTTTACCTACTTCACCTAGTGCAACACACTTAATTTTAGATTTATAACATATAAGTTTTTTATCCCATGGTTGGACAGGAAATTGGGTGTCTGTGCATGAATCATGACATGCATATAGGATTAACATATCATTCACATGATTTCGTATTGTTGTTTACATGGTTACAATACTTTGGTTTATTATTTAAAAACATTATATTAACTTATAACGTTTTTTACCATATATCTTGATGGTGTCATCTTATCTAATTAATTTTCTAAATTGGTGTAATTTAAAAATTTATGAAGTCAAAGTCCTATTATATTATAGTATCCATAAAATAAAATACCGACCATAACTTATAAAGTATATTGATATATAACTTTACATTTTAATTAATTTAAACTCACTATTTAAATGGATTTAAAAAATAAAATGAGAAAAAATTAGATGGATCCTATATTTACATTATGTGAAATGACATTGTGTATGGGTATATGAAGAAAAAAATAGTTCCTGAGTTATGTGACCTTTGTGATATAGGGTGTAAACAATAGTAATATCTTTTCCAGTTACTAATTTTCCTAAGTTGTGATATCATGAATTATTATGGTAACATGTTATAAGTGTTATGTTTAGAATTATATATTGATTCATCCATGAGGGCCTCTAGTCGAGTGCCAAGAGGATAGCGATGAGGATTACCCTCTAGTGGTTGGGCGAAATCCTCCTATAGCATTGATATTAGGGGTGAATTATCATCATTGTGAGAGATAATTATTAGTTGTATAGTTGATGGATATATAGTATATTTGGTCTAAAAAAACTAAATTTTATCTCACTGGATAGTTTTAGATATATCATATAGCTCCCATACCCGATTTTTCACTCGAACAGTGCTTCCAGCCCAGTTCCACTAGGCCTTAGACATGACTCCCCATTCATCCAAGTATTCCAACTATAATTGAGGGTGTAAAGAGGTGATATTGGGGATACTATACCCTCTCTTGGTGATAATAATAATGGTCTGTATAAATATAAAGCAGGAGAGAAGAAAAACCATAAGACATTGAACTAGTAACCTACCCATGGAGAAAGAATAAGAACAGTTGAAGAAACAATTATAATAAAAACAAGATCAAAAAATTAATTTTCAAAATTAAACATCAAAATATAAAAATTTCATAACATGCATACATATCAGTTTATATAGAAAATAATAAATGAGGATCGCCCATGGCTGACCTCATTATGTACATATATAAAATCATTTTTTGAAAAAAGGAAATCTAAAATGGTATCTCCATCCACTGAAAGAACTTCCATGGTAACTTCCCATACATCCTATAGAAAATTTCAAACTCAATAAATATGATCCATCTCCTTAACCTGAACCTATACTTGATCAAAAATCTATAAAGTCTACATGAATCCTGAAGAGACCATGTAGGGTGACATAAAGAATCTTAGTAGGCCACCACCAATCCATTCCTATCTTAAATATATGCATAGTCAGGTGTATACTAAAATAGATGAAGCAACATGTGAACAACATAGAATATGACCTTTTTTCTTTGTGCTCAATTTCCATAATGAAGAAACATCATTCTTCATCCATCATTGGTATAACAGTAGCATAGAGGATCTTGAGCACATATCCCAATACATTTCCTAATTTATAAAAAACTATAGATCCCTTGGGAACCACTTATAATTGTATCCCATATCCATGTTCCAACAAACACCTCGTTTCCAAAACAAGTGATCGGCATCTTGAAGGCATACCAACTAATCATGTACCTGTGACCTCAGACCTCAACTCCTAAAATCCCCATTAGCTTAAAACCTAATTTCTAAAGAACAAGTATGTAAATAATCTATGTAATAACATACATGGATGAACAGCCTAAATCCCAAGGAATTTAAATGTACATTCTCCCAAATATTCCTATCCCAACAGCCTCATGTATGATGAGCCTCATCCCCCAACTAATAACCTCAACATTGTCAACTGATTGTTCTTCACCATTCCTATTTAACATAAACTCAAAAAATAGTCCTAATACACACATAATGGAGTCACATACCAAGACTACTAGACAATACCATCTCCTCATCTGAGTCCTACTATGTGAAAATGAATCCAACGGTTCATAGGCCAACACGGGTGAGCAGAAATCACCAAATAAGTCTCCAAGCCACATAAAATAGAACCTCATGCCACTATTATCATGTCACCAAACCTAATGTACTAGATATCAAATATTACAAGGGTCCTTCCCATAGAATGGTAGTCTCGTAGCCTCAAAACAACAACCAAGTCGCCCAAACTATGATCATCATCTCTCATAGATTATTAGCCTCTCACAACATGACGATTACATCACCTCATACACGATGTTAAATGTCATCTCAATACTCAAATTAAGCCCTTTAAATTCCCAAAAAACCATTTCATGAAAATCATTTAAAAAAAATTAATTTATATAAATAATCACGTTTGGCCTAACCGTCCAAGTGGTCTCAAGCCACATAAAAAAACTCTGTCATGGATGAAATTTATAGGAAATGGTTAGAAGTGTTCCACATGGTTGCATATTTGAATTTAAATTAGGAATTAATTAATTAGGGTCTCACTCAATCCATCCAATGGTGAACTCAAATTTTTACCCCCCAAATCTAAAAAAAATGGTGAATGATAATCACCACCTACCTCATTTTGGTTGACGTACGCTTGTCTGATCTAATCCTCTTAATTGAGTGGATTTGAAAAAAAAATCAATGATTTCGGTGAAATACTTGAAAATGGGGAAAAGGGATCACATATAATTATTTCACCATATGGAGTGAGAAAAAAGATAAATTAATAAAGAGGACTCAATATGTCACTAATACAATACCAACACACCTAACGACTTGAAAATGGGAATCTGGATGAGAGAGTTATCCCAATGCCTAAAAGAGGATGAAGTCATAGCCACAACGTGTGGAGGAGAATTCCACATGTGGGAGGAAATAAATAAAAAGGAAGAAATAAGAGACAATGGTAAAAATGTAATTTCCAACTTTTAAGTGGACCACACAGTTAGCTTGCACGGTTTGGGTAATTGTAGGTGGCCCTTGTGGTATCCCCTACCCAAGGTTACACCTTGCATGACCTCATAATTTGGTTTACCAAAATATGGATAGACCATGTAAATACCCTATGATAATTATTATATACGTTTCATAAAGCTGTTCTCCTCCTTCAACATGGTTTGAAAAACATTGCACAGAGCACCTGGAGGGATGCATAGTTTTCTTAAGAGACCATAAGATTTTTCCAGATTCTATACCCAAGTCCACACACACCAAAAACATTGTATTCTAGCCTCTAATGCACTCAAAAACCAAAAAATGAATGGATACACTTGATAACAATTGAAAATAATCTAAATTAATGTTCATGGGTCTAAAAAAGACATGAAATTATGTTTAGATAATAAAGAAAATATTTTCGTATACTCACTAAACTCTGAAAAATTCCAAATGGGTGAGGAAATTGACACCCTCTGAAACCTCTGGAAGTTATAATCTACCCACCATAATATATCTCATTCCAAAGATATAAAAAACCCTAGATATGGTACCAAACATACCCATCTCACTAAAAGTAAGTTGGACTACCCCAGTAAAAAAGGGCATAAGTCAACTTTCTCAAGGAACTCCCCACTTTAGGAGTTATCTACCCCAGTCACTTCCTAACTCAAACCCTAAATAAATCCAATGTCCATCAACCATACCTAGACTCAAAATTCCCCATCTGATGCCTCATCACTCCTAAACCTCGTCAGGTTCTCACATCATACTCGTGTCTCATCAGAAAACCATCGTGTACTGAATCTCATCATATGTTTTCCCTGTTCCCATGCCTCACATGGAACCAATGGGGTCCCACATCTCAATAGATGCCCATAATTATTACCAATGCCATGCACCACAAGTAACATAAATTTTAATGACTCCAAGATTCCAAATCACCTCAAAATACTTGATTCCAAAAATTTCCACATAAAAATATTATTTCCACACAGCTCATATATATATAATGCATCTAAGATGAAACCAACCTATAAAAAATGTTTTGTTAGTTCAAAAGACATATTGGTCACCTCGTGCAGCCAAAACTGACAATCCTACATAAGGGACAATCCAAAATCAGAAAAAAGAACCATGTTTATTCCCATAGAAAACCTCTAACCATAACTATATCTGTATCCTTCTCTTCATGTGGTAGATCCACTACATGCACCAAGACTGAAGCTCAACTACCCGAGGCCTTACCTCTATGTGGTGAAACACCAATCACTGAACACTAACGCAACTATTTGATCACAAAAATTATTCCATGATTCTCATGTACAGATAAATCTAGGATACCATATCATAGAACCACTCTTGTTTCAACATCAAAAACCTATGTCTGTACTAGTCTGTGACTTCTAGATATCTAAGATGGATTTCAGAAGAACCTCTCAAGACGCCTGACCTTACCACATATATGGAACTCATTTGAAACCTGATCAAACTGCATCTGCACATTTCTATTCTACCCACAATAGAAGCACACCATTAATTACCCACTCTAAGGTGGGATGATCAGGTCTCTTTCCTGAACAACCTAATGAGACTCCTCTCAGGGTTACTTCAAATGCTTTGTAATTTTTACCGCTGAAATCACCTAATATCATCACCCAGATATAATATGATTGGACCAACTTATTTCCCTTCACTATAAATTCCTAATTCACTACTTATGAAAATCAAGATAACCAAAATATTTTTTCCTGCACTCTAATGTAATTATATAGACCATAATCTAAATTCTTCTCCCTTCAGGTGTCACCACCCACAATACCACATGTGGAATGAGACAACTCGGTCTATGTAGTTGTATAGTCCATAACGGACATGTCTCCTTGCTGAAGACTCATGAAATCCCATTTTATTTTTCCCCACATCATCTATAGGAATAAGTTCTCAAAGATTCCTACCTCAAAGTCCTTATAGGCCAGTACCTTGTGTCTACCCTCCTTAACCTACAAGTCACACCTTTGATTTTTCGGTCCTCTGATCATGTAAGTATAGAGCTTCACCCTCTTCCCTGGGGTATCTCAAGATACTCAAATATCATATTCAATGACTTGATGAAGTTCTCAGTAGATTGTTTTATACCCTCACTCTGAAATATATGTGGGTGTTGTGACTGGAACTCTCGATTCAAATACACCAGGGAAGGCTCCACTCCATGGGCTCCCCTTTTAATCCCCAAGATGAAACGTGGTAGACTCACCCTGAGTTTTTCTTCAAGAAAAATACAGAAATATTTAAAATTCATTATCATCCCATCCTCTACATGAATCTACACCTATGTATGATGCTCTACCTTACCCTTAAGGGCCTCATCATAGCCCTCATGGTTGTCAACCTATAGACACTCCTACGACCCTAAAACATCACCTACCTGATGCTCAACTGAAGCCTATAAAGGTGGAATCCCATTGAATACCAATAATTTGTTCATATATCCATAATATATATATATATAATAAAGAAATATAAAAAATTATTACTCATTGGAAATTGACTGCCCTAAAACATCACCAACATGTGCGTACGTACGACTTACCGTCTCCACGCCGTGGTGTAATATGTTTTACCACCACCACCTTACTTGGATGAGTATAATGGTGGAAATAATAACTACATATGATTATTATAACATGATACTAATTCATAGATATTATATAATCCACTCCAATACCATTCAAAAATTATGGGAACGATATCTTCGGTCCTGCATACGTACGGATTACTGTCTCCACGACGCGATTAGATTCATTTTCCGTGTTAACCATTCAAGAATGATTATAAAGTATATATAATAAATAATAATAAAAGATATTAAATAATAATGATACTAGATTTATAGACATATGTGTTTCATTCAATTCAATATGGAAACAAAAATATCATTCATGAATACGTATAGCCTACCGTCTCCATGAACGGTGTATTTCATTCCATTTATTGATCTGTCATATATATTTATACGCTGAATATAAATTATATATAAATCTTATTTTAAATTCTGGATTTAAGTAAATTTTGATATAAGTAATAATATCAAGAACAACAAGTCCAGACACGTACGATAAATGAAATGATTTTACCCAAAATGCTGCTTTAACATAGAATTGACAAAAAAACTGGTAATATAAAGTCATAAGTGAATAATATATGAAATCCTAAATATTATTATGTTTCAATTACAGGTTAATAATATGTTTAATCCCTCTATACAGGTGTTTCAGACACGAATGAAGGAAATTGGACCTAAGGTAAGGGATAATTTTTCAATCTCATTTTTATCTGATATTACTTATACGTAAGTATTTACTGGGGTTATAGTTATCATCCATTTCCGTATTTTAAAAAAATATCTTCATAAAGTTTTGACTATTCATCCATGTATGTTTAATGTCATTTTTAACCCTTTTTTACTTTTACTATGTATTATGGAAGGAATCTTTCTTTTGTTTACCATACGAGGTACTTTTTGAATTTCCGGAAAATGTACAAGGAGAATGTTTTTTTAACATATACATCCTGAATGGATTTTTATGGTTTTATAACACCTTATTTACATGAAGATTATTCTACAATATTTCATGATTATTTTCAATAAAATTATTTTCTTTTAAAATTGGATTTCTTTTTGACAAAAGAAAACGATTTGAAAGAAGAAAAGATATTTTCCCCAAGAATTCATTTCAAGTGTTTTATCAAAACTATTTTCCATATATGATGAAATTTTTTAATATGTTTATGTTTCAAGTATAATTTCTCTATTATTTATATGGTTTTATATGGATTATGTCATGATGGGACAATGTTTATGAAAACCATTTTATTCATTGGGTTATGATGAATGATTTGTGTTTATTTTGTGGAACATGAAAGAATGATTCCATTATGAGATGGGTGGGACCTATATCTCCCTCCAATGCATTGGGTAAAGATTTATATCTTAATGAGATAAACATGGTTGGAAAGACAAGTGAATCTGGTTCAGTAAAACAGGGCTGGAATGGCAAGTAAACCTGGTTTAGTAATGGACTTTGTCCACTATGATTGTCTTGGTAGTAATGCCTTGGCTATTATGGAACTCATATCACATTATTAATGGTTTTCCACAATTAAATGTTTTATTCACATGCTATTTTACCATGATAGATGTTCCATTATGATCTATTCCTTGCATAGTACCTTGTTTTATGTCATTGCTCAAGATTTTGATGTTTAAACTTTATGTTCATGTTTTTAAGTTCAAATGTATATGGTTTTTTATATTTTCTCCATTATTACCCTAACTGATCATTTGATCTCACCATTTATATGTTTTTTTCTTTTACCTAGTATATAAAGAATGTTTTTAGGTAAGAAAAAAATATTGAAAGATCTTTATGGGAGATGTTGAAGATCATTCCCCATGTTTAAAATATTATGTTCTGAGTTTCCAAAGACACTAAAATATTATAATCCTTGGGTGTATGTTTTTTTTATGTATTATGTTTTCCACAAAAGTAATGTAATATCCATGTATGTCAAGATTGGGTCTCTACAGTTGGTATCAGAGGAAAGTTTTAGTTAACCTTTGGAAACTAGGATGTGAAAAATTTAGTGAGATCCCTAGAGATATTTCTAAGGTATGTGTAGGTATGACTAGTGATGTTCCTATGGTTAAGTATAAGTATAGGTTATAGTCCTAGAATTATGATAACGATCATGAATAACCTAGGATTAAACCTAAGATGATAGAGATTGAATGTACTCCCCCTTATTATGTTGTTTTCCTAGGGTGATTTTTGCCTCTCACACTATTCTTTTTGGGTTTTAGAAAATGGCTAGAAATACGAAGATTCATGTTAATGGAGAATATTATGGACAATGGAATGATATTATTCATGATCAGGAAAATGAAATGGGATTTTTAAGGTGAAACATCATTATTATTCCTAATCATAAGTCTCATAATATGATCAATAATCTCAAATTTGGTAAGTTTCCTAAATCATCTAATAAGGGAAAGATAGAGCTTCATGATGATCATAGAGGAAAGAAGGTTTAATTTCCCACATGTAAATTATGTGGGAAGAAGCACCAAGGAGAATATTTCAAAGGAACCGGAAGATGCTTTGGGTGTGGAAAAGAATGACACAAGGCCATTAATTGCAAAGGAAAGGGTTTAGTTTACATAAATGATAAGGATAATGGTATTTCTAAGACATCAACAATGGTTAAATGTTTTAAATGTGGAGTGTATAAGAATTATGAAAACCAATTCCCTAAGGGAAAATATCATGAAGAGAATAATCATGGTTGTATGGGTAGTATTTATGTTGATGATGATAAAGAGACTGCAAGTGATATATGAGATGAAAGAAGTGTTGAGGAATAAAATAATGAAGCTCGTTCAATGGTTTAAGAACGTATTGTAATGATTGTATGTTTATCATGAGTAATGTTGTATAGGTAATTTAATGGTACTATGGAATTAAGAAACATCTAGGGATTGTTACACTATTGTTTTTACTAAATTATTTGAAAGTATATGTTGAATGGTACTGGTAACCATGAAGGTTTATTCAGATATTTTTGGAAAGCAGATGATATTCCTATAATGAAGGGATAAGGAGATAACGAGATGTTTGATTGTTTTAATGAGAACATGACTGATATAAGGAAAAAGTGATATCATGGTTTGAGTATATAGAATTTTTGGGATTCTGTTATGTGGAAAGAGTTAACTTTTGACGGCATTCATGTTTTTACTAAGGTCCTATGGTAATTCATGTTTCATGATAATACATGATTAAGGTATTCACTTGTTTGAAATGTGACCAACAAGATATATCTTATGATATACAGGGATAAATGATGGTATTTACATACTTGGTAGAATTACCTATCTAGTAAACTTGTTCATTATACTACGAGATTGGACATAAGTATTTTGGATAAGTCTAAATATTGGAATGGATTAATTTAGACATCAGATAGTACTATTTAACACTAGTGGAAAATGGGTTTATACTAATGCATGCATTCCCATGGATTATAAGAACCATTGGGAAATTGAGGTTTATTCCTACGTCGGTATACATTACCGATTTCTGATTTTTATCGGGATACCATTCGATTTTTCACCCCCCACATGAACCCTTCCCAACCTCAGCCTCCTGGACCTCTCCTCCCCTTCCCAACCTCGACCTCCTCGACCTCCCGACCTCTGCATCCGCCTCCCGACACCCAACCTCTCTCGACTCCCTCTCCTCTGGAAACGTTCACCCCCCCCCCCTCTCGGCTCCCTCTCCGATGATGACGTCCCCCTCCCCTCTCATCTCATGGATCCCTCTCCTCCGGCGACATTCCCCCCTCTGACGACGTCCCTCGTCGCCCTCTCCAGTCGTGTGTGAGACCCCCCATGGCCGAACACCCCACGTGACATCCCCCTCTCTTGGCTCCCTCTCCTCCGTCATTTCTCCCAAATTTCTTGAGGGTTCTTGATCAGTACTTCCAGGTATAAATTCATCTTTTTTAATTCTTTAATTTCTTATAATTTTCTACTCTTAAGTTGCTCGGTTTCATTCGGTTGAACTCTAGGGGTTTTGAGGTTTCTTGATTCTAACATTGATCCTTGTTTCTAGGGGGTATCATGGTTCTCTCAGGTCTCCTGGGGCATGTTTTTTCATTCGATACAGAAGGGAAAGTGGTTTGGATAGTCTTGGATCATATTCCACCATTTGAGGTTGGTTTATTGTTCTCTCTTTGTTTGGCCCAATTTAATTTGGTTCTTTTAGTGATTTATGTGTCTATGAAAACTCTATATTAGGTATGAATTGCATGAATACGACTACTTTACATCTTGCATATCTATTTGTGTGTGTTTGTAGCTCATATCATGGTAGATGTTCAAGATTCATCCTTCTGTGTAATTATCTCATGTTTTTTTATTGATGAGTGAGTGGAGATATGCTGAGAAACACGATATTGTACAATGGATATATGGGTATAATTGATTTTTTTTATTCTGTTTTTGTATGTGCTATTATATTTGTCTAACACGGCCTCATGTATGTTTGATTATACTTTCATTGAATCTTATTTTTATGATTCATTTTTTAATTTTGAATTGATGTTAATTATATTAATCTCATTTGGGTTATTTATCTTTTTTACTTCTGTTTATTTGATGTTTCATGGATGTCTAATGTATGGGTGACCCACTCTAGATTCTCAATAACTGATTCAATGCAACACATTATTGAGGATGAAACAAACCAATTTAAATGAAACCTACATGAACTCATTCAAACTAAATTGAATGAAATAATTCATAATATAAGTAGGAAAAATCAAAATATCCTGAATTGTATTAACCTATAAAGAGTAAAATTGAATATTCCTAAATGAATCTATAATAAATTAAATTAGCGTATACCAAACAAATAAATTAAAATTAAACAGATCTAAAACAAATCATATCATGTTTTATCAAAACAAATAATACATAATTAGTGACCTGCCTCAATTAGGATGGCATCAAACATAACAAACAAATATGAACCACAGGAAACCAAACCAAATAAAATTATGAAGAGTAAACCCAAAATGAGTTGAACTAAATAAAGTGACAACATACAAACCCATAAATGATGTATTAAATTAGACCAAATATAATGAATTAAAACCTATATAACCCCAACCAACATGAACTAAATTGAACTAAACCAAACTGATATGAACCAAATGTAATGAAACTGAATTGATTAGACCCCCCATCTTGAAGTGATAACTTGCATGCCCTTTCAATAAGAGAGTCATCTCCATTTTCAATAATTGGCCCAGTTAGTGAAAGATAATGTGTGAAATAGAAATGGTCAGATCATCTCACCATATCAACAACCTCATCAGGGCCTAATGGTCTGTAATCAAATCAAGAGATGTATAGTAGCCTGGGGTGAAACAAGGAACCATGGATTACGGTGGTGTTGTGATAACTGTATCAATGAAGGTGATCCCCTATATACCCAAATAAAAACTGTAAAGAACCACTGAGTCTATAAGGGATATTTTTCTACTTAATATGGCTCCAGAGATGACAAAGGCCTATAAGGGTCAATACGACTATATTAAGAGGCCCAATCTCTACCACTCAACCTGCCATTACCAAATTGCCTAGTTGGATTTCTGAACGAACATCCCCTAATGAAAAAAACCACCCATTCAAAAATATTTCCATGAAACCATCAATCCTAAGCATTATATATATTTATGGCCTCACCCAATAACCCCATGTGGTGTATTCTTCTACTTCTAGGATTTCATAATATGAATTTTCACTATTATGGACCATCAGAAAAGGGAACCAGTGATGGCCTATAACATTCGGCCACGATCTACTATGATAGAGTAAAATATTTATCAAATCTTTAAAAGAGATGAGAAATGGTATAAAAATATCATTTCTTAACTTTTCTATCATGATATTGAGGATATCCCTCACCCAAACTAGAGTTTATGAGGGGTTATCCCAGACATCCATTACAGGAAGAAATTTGTCTCACATTTCCCCAAGGGGGGGTATCCTGCCTATTCAATAGACATCCTAGAGGCTAATTCCAACTTCGTTGTGGGACAAATGGAATGAGTTTTTTCCAAGGAACCAATAGATAATCAGTTCTATTATAATATTCGACTGGTGGAAAATGATATACTAGGAAACCCATATTGGTTTATAAAGATGGATAACGTGTAGCTGGTCGGAAAAAACTAAGCAGGTTTACCTAAACAAGAATAACCATGCTCATTAATCAGATATGTGACCATGCAGTTTGCAAGACACCATGGAATCCCTAGCGACAGGTCTACCTTATCCCACAACATCCAGTTGGCATGTCACATTCACCATAAAAAAGGTTTTAAACACGACCATTTGACTCTGTGTCACAATGAATTACTCCATGGAAAAACTAAAGGGTTTTACATGATAATGATCATGCATCACCACATGACCATTCATTGGTGATGCGACATAGTACCAACATGTAGAGAAATTATCTTCAATAAAACTGTTACGAAGTTGCAAGACACTTTGTCTTTCTCAAATAAATAATTACATAAAAGAGAAAATGGTGGATGATTATTATGGAGTGTGATACGTTGGAAATTACCCATATGGTTAGTAAATACCCCATTGGTTGTACAAATTATAATAATTGGGGTATAGGTGGAAGGTTATTGTTTTCAATGATCATTATGTGACACCCCATGAATAAACCATTACTGGACCATATGAAACACATAACAAAAATTCCCTACATCAAATCCATCCTGAATCTATGAGATACAAAACACAAAATGTGGTGTATAAATATGGTTTTTATGCCTCTATATCCCTCCCCCTTAGCACAAAAAAAAGGAATCTATGCACTTGCACATTCAAATATCCACAACTCATCACATACGTCGCAGATTTCTCATAGCATCCAATCTCGTGATCACAATGATTACCCACTAGGTAAAATATAGGGAACAACCTAATGGGTCATGATTCATGGATAAAAACTTCATGTGATAACATAATGTATTGCGAAGGACTTCTAGCATGACATCCAGGTCATGTGAAGGAGGTCCTGAGTATCTGATGAATCATTTGAATCCTTAACAAGCTAATACTAGAAAAATCTATGGAATATATGTAATAAAAGATGGAATAAAGATTAAAATACATGATTCTTATGTAAATAACATATACAATTGTCCTCATAAACATCACACGACGCACCCATATCATGTGAAAGCATCAGGACATGTCACCCAAATCATGCAACCCTCCCTGTGTATACCATTTGGATCATGCGATGTCCTCCAAAAATTTGTATAATGTCTCATGACACCCCTCAGACATGCCACCAAATTATTTTGAATCCCGATGGGCTATACATATATATCTTACAATTTCCACGTACAGGTCACCAAAATAATGCAACAACCCCATTGTCTATTAGTTAAGTCTCGTGAAGTCCTCCACACATACTGGCGAGATCATTTGACATCCTGTAAGAATATCATGAAGGTTTCATGATGAAAAAAGGTCATGTCACCTGGATTTAACTGGCTCAATGTCTTTAACACAGTCTTGAGGATTAATTTTGAAGTTCTATCCACGTGAATACGGAATGAAATTTCATCACATGGTATATGATAAAGCAATGATAGATGATGTAGGTCCAAAAATAGTTAGAGGTACAATTAATAATGATTCAAAAATATATAGTGTTTTATTTGAAAAATTTTCAACCAATTATATTATTTAGACCTATATTGTGTACATGATAAATCATTTTATTGATTTCATGCATTTTGTGATTTAAATTGCAATGCCTTTAGATAAAATGAGAGAGAAAGGTCTTTGATGCCCCTCATATGATATTCCTTATATGATATCATTTATTTCTATGTATTTTTTACTCTAGATATGGAACCAATGGATATAATTATTAATATGGATTGATTGATTATTATTAATTCCATGATCAACTAGAATCCAAATAAATTAAATTGTCCAAGATAATATAAACAGAAACCAGACAAACTAAATCTAATGGAAATTTCCCAAACAAACTTGTATTGAAAAAAACCAAACTTAGCTGAAATTCGAGCCAAACTAATTATATACCATTTATAGGAAGATTAATTGTTAATTAATAGGAATGTAATTTTAGATAGTATCATTTTGAAACATGGATTTTTCCCCCTTACTTGCAGGAACATGACTTGACCCATGTCGTGTTGTGGTTCTTATATGTTGGGTGGTGAAATGTATAGTCACAGGAGATAGGTATGTTTTAGTTTAGTTTTTATTTTATTTTCATTATCATATTGGCCTCTTAGGTCTTTTCCAAGTTTCTATGGACAGGGAGTGGTTATATTCTATAAAAGAGGCTAGTACGGGTTCATATTTTTTTAGTCTGTCAGCTATGATCTGAGGTAAGATTATATGATTAATACTTGTATCACACCTCATATATTTTGGAGATTTCAATGTTTTTGACTCTATATTATGTTTTTGGTAGGGCGTTGGATCGTTTTGTGTTGGTTTAGGTGGATTTGGTTCTTCCCTGCCAATCAAGGTAAGTATTTAATACTGTTGGTTGGTTTTTCACTTGTTATGTAGGGTCCTTTATGTGTTTTACAGTTATTAATATCCTTTGTGTAGTGCATTGATACCTGCTCGTTGGTTTCGAGTCACCAAGTCAAGGGTGACTCACCTACATGTGCATAGGTAAGTAAGTATATGTATGTGGGTTCCCCTGTTACGTGTATAGTCAACCCTGGCAATGATTATACACGTATGGGGCTAGGTGGGCCCATGTATATATATAAAAATGCATATGCATGTGAGTGGAGACTGGTATATGCATATAATTATATGTGTATGTAACACCCCAGGTAAATAAAGAATATGACATTTCATATTTATCCATATTTGTGAATAAAATATTTAAATGACTTTAAAGGGGACGCTATGCTCGATGGCGTACCCAACACGCAACAACGAGTTTCTTGGGAATCTTACGTTGCACTCTAATAATAAAATAATATTATTTTAAATGGTAGTTAACATGTAGCCGTTGTAATGGCGGGAATAGATATAAATAACTAAAATATGATTATATATGTTTTTAAATGTTTTTACATTTATCCAATAAAATCTAAAGGCTTAAAATACGGAAAGAATTCAATTTTAGGCGTATATGCCCTAGTTTTCACTAAAGGTTCACTTATCGCCTTTTAATGGAGAACCATCATTAAATATAGTTTTGTTTACTCTTATAAATTCTATTGGACCAAATAAAACTCTTCTTAATAATCGGGACATCAAAATTTACTTTGTGTAAATTTTTGGTATCTTTCCGATAATGTTCATTTCTTTTAATGAATAATGTAAAATGTTGTATTTTAATTCAAAACCTCTTTTTAATCTAATTTATTTATATGATTAGATTATATTTTGAATTGGTTTTGAAGTGAAATTATAAAATATTTTTACCATTAAATCCAATAGTGGTCGTTGGAATTAATTTCACTTTGAAATCAGACTTAAACTAGTGTCAATCTTTTGATACTTATTGTTTTATAAAAACACGCTATTTGCTCTGACAGCGGGAATTAATTATTAAATTAATTAATGCGACTAATATGTTTTGATTTTTGTAAAACGGACTTCATTTTTGAATTCGTAATATCAAATATAGCTTAGGGTGAAGTTTTGGTATTTTTCTGAAAAACTCCAATTTTTGATGAATAGTGAAACCACTAAGTGGTAATCAAGCAAACTGATTTTTCAGTTAAATGAAAGTTTACCACTAATGTGTATTGAATTTTAAAAATACGACATACATGGTTGTCATTAGTATGAAAAATTTGTTTCAATGGGATGAAAATAATTTTTTGGTGAATAGTAACTTATTATGTTTTTAATCGCGATTAGTGGTAATTAGTGTAATTTAAGGTAAAAATGATATTATAAGAATGTGAAAACACCATGACACTTGTCCTACACCTATTGGGTGAGTTATGGCCGACCAAGACAAGCCATGGGCCAACTTGGGGACCCCATGGATCCACTTTGGTTGGGAAATGACATAAATAACTTTTTATTTAATGTAAAAGTAAAAATGACACAAACATGATATGTTCTACTAAAAATTTTTTAAGTGGGGTTAAACAAGTCAAAAGTTTGATTATAAATAGTAATTGGAAAGATAAAAATATTTCCTACATCATAGTATTTTTTTTATAATTTTTAGACATTAAATAAAGTAAATTATTTATGACATAATAATGATGCAGCGATAACATCATTATTTGACGATTTAAAAAAAATGGAAAGATAATGTAAAATCTATGAACTACACATGTACAAAACTTATTGGATGAGTTTATTTCGAAGCCTTATCACCTTATCCACGAATTATTTCAATTTGGGACCTTTTAAAACCGAAACACATTTTCAAATAAAGTAATATTTCTTTACTTTCCAAAAGTGCCCCTCCTCTCCTCTTATAAAAGGCCCCCACCTCTACCTCATTTAACACACCCCTCAAGCCTTTGGCTCGGCCAACCCATGCCCATTTACTCTGTCCACATCCCTCTCCTAATCCTAGAGGATTCAATTTGGGAATAATCTTTTCAAAGGAATCTTTTAGGCTCAAATAAAAAAGAGTTACACTTTTAAAGGTAATTCATTCTCTCATGTTCATTTGTTTTATTTTGCTTCTCCAACCCCCTAAACTCGTTTTATTTATTTCTTTTGTAACAACACCAGTATCTTCAATATAATAGGATGTTGTTATAAGATTTATTCGAGCTACACTCTCACACAACTACATCAAATGGTTAAAGAACATACGGTTTCCGTGGATGGCGAATTTCTGCCTCCCGAAACGATGATTGTTCAACATTCTTTTAACACCTTCAAAGGTGGCCATTATGATGTCACTATTTTTATATATGATATATAATATGTTTATGTTTTACCTATGCTTCTGTATTTTTCATTTGTGTCTTACCTTTATGGCTTCCATTATGGGTATACGTGATATCTTCATTTTAGGAAGTGCGGACTACCGCCCCCTCAAAGTGATGTGATTCGTTAATACCATATGTGGGACGTATAAAGGATGGAACTATGATATTATATATGATATTATACTGGAATTATAATATACCTTTATATCATTATTATTCCATTATATAAAATACAAAATAGAAATGAAAGTAGCGTTCATGCGTACGTACGGCTTACCGTCTCCATGAACGGTGCATTTCATTTCTTACCTCTAAATTATTATGTAACGTTATAAATTACTGAATGTAATGGATATATATGAAATATATGATATCAAAATCATGAATATAATTCTGGATATAATAAACATTTGGCCACACAAACAACATGTAATTGTAAGAAGTCCACTTTCAACTTAGGAACCAAACATCGGCAAAACAAATATTATTAACTTAAATGATTACATAATGTTTATGACATGGTAATAAGTGATATAAAAGGAATAATGAACTTGAAAAATGTTCTTAAGGAAGTATAAATTAACTCAAGTTTATTATTCAGGAGATTAAAGAACGATCGAGTCAAGTCGGACCCGAGGTAAGGGATCCTACAACTCTCTTTCTTTTTAAGTACACTCTTTTATGTCATTTCTTTTAAGCTCATCTTTCTTATGATTGGGATGTTCTTTTATATTAATACTACTGTAATTTTTATGTTCATGTGATGAGAGACCCTATTCTCTCTCATCAATCCATTTTGGAAGTTTTGAGTGGCGCCGTTAGGCTGCCGAACTTTCGTAAGAGATCTAACCTCTCTCTTTCTTTTTAAGTACTCTCCTTTATGTCACTACTTTTAAACTCCTCCTTGCAATGTTGGGGGATTTTATTTTATATTCCACTTGCTGTAAATTCTATTTTAATATGATGGGATACTCTATTTGATCTCATCAATCCATATTCGGAAGTTTTATGTGGCGCCGTTAGGCTGCTGAGTTTTCGTAAGGGATTTTTCATCTCACTTTTATTCCAGTGAGATTTATGCTACATTTTCCACAAATTCCATTGAGTGGTGTATGTACTGCCCATTATTCTACTATTTGTGTAATATACTTTCGTTTATGAGTATTTACATCAATGATCTATTGTCCTTATTTCATGGGGTGTATGTTTTGAAAGATACCCAAGTCGGTAAGGGAACCTTTCACCCTCCCTTTTTTTAAAAGACTTCTTTTATTGGGTCTTTTAATTTACATATTTTTATGTTGGGATATGTTCTCATACATCCTTATTGAAGTAAATTTTATGTCCAAGTGATGAGATACACTTTTTATCTCTCATCAACTCATTTTGATGTGATGCCGTTAGGCTGTCAAGGGAACTTTTTAACCCAATTTCGATTTCTTTGGGTTCAACTTGTAGTCATTGAATATGTCATCCATTGAATATGTGTGAATGTCATTTTATTGTTTTACACTTAATATCCACTTATATTGGGTGTATATATATTTGTCACACATATTTTTGAGATTTATTTGTCCTTAATATAAGGATACCTTCTTTATAAGGGATTTCATCACATTTGACATTTCTATTGAGGGTTCATTGTTGTTATGCACCAATTCACTCTTATATGGTGTATATACTGTCCTTTGGAGTATTATATCATGAATCCTTTTATTCTCATGATATTATAAAGTTTTGACTAAATGTTATTCCTCGATTATTGTATTCAAGTGTCTCTAATTTTGGTAAAACCCCTTTAACCAAAATATCGTTTTAAATGTTTTAATTATTTGTTCTTATTAATATCCATGTTTTCAAAATGGTTTTAAGGATTTATTTATATGGATATTAACGGTTTAAAATGTTAAAAGCTTCAAGGTGGTATGGGACACTTTGATTCAAAAATCTCTTTATTAAATTTTTTAAATGGTTTTGGAAATGGTTTCTTTTTGAATAGATTCATTATCCTAAAATGTTATATTGTGATTGAAATGTGGAAATGTTATGTTTCCTTTATTAATGTTTATGTGATACGATTATGTTATGGTTCTTGGGCATTGTTATGAAGAACGGGTGGTTCCGTGATAAACTAAGGGCGGGTGAGCCCGATATAGCTCTCCAATGCATTGGGTAACGCGAAGGAGTGAAACGTTAAGGTTTCTCCGAAGAGATTTTCGGGAATATACTGTGATGGGTATTCCAAACGTAACCAAGAGGGTTACTCCCTACGTAAGAATGTTATGAATGCCTCAAGTTACCTTTATGTCTTATGTTTTCTATGATTTATTCATGGTTTGATGAGGTATGTTAAAGTGCCTATGTTTTATGGGTAAAGTATGATTTCATTCTTATGTATTTATGAACTCATGTTTCCTTTCCATATCTATATATCCCTTACTAAGCTTTTTATGCTCATTCCATGTTTTTGAAATGTTTTTCACAGGTCAAGGGAAGGGTACATGATGTGATTATAGTGTCAAGGATGTGTCAAGAAAGAATCCATGTTTTATTTTAAATATGTTTCCGTTGATGGGAAGAATGAATACTGTCTTTTATGTAACCACTTTGTTTAAATGTGGAATGTAATGCAAGTTTCATGATCTAATTCTCTAAAACTCTAAACCTGAAAAAATCCTCAATGTGTAATCTTGTAATAACTCAAGATTAAGTAAGGTTTAAGGCTTGGGCCTTATAGTTGGTATCAAAGGTCGGTTTAGATAACTTTAGAGGTTAGGGTATTCTTTAAGCATAAGTGACATTACCATAATTGTTAGGATTTCAAAAAGAGTCCTAGTTTTAGATAAAGTGAATGAGTAAGTGTATCTTAGTTTTTACCTTCCTCATTAGTACATGATGGTTTTGTTGATATACTCACACCGACATTTCTATTTTTAGTGAATGGATGGATCTGGCAGGCACCGAAGAGACAACAGGTTTGAAGGAAACTATGGTGGTTCTCTGATTAAGATACTAGATAAAATGGAGGATTCAATGAGGAAACTCGTGGTTGTTCTAAACCAAATATCAAGGAGTCATGATCAACCACTTCAACCTTGGTGAGTTCTCTAATGCATCATGTACGAGATGTCCAACTCGATGTGGAAATTCAGGTAATAATTATTAAGGTAACCATTAGGGTTTATATGATACTTAATTTTTAGGTAATTATGGGTTACTCTATGATATGATGGAAAATGAAAGGAATGAGATAAACTTGAGGTTAAAATATGTTATGATTATTCTTGAAGATTTTTTTCTCATTTTGGGGAATGTTTTAAGAATTATATAGTTTTGGAAAAAGGACAACACGCAGACCGTGTGACTACCCGCCGCGTCGGACAAAGCTGCGGGAATCGAACCCACAACCAAAGTGCGACTGGTATTTATCGCCTACCACTGGACTACGTGAAGTCCCTGGTTAGTTTGGCTGATTCTTTCTAGTTATATGATTTTATGAATTAAGAGTAAGTTGATTTTGGGTTATTTATGAAAATGATTAACCTATCTTGGAGGATATGTGATTAGGTTAATTACTTTTCAATATGAGACTTTAGGGGCAACTGATGTTGTTTGGAGATAAATGTTACGATTTAACTTGGAAGACTATGTGACTAAATCCTTCAAATATTTGGGTTTCAATCTTATATTGGTTTACTTTGAAGAATTTTATGGAAAAATTGTTTATAGGATGGTCCTCGTTGAACTTTGGGGTTTTTTGGACAAATTTTGGAGATTAAGCATAGATTTTCTTTTTAAAGGGTTATCCTTTTCTGGATTATCTGACCTTGTACTAAAATTTTTGGTTTTGGTTCTGGTTAAAGCCTAAAGACATGGGAATTATATAGTTCTATTTTGTGGATTAGGTGATTCTCTAGAAGTTGATTATAGTACTCTTAATTTGAACAAGTCTTCCTAAATACTCGCCTTTTGGAGAAAATATGAGTTTGTGTAAGGAATCTAATAAAAGTTGAGAGTCAACATGATAAGTGATTATGTTTCCTTATGAATAAATTCCTCAAAAAAAAGTAACTTAAAACAAAAATGTTGTCTATTAACTTTTCCTACTGGGGAATCGAATACCGTTTAACCCATCACAAGTTTGTGATTTTCTTATGGTTAACTTTCTCCTAAACATGTTTTCTATCACTCTCCATCAGAACATGACCCTTTGTTTTTTCCTCCATGTCCATATTTTCATACTTGGAATCCTAGTATGGGTTAACTCGGGTGACCTTTGTACTTATCTTTCTTTATTTTAAAGTGTTTGTTTTACCGACTTTTGTTTCGATGTGGGACTTTCAAGGATGTTTCCAAGCACAATTTTAAAATTGCGAGGACGCAATTCCCAAAAGGGGGGAAGGATGTAACACCCCAGGTAAATAAAGAATATGACATTTCATATTTAACCATATTTGTGAATAAAATATTTAAATGACTTTAAAGGGGACGCTATGCTCGATGGCGTACCCAACACGCAACAACGAGTTTCTTGGGAATCTTATGTTGCACTCTAATAATAAAATAATATTATTTTAAATGGTAGTTAACATGTAGCCGTTGTAATGGCGGGAATGGATATAAATAACTAAAATATGATTATATATGTTTTTAAATGTTTTTACATTTATCCAATAAAATCTAAAGGCTTAAAATACGGAAAGAATTCAATTTTAGGCATATATGCCCTAGTTTTCACTGAAAGTTCACCTATCGCCTTTTAATGGAGAACCATCATTAAATATAGTTTTGTTTACTCTTATAAATTCTATTGGACCGAATAAAACTCTTCTTAATAATCGGGACATCAAAATTTACTTTGTGTAAATTTTTGGTATCTTTCCGATAATGTTCATTCCTTTTAATGAATAGTGTAAAATGTTGTATTTTAATTCAAAACCTCTTTTTAATCTAATTTATTTATATGATTAGATTATATTTTGAATTGGTTTTAAAGTGAAATTATAAAATATTTTTACCATTAAATCCAATAGTGGTCGTTGGAATTAATTTCACTTTGAAATCAGACTTAAACTAGTGTCAATCTTTTGATACTTATTGTTTTATAAAAACACGCTATTTGCTCTGACACCGGGAATTAATTATTAAATTAATTAATGCGACTAATATGTTTTGATTTTTGTAAAACGGACTTCATTTTTGAATTCGGAATATCAAATATAGCTTAGGGTGAAGTTTTGATATTTTTCTGAAAAACTCCAATTTTTGATGAATAGTGAAACCACTAAGTGGTAATCAAGCAAACTGATTTTTCAGTTAAATGAAAGTTTACCACTAATGTGTATTGAATTTTGAAAATCCGACATACATGGTTGTCATTAGTATGAAAAATTTGGTTCAATGGGATGAAAATAATTTTTTGGTGAATAGTAACTTATTAAGTTTTTAATCGCGATTAGTGGTAATTAGTGTAATTTAAGGTAAAAATGATATTATAAGAATGTGAAAACACCATGAAACTTGTACTAAACCTATTGGGTGAGTCATGGACGACCAAGACAGGCCATGGGCCAACTTGGGGACCCCATGGATCCACTTTGGTTGGGAAATGACATAAATAACTTTTTATTTAATGTAAAAGTAAAAATGACACAAACATGATATGTTCTACTAAAACAATTTTTAAGTGGGGTTACACAAGTCAAAATTTTTATTATAAATATTAATTGGAAGGATAAAAAGATTTCCTACATCATAGTATTTTTTTTTAATTTTTAGACATTAAATAAATTAAATTATTTATGACATAATAATGATGCAGCGATGACATCATTATTTGACGATTTAAATAAAATGGAAAGATAATGTAAAATCTATGAACTAAACATGTCCAAAACTTATTGGATGAGTGTATTTCGAAGACTTATCACCTTATCCACGAATTATTTCAATTTGGGACCTTTTAAAATAGAAACACAGTTTCAAATAAAGTAATATTTCTTTACTTTCCAAAAGTGCCCCTCCTCTCCTCTTATAAAAGGCCCCCACCTCTACCTCATTTCACACACCCCTCAAGCCTTTGGCTCGGCCAACCCCTGCACACTTACTCTCTCCACATCCCTCTCCTAATCCTAGAGGATTCACTTTGGGCAGAATCCTTTCAAAGGAAGCCTTTAGGCTCAAATCAAAAAGAGTTACACTTTTAAAGGTAATTCATTCTCTCATGTTCATTTGTTTTATTTTGCTTCTCCAACCCCCTAAACTCTTTTTATTTATTTATTTTGTAACAACACCAGTATATTCAATATACGAGGATGTTGTTATAAGATTTATTCGAGCTACACTATCACACAACTACATCAAATGGTTAAAGAACATATGGTTTCCGTGGATGGCGAATTTCTGCCTCCCGAAACGATGATTGTTCAACATTCTTTTAACACCTTCAAAGGTGGCCATTATGATGTCACTATTTTTATATATGATATATAATATGTTTATGTTTTACCTATGCTTCTGTATTTTTCGTTTGTGTCTTACCTTTATAGCTTCCATTATGGGTATACGCGATATCTTCATTTTAGGAAGTGCGGACTACCGCCCCCTCAAAGTGATGTGATTCGTTAATACCATATGTGGGACGTATAAAGGATGGAACTATGATATTATATATGATATTATACTGGAATTATAATATACCTTTATATAATTATTATTCCATTATATAAAATACAAAATAGAAATGAAAGTAGCGTTCATGCGTACGTACGGCTTACCGTCTCCATGAACGGTGCATTTCATTTCTTACCTCTAAATGATTATGTAACGTTATAAATTAATGAATGTACTGTATATATATGAAATATATGATATCTACATCATGAATACAATTCTGTATATAATAAACATTTGGCCACACGGACAACATGTAATTGTAAGAAGTCCACTTTCGACTTAGGAACCAAACATCGGCAAAACAAATATTATTAACTTAAATGATTACATAATGTTTATGACATGGTAATAAGTGATATAAAAGGAATAATGAACTTGAAAAATGTTCTTAAGGAAGTATAAATTAACTCAAGTTTATTATTCAGGAGATTAAAGAACGATCGAGTCAAGTCGGACCCGAGGTAAGGGATCCTACAACTCTCTTTCTTTTTAAGTACACTCTTTTATGTCATTTCTTTTAAGCTCATCTTTCTTATGATTGGGATGTTCTTTTATATTAATCCTACTGTAATTTTTATGTTCATGTGATGAGAGACCCTATTCTCTCTCATCAATCCATTTTGGAAGTTTTGAGTGGCGTCGTTAGGCTGCCGAACTTTCGTAAGAGATCTAACCTTTCTCTTTCTTTTTAAGTACTCTCCTTTCTGTCACTTCTTTTAAACTCCTCCTTGCAATGTTGGGGGATTTTCTTTTATATTACACTTGCTGTAAATTATATTTTAATATGATGGGATACTCTATTTGATCTCATCAATCCATATTCGGAAGTTTTATGTGGCGCCGTTAGGCTGCTGAGTTTTCGTAAGGGATTTTTCATCTCACTTTTATTCCCGTGAGATTTATGCTACATTTGCCACAAATTCCATTGAGTGGTGTATGTACTGCCCATTATTCTACTCTTTGTGTAATATACTTTCGTTTATGAGTATTTACATCAATGATCTATTGTCCTTCTTTCATGGGGTGTATGTTTTGAAAGATACCCAAGTCGGTAAGGGAACCTTTCACCCTCCTTTTTTTTAAAAGACTTCTTTTATTGGGTCTTTTAATTTACATATTTTTATTTTGGGATATGTTCTAATACATCCTTATTGAAGTAAATTTTATGTCCAAGTGATGAGATACACTTTTTATCTCTCATCAACTCATTTTGATGTGATGTCGTTAGGCTGTCAAGGGGACTTTTTAACCCAATTTCGATTTCTTTGGGTTCAACTTGTAGTCATTGAATATGTCATCCATTGAATATGTGTGAATGTCCTTTTATTGTTTTACAATTAATATCCACTTATATTGGGTGTATATATATTTTTCACACATATTTTTTAGATTTATTTGTCCTTAATTTAAGGATACATTCTTTATAAGGGATTTCATCACATTTGACATTTCTATTGAGGGTTCATTGTTGTTATGCACCAATTCACTCTTATATGGTGTATATACTGTCCTTTGGAGTATTATATCATGAATCCTTTTATTCTCATGATATTATAAAGTTCTGACTAAATGTTATTCCTCGATTATTGTATTCAAGTGTCTCTAATTTTGGTAAAACCCCTTTAACCAAAATATCGTTTTAAATGTTTTAATTATTTGTTCTTATTAATATCCATGTTTTCAAAATCGTTTTAAGGATTTATTTATATGGATATTAATGGTTTAAAATGTTAAAATCTTCAAGGTGGTATGGGACACTTTGATTCAAAAATCTCTTTATTAAATGTTTTAAATGGTTTTGGAAATGGTTTCTTTTTGAATAGATTAATTATCCTAAAATGTTATATTGTGATTGAAATGTGGAAATGTTATGTTTCCTTTATTCATGTTTATGTGATATGATTATGTTATGGTTCTTGGGCATTGTTATGAAGAACGGGTGGTTCCGTGATAAACTAAGGGCGGGTGAGCCCGATATAGCTCTCCAATGCATTGGGTAACGCAAAGGAGTGAAACGTTAAGGTTTCTCCTAAGAGATTTTAGGGAATATACTGTGATGGGTATTTCAAACGTAACCAAGAGGGTTACTCCCTACGTAAGAATGTTATGAATGCCTCAAGTTACCTTTATGTCTTATGTTTTCTATGATTTATTCATGGTTTGATGAGGTATATTAAAGTGCCTATGTTTTATGGGTAAAGTATGATTTCATTCTTATGTATTTATGAACTCATGTTTCCTTTCCATATCTATATATCCCTTACTGAGCTTTTTATGCTCATCCCAAGTTTTTGAAATGTTTTTCACAGGTCAAGGGAAGGGTACATTATGTGATTATAGTGTCAAGGATGTGTCAGGAAAGAATCCATGTTTTGTTTTAAATATGTTTCCGTTGATGGGAAGAATGAATACTGTCTTTTATGTAACCACTTTGTTTAAATGTGGAATGTAATGCATGTTTCATGATCTAATTCTCTAAAACTCTAAACCTGAAAAGATCCTCAATGTGTAATGTTGTAATAACTCAAGATTAAGTAAGGTTTAAGGTTGGGGCCTTATAGTGTAAGGATCCCCTTGCACATTCTTATGGTCATACGAGTGTGTGCATAGGGTCTAGGTGTCCTTGAATGTGTGTGAAGGTGCGTATACCCAGTGGGGGAGTAGAAACTTTTAGTTAGAAAGATCTAAGAGACAAAGTGGATGAAATGGTTCCACCTTGAGGTAGAGTCCCTCTCTTAGCCTCTTTAATTTAAGAATGCATTAAATTGAATTTAGCTTCTTTCTTAATTCTGCTTAATTATATTGAATTGCTTATCTTGAATAAGTTATCTTTAATATAATTGTTTCATTTGATAAATATCGTCATGTTTTTATAGTAAAAACACTTTTAAAAAGAACGAATATAAAATATACTTCTTTATCATACCACAATCCCGAATCAAGAATCTGTTTTTTATAACATAAGATCGGTTTCTATAATGTGAAGGACAGCTACATAGGATTTATTTGGAATCTTGGATGAAAGATACTTCCCCTCGGATGTTGCTGGACCGGGCCAACATTCCGCAGTCACGCCGTGATTTGGCCCTGCTCTAGGATGACACCCGCGGCAGTTCGTAGTCCTATCGGAATTCGATGTACGATACATAGATAGATTTTTATATACATTACCCACCCACAGTTAATAGGGAGGGATGTGACGACCGAAATGTTTCCCTACTTCCTCCAGCCCCCTTCGCTCCTGGCTGAATGATGTTACCCAACAGATGTCACTGGACAGGGCCGACATGCCAGGGTCACGCCGCGGCCACGCCACGGTCATGCCGCGGTCACGCCATGATTTAGCCCTGCTCCAGGAAGACACCCCGCGGTGGTTCTCATTCTGTCAGAATTCAATGTATGATACCTAGATAGAGTTTTAGATTCATTACCCACCCATAGTTAATGGAGAGGGAGGTGACGACCGGAATGTTTCCCTTCTCCCTTCTCTCCTGCTTGGAAGATACTGCCCCGCAGATGTCGCTGGACCAGGACAACACGATGTGGTCACGCTGCGGTCACGCCGTGATTTGGCCTTGCTCTAGGATGACACCCCGCGGTGGTTCGCAGTCCTGTCGGAAATCGATGTATGATAACTATATAGGGTTTTAGATACATTACTCACCCATAGTTAATGGGAAGGGAGGCGACGGCCGAAATTTTTCCTCGCTCCCTTCGCTCCTGGCTGGAAGATGCTACCCCACAGATGTCACCAGACTGGGCCAACACCCCGTGGTCATGCCACAGTCATGCCGCAGTCACAACGCGGTCACACCGCGGTCACGCCGCGGTCACGCCACGGTCACGCCGCGGTCATGCCGTGTTAATGTCGTGATTTGTCCCTGCTCCAGGACGACACCCCATAGCGGTTTTCAGTCCTGTTGGAATTTGATGAATGATACATAGATAGAGTTTTAGATACATTACCCACCCATAGTTAATGGGGATGGATGCGACGGCCAGAATGTTGCCCCGCCTCCTCCCACTCCCTTTGCTCATGGCTGGAAGATGTTGCCCTGCGGATGTCATTGGACCGGACCAACACGCTGCAGTCCTGACATGGTCACGCCGTGGTCATGCTGTGGTCACATGGTGGTCATTCCATGGTCACGCCGCGGTAATGTCGTGATTCGGCCCTGCTCTAAGATGACACCCAGCAGCGGTTCGCAGTCTGGTCGAAATTTGATGTATGATACCTAGATAGATATTTAGATACATTACCCACCCTCCTTCTTGGACCTTGGATAGCCCCCCCCCCCCACCCTCCTCCCTGGACCCCAGATCATAATCTATTCCCTATTCAAGATTCACCCTAAATCCTAACATAAAAGAGGGTTTTAGAGCTTCAGGAGAAGATGAGAGAAGAGTGAAAACCCTAATCGAAAAGAGGAAGCAATTAGAGGATTAGACTCATCCGGATCTTCAATCCACACTTGACAACACTCAAAACGCACAAGTGACATGTACGAGTCAACCCCGACTCAAACCTAGCCACGGTGTGGATGGTACAACTCAAAGTGTCTCACTTTTATTTGAAATGGACAACAATTTAAATGAAAACAACAACTGACTTATGGAAAACTGACCAAACAGATTCAGATTGTGTTCATACTTTAGAAAAACGATCCATGAGTCATTTGTGACATGTACGAGTCAAACCCACCTCAATCCAAGTCACGGTGTGGCCAGTACCACTCAAAGTGTTTCACTTTTATTTGAAATGGACAACATTTTAAGTGAAAACAACAACTTGCATACAGATAACCAAAAAAATACATTATAATTGTATTGATACTAAAAAAAATTATCCATGGGTCATTTGTGACGTGTACGAGTCAACCCCACCTCAATTTGAGGCACGATGTGGCCGGTAACACTCAAAGTATCTTTCTTTTGTTTAAAATGGATACTCTTTTAAGTAAAAACAACAGGAAAATGTAAAACTGACCAAACTCATTCGTATTGTGTTGATACATTAAGAAAAAGATCCATGGGTCATTTATGACGTTTACGAGTCAACCCTGCCTCAATCCGAGGCACGGTGTGGCCGGAACCACTCAAAATATCTCTCTTTTGTTTCAAAAGGACATCATTTTACATGAATATAACAAATGACATACGGAAAACCGACCAAAAGAATTCAGATTCTGTTGAAAGATTAGGAAAACGATCCATGGATCATATGTGACTTGTAAGAGTCAACCCTGCCTCAATCCGAGGGACGGTGTGACCAGAACCACTCAAACTGTCTCACTTTTATTTGAAATGGACAGGATTTTAAGTTAAAATAACAACTGGCATACGGAAAACTGAACAAATTCATTCGGATTGTGTTGATACTTTAGTAAAACGATCCATTGATCATTTTTGATGTGTAAAAGTCAACCCCACCTCAATATGAGGCACGGTGTGGCTCATACCACTAAAAGTGTCTCTCTTTTGTTTAAAATGGACATCGTTTTAAGTGAAAACAACAACTGACTTACGGAAAACTGACCAAATACATTTGTATTCTATTGAAACTTTATGAAAACTATATATGGGTCATATGTGATGTGTATGAGTCAACCCAGCCTCGATCTGAAGCACGTTGTGGCCGGAACCACTCAAAGTGTCTCTCTTTTGTTTAAAATGAACAACATTTTAAGTGAAAACAACAATTGACATATGGAAAACCGACCAGCGCATTCAGATTCTGTTGAAAATTTAGGAGAACGATCCATGGGTCATATGTGACGTGTATGATTCAACCCTGCCTCAATATGAGGTGTGGTGTGGCCGGAACCACTCAAGGTATCTCTCTTTTGTTTCAAAAGGATATAATTTTAAGTGAATACAACAACTGACATACGGAAAACCGACCAAATGCATTCAAATTCTGTTGAAACATTAGGAAAACGATCCATGGGTCATATGTTACTTGTATGATTCAACCCCTCCCAAATCCTAGGGCCAGTGTGTCCAGTACCACTCAAACTGTCTCACTTTTATTTGAAATGGATATGATTTTTACTGAAAACAACAACTGACATACGGAAAACTGACCAAATGCATTCGGATTGTGTTGAAACTTTAGAAAAACGATCCATGGTTCATTTGTGATGTGTACATGTCAAACTCGCCTCAATAGGAGGCACGGTGTGGCCAACACCACTCAAAGTGTCTCTCTTTTGTTTAAAATGGACATCATTTTAAGTGAAAAAAACAACTGACAAATGAAAAAACGACTAAACACATTCAGATTCTGTTGAAACATTAGGACAAAGATTCATGGGTCATATGTGACATGTACAAGTCAATCATGCCTCAATATAAGTATCAGTGTGGTAGAGACCACTGAAAGATAGTGATTTACATTCATACCTTCACAAACATTGAATCTCTTGATACCACTTTGAAATATCATGAGAGATGAGTAGGGAATCAATACTTCTTCAATATCAAAATAATTCATTGAACATGTAAATGAAATATTCATGCAACCATGATTAGTTTACTTTTGGAGCAGTTCATAGGTTACAAAAACGGTTAACAAGTTTTTTGATTTTGTAAACATATTTTAGATTTTCTACAACCATGATCAAAAAAGTTTTAGAGCAGTACATAGGTTATAAAAACAGTTCACAAGTTCCTCATTTTTTAAACCCATTTCATATTTCCTACAACCATGCTCTAAAAACTATTAGAGTAGTTCATAGGTTACAAAAACAGTTCAAAAATTCCTGATTTTGTAAACATATTTTAGATTTTCAGTTTTCTGTAAACAAATTCCAGATTTTGACAACCCAACACAGTGTTGAATTCACAGCTTATCCCTTTTAGAAGATCTTTTTAAATACATGCTTCCATTTTATAGATCACTCCCCCAAAAGGTTATACACATAGAAAACTCTAAACGCACCTATATTTTCCCAAACCACATAATAGATGTATCATGAAACCATAAGAACCCAAACTATGTGCTAACCTCAGTCAGTCTATCCAAATTTGACTCATTCCATGAGCACCCATATCCATTTATCGGCATGTTTCCGCCTCAATTCATTTCAATACCTTCACTACCAAAGGCATTATACAATCTCCTAAACCCAACAATTGGAATCTGTACCCAACCCTAGTGTAGTTCAATAGTCAAATCCTCTACTAACTCAAAACCACATTTGTTTCCTACCACATGCAACAACTCACCTCAGATACCCACACCTCATATTTATTTTTGAAAACACCCTAATCCCATGCCCACATTCGCCTCAATCATATACCCTAAATGATTTTATACTTAAACACTCTATGAAAACTAATTGCACACATCAAGGATTCCTCACTATAATCACAATTCCACCCCAACAAATCCAATGACAATGCCACCCCAACCAATCCAAAGCCAGTTTCACAAACCTATGAGCCTTCTAGAATAAGGATTATATCTTTGCAACAAATACCTCACTCCCCGCCATAGAAGTTTCATCATCATCAACTCACCCAAATAACCTCACCCACTTTGTCAAACTCTCTATGATAATAACCTTTAAGATGTTTCATATCTATCCAAAAGACAGTAGGGTTTCTATACATATAGCCATTACCCCCATTATTGTAATGAAGATATTATTTTTTTTGAATGATCATCACTAAATAATTGTATTCTATGATTTTATCGATGAATACCACCAAAATCCATCTATTTCAGATGTTTCCAATCACTACATGGACATGTCAAAGTCATTTACAAGTCTTGGGCATCCCAACCCATGATAATATCATCACATAGAAATCATTCATCTTCCTACTCATAGTTTTCATCCCTACTCAAGATACTAAGCCTACGCCCTCTAATGGGTCCTACCCCTAGTAACAACATGCACTTTAAAAACACAAACACTCTATGAGATTCTAATTTAATGAAAACCATGAACCTCCATGTGCTTCCTACCAAAACCAAATCTCCCATGCACAGTCTCCACCCAAAGAGAAATATTGAACATAAAACCCCATCAACCCACATTTCCTTGAGCACTTATTATTCTCATGATCAAATTTATAAGTATAAGAACCACCCATTTTAATATAAATTACATGGGCTAGGCACCCAAACATGTCCATCACTCTAGAAGCCAACCACAAGTGTAAACCAGAAGAACTCAATTTCTCTTCCTCAAAACCAAAGCCACCCTACATTCCAAAACCCATATCAGGTTTTACCATTAATGTATTACTTTAAAAGGACCAAAAAATCCATCTTGATGTCACACACCCAAAATCACACATATCCTACCTAACCTATCTCATCTTCTAATGAATTTATCTAAGGCTAATTTTAATTCTGAAGTAATCACACATTTATTCCTTTCATTTTCTCATCTTCTTCCAGAGCCTTAAACACCATATTTTCTTCGTATTTATTGCAACGTATTCTCAATTTAACATTTCATAATTTATTCTGGTGATTACTACACCATGTTTTTCATTATTTTTTTATTGGAACTGTATTTATAAGGTGAAGTTAACCTTAAATTCCTTAGGAATTAATCTTATGGAATCAATCTTAAGGACATTTTCAATTAGTTAAGGTGTTCTATTCATTTGATCGTCCTATTTTCTTCATATTTTTATGACCATAGTTTCTCGATATTTATACAGCATTAAAAAGTAATGTGTCTGACTTATAGTTAGTATATTAACCAAATTCGTCCCAATTTTAGGACGATTTGAAGACGGCTAAAATCGTTGGGGAGAAATCTACCTTCCCCCTTTCTGTGGCATCCATTTCTCTCGGTGGTTTCGAACTCACCAAACAGATTCAATCTATTTCTTTCTATGGTCCTATGAATTTCACTGGAATCTAGATCCTCCAACTGCTTCACTTTGGATATTTTGAAACCTCCTACTTGTTTTGTGTGGCTTGAGGTCGACTAGTGGGTTAGCAATCTAGTCCTTCATCTATGACCTACAGATATGGTATTTTTGGATTGGATCTTGGGAAAAAAGAGGGATACCATGCAGGTTCATAGAACAAGGAAGAAGAGGATTCTTAGAAGGAGGGAGATGTCGTCACAGCCATTTCCAAGGGAGTTTCCCTTCAGAACAGATTAATAGATTTAGGTGAAGGGCCTTAGTATATTGATGATTCATGGAGTGGAAAAGGGTTGGTAACAGAAATCCCAAGAAGGCTGGGAATTTTAAAAATGAGAAATCTCTAGTGATTCAAGAAGGAGAAATTAAACTTTCTAAGAATTATCATACCTTATTAGAGTAGGAGGATGAGAAACCCAAATTTTTCTGCTAGAATTGAATGAATAAAGGAAAGAAATTGTCCATTTAATTTGATGGTCGGCTAGTTACTATTAACCAACCAGTTTAATTAATATATCTCTAAAATTTACTTTGTATTTTTAATCTCTATTGAACAACCAGTTTCTTTAATATATCTCAAAAATTTCCTTTGGATTTTCAATCTCTCCAACTACTGGCTTCTCAACATTTATCAAACCTTTTGTAAACAGTTATCTTTAAACTATTAACACTCTGTATTTAACTTAAAGATCAGTTTAACAACAATTTTGTACCTTGGAGAGGTGTAGGATTTTAGTTTTATAGGTTTGGGTTTACAGGTTGGGAAATATATTGGAGAGGTGGATGTTTATAGTTTTATAGGTTGGGGTTTACATCTTTGGAATAAAGGGTTTACATGCAGGTTGTTTACATGAAGGTTGTCCAGTTTTGGATGCAGGCTGCTTATAGCAGGCTGTCCAGTTTTGGGGATATAAGATGAATAACAATGGTTTGAAGATCCATTGGTATACATAGTATGCTGGAAAAAGTATGCCAATAGTTCTGAAACCATTGTTATACAGTACAGAGTATGCCAACGGTTTCAAAACGTTGTCACACAGGACAGAGTATGCCCATGGATCTGAAACCGTTGGTATATAGGTATTCCAATGGTTCTAAAACTATTAGTATACTATGGGAAGGAATAAAATATATACCAATAGTTTGAAAACCGTTGGTATACCCACCAGTACCAACGGTTCATCAACCGTTGGTAAATATATATACCAACGGTTTAAGTAGAGCCGTTGGTATAGATTAATTTCAGACCATATATTCCAACTGTTCTCTAAGAACCATTGGTATAGAGCTACTACCATGCCTCACATACCAACGGGTTGTGAAACTATTGGGAAATACTATCCCAACAGTTTCAGTGGATATCCCAATGGTTTAAAACCATTGTAAAAGATTTAATTTCCAGTAGTGTAAGGATATACATTTTTGATATTATTTCTGAAATGTTATAATAGTATAGCATTAGAAAAAGGACAACCCATAGGATGGGCGACAACCCGTCTCGTCAGACAGGGCTGTGGGAATTGAACCCACAACCAAAGTGTTACAAGCCTTTATCACCTAACACTGGACTATAGGATGTCCCTGGTTAGTAGAAATTAGTTTTATTTAATTAAGTGGTATGATAGATGAGGTATAAGTCCATTTTTGGGACCATATATGATTAATATCAACATATATGGACTTATGTATATTTAATAATTGTGATGACCTTTTGAGACAGATGGAATGACCCATAATTCAATCACATGATCCACTAACACTTCAATAATGACAAATTCAAATTCATTTCTTTAAATAAGAGATGAAGTGGAAATTGTTCATGGAATGACCAACGATGATATTACACTGAAATCAAGTAAGTATTTATCCTTAGGCAAAAAATTTATCAACTTTAGGGACATGATATTCAAATCCAAAAATGGTTTCCTAGTACCCTCATATCTGATGAATTAGATGGTACCTTATATCATCACAAATTTATGACTTTGTGATTAATGGATTTTTCATAGCAATGTTCTCTACCACTCTCCATCAGAGCATGATGATTAGATTTCACTTCCATATCCATATTTTAACCTATGTTCTCTTATGTGGAATCCCAATGATGAGTTAATTTGGGTAACCATTACATTTCATACTTTAGTCTTTAAAATTAAGTTTTAGTATTCCTTTTTATGATGTGGGTTTCAATGAAGGAAACATTCAAGTAGTAAACCATTTATAACCCCGACGAATTTTGAGGGTGAAATTCATTTTACGGGGGGTAGAATGTAACACACCAAGATCTTATTAGAAATATTCCTATTAATTTCATTGATTTATTCTATTGTACGCTTCACCATGATTATCTTTCTCTATATGCAACATCATATTAGCTTGTAGCATATACAACACTATTCTTGGCTTGTATTGCACACAATTTCATGTTTTTTCAAATAAAATTAATTTTTCACAACACCGAGTATATATTTTGATCAATGTTTAAATGAACTATGTTTTGATTATGTTATACGCAACACCAAATGAATTTTTCACTACACGTAACCCTAACTTGTGTTGCATTACACGCAAGAGCGACCTTCCTCGATAGCGTGTGTTGTACGCAATATTGAGTTTCACTAAACAATGATATATTATTATGAACTAGCCGTTATGAATAGTATTAACAAAATTTTGAATTTTATACCATTATCATTCATCTAACACATATCCGAGAACATTTTATGAGAACAAAATAATTTTTTTAGGTAAAATACATATTTTTCAAAAAATGCTATTTTGCCTCCTTTTGATTGCGCACCAACTTTAAATATAGTTTTTCACATGTTTATAAGATAAATTAGACAAAATAAACTTATTCATTGCAATAAGGATATAAAAATTTACTTTGGATACTTTTTTTATATTTTTCTGTTAACTTTCATATTTTGATGAATAGTAAAAATTAGCTAAATTTTAATTAAAAATAACTTTCTTCATCAAGATAATTTATATGGTTAAACTATAATATTTAATGGTTTTAAAGTATAAATAGAATATATTTTTACCATTTAATATAATATAAGTCATTAGAATTAATTTTACACTGAATCCATAGGTAAAAACATTTCAATCTTTTGCAACGTTTTAACTTTTAAACCCCATTTTCTCAACAGTGGGATTCATTTTAAATTAAATAATACCACTTATATATTTTGAATTTCAAAAAATGGATTCCATATTTGGAATCATTAGGTCTGAATTATTCTAATAGGTTACTTTTTATTTTTAGACAATGTGAATAGTAACTACGGTAAATTTTATTTACTACAATTAAAGGTAAATCGGGTAATTAAGGGTAAAAATAAGATTTTAAAATTACCCTAACACCTGCCAAATTTTTTTTGGATGAATAAAAGTCTACCCATATCACCTAAGGGTCGGACTAGATTCATTTAATGGACTTTTGACAATGAAAATGATGTAATTATTATTAAAACCAAAGAAAGTGACAACATGTCACTCTCTTATATCTTATAAGTGTAATAATTTTATTTTTGTGATAAACTTCATAAAACATCGAACATAAATAGTCACCGGAAATCTATTAAAATTATATAAATCATTTTAATTTATTTATAATTTTTAGGGATTAAAGAATTATCATTAATGGTGACACAATAGTGATGTAGAAATTATTTAATTGATTGAAATATCAAATAAATCGTTTTAAAAATATTAAAATAAATATTATATGAACTATTTAATGTTCCCAAAGAATTTTCAAGATGAATATTAAATGTTATAAATATATTAAAAATTTTGGTTCAAACATATTTTCTGTGTGTATTTTATTTAAATTGAGATAAATGAATAATGGCAAATTTGACACTATTGATATTTTATAAAAATAACATATTATTAAATTGTTTAAAAATCCCAAAAATATTTTAAAATTATAAATTAAAATTTATATGGTCTAAAATTTGATAAAGTATCCAACTAAGTAAAATTAAAAACACATAATTAAGTATTTATAACAATTTATAATTTTGAATCTTATTATCGGAAATAGAATTAAATAGATTAAATAAGGATAAAAACAAAATTATAAGGTTTAAATAAATACCCAACATGTATAAATTTTATTTTTTGATGAAATTACAACCCTATATCATCTCATTTTTTAAGTCGAGTCATTTTGGATGTTTTTAGGGGGGGATTGAGTTTATTATAAATTAATATTTTAGAGGTTCCCAAAAGTGCCCATCTCCTCTCTTATAAAAAGGAACATCCGACCTCTCCTCTTCACAACTTTTTGAGCCTTAAACATCATCCAAAACCTATCCATTTATCTTATCCACCTTCCTAAAATATAATAGAGGACCTGGTATTCTTCAAAGACCAACTTTAGTGCCCTAAGAGGAGGTTAAGAAGAGGCGCGTCGAAGAAGAGGTAATATCCTTTACCGATTTTTTCAAATTCATTTTTTCATCTACTTCCTATTATTTTGTTTTTTCATAATAATGTAATAAAATATGTATCACTAATACAATTATATGTTATGAAAATATTAAACAACCCTATTTCACCTTCTATCCCTCCTATGAAAAATAAAATCACTGCGTGTGCGTGCGTACGGCTTACCATCACGACGTCGTGGTGTAATCTGTTTTTCCACCACCACCTTACATGGATGGGTATAATGGTGGAAATAATTACTATATATGATTATTTTAACATGATACTAATTCTGAGATATTATATAATCCGATTCAATACCATTCAACAATTATGGGAACGATATCGTCGCTAATGCGTACGTACGGATTACTGTCTCCACGACGCGATGTGATTCATTCTCCATGTCAACCATTCAAGAATGATTATAAATTATATATAATAAATAATCATTAATGATATGAAATAATAATGATACTGGATTTATATACATATATGATTCATTCAATTCAATAAGGAAACAAAAACAGTGTTCATGCGTACGTACTGGCTATCGTTTCCAGGAACGGTGTATTTCATTCAATTTATCAATCTATCATATATATTTATATTCTGAATATATATTATATATAAATCATGATTTACATTCTGGAATTAATTAAATCAGGATATGATTAATAATATCAAGAACAAAAAGTCCAAACACGTACGATAAATGAAATGATTTTACCCCAAACACTGCTTTAACATGGAATTGAAAAAAGAATGGGTAAAATAATGTCTAAAATGAATCATATATGATATCATAAATATTATTATAGTTATTTTACAAGTTAATAATATGTTTAAACCCACCATACAAGAGTATTGGACACTTACGGAAGAAATTGGACCTAAGGTAAGGGATAATTTTGCAATCTCATTTTTATGTGAGATTGATTATACATAAGTATTTACTAGGGTTATATTTATCATCCATGTTTTTGTTTTATAAAAAAGTTTCCATAAAGTTTTTACTGTTATTCCATATATTTTTAATGTCATGTTTAACCCTTTTTGACGTTTACTATGTATTATGTAAGGAATCTTCCTTTTTTTACTATACGAGGTACTTTTTGACATTCTGTAAAAAGTAAAAAGAGAATGGTTTTTTCACTTATATGGCATGAATGGGTTTTTACGGTTTCATAACACCTTATTTCCATGAATCATATTCTTCAATATTTCATGATTATTTTCAAAAAAAAATTTCTTTTAAAATTTCACATCTTTTTTAGAAAAGAAAATGATTTGAAAGAAGAACGGATATTTTCCTCAAGAATTCATTTCCCATGTTTTAACAAATCTATTTTCCATCTATGATGACATTCTTTAATATTGTTATATTTCAAGTATAATGTCTCTATTATTTACATGGTTTTATATGGATTATGTTATGATGGGACAATGTTTATGAAACCCATTTTATTCGTTGGGTTATGGTGAATGATTTATGTTTATTTGGTGGCACACGAAATAATGATTTCATTATGAGATGGGTGGGACCTATATCTCCCTCCAATTAATTGGGTAGAGATTTATATCTCATGATATAGACCTGACTAGAATGGAAAGTGAATCTGGTTCTATAATACAGGGTTGGAATGGCAAGTAAACCTGGTTCAGTAATTGACTTTGTCCACTATGATGGTCTTGGCAGCAATGCCTTGGATACTATGGAAATCATATCATGTTATTAATAGTTTTCCACAATTACATGTTTTATTCCCATTCTGTTTTATCTTGATTGATGTTCCATTATGATCTATTCCTTACGTACGGCCATGTTTTATGTCATTGCTCAATATTTTGATGTTTAAACTTTATGTTCATGTTTTTAAGTTCAAATGGATATGGTTTGTTTTATTTTCTCCATTATTACCCTTACTGAGCATTTGAGCTCACCCATTATATGTTTTCTTTTCCCTAGGACATAGAGAAAGGTTTTAGGTAGGAAAACAAAAGTGGAATATCTTTAAGGGAGATGTTTAAGATCTTTCACCATGATTAGAAGATTATGTTCCGAGTTTCCAATGACACTAAACTATTATGGTCCATGGGTGTCTGTTTTTTGATGTATTATGTTTTCTACAAAATTAATGTAATATCCATGTACTTCAATATTGGGTCTCTACATAAATAATATTATTTTTCTACAAAGAAAACCAAACAGACCTTGCTTAATCAGGACAAGGTTCTAATGATCCTCCCGTTCCATACCATGTCATGGGTCGCATTCCATTATAGTTAAAAATAACTCCCAATTGAACCAATAAAGGTCGAAATGATATAAACTACAAAAAGGAAAAGGATAAACATCAACACCCACCCATGGAAACATGGTATGTCCCACATGCATGGGGCATTAATAACTCAAACACAAGATCTAAAAATATTTCCAACAATATCATAATCTACCATATACCATATACCAGGTTTTAAGACCCAAAATGAGGTTAAATAAAGTGCACTGACTATTAATACCCTAACTAGGTAATTTAAGGACAAGTGGACACCTTGGGAAATTTATTCCTTTGAACACGATGGAAAATCCATTAATTTGATTAATATTTAGGTATATAATAATTAATTTAATGATATCTCTATATAAAAATTTGGAAATGAAATTTTTAAACTTATTTAAGTCACACATGAGGGCTATAAAAAATTTAAGAAAAATAAAATGGAATTTAATCATCAATATTTTATATACTCATCATGCATTATAATAAATAAATTACTGAAATGTTTAATCACATTACTAACATTTTTAGGGCTAGAAAATATGTTGTTGATATTCTTAATATATAAATTCATCTGAAGAAAATATTTTAGGTTATTACATTTTCTTTTCCACCAAAGGTAATGAATATTCAAGAAGAAAATGATATCAAGAACATGTCGGTAGAAGAAATAATTGGATAACACGTGAGATATGAGATTACCATGTACTATAAAACTGAAAGGAATCACATGAATCAATGGAATTTAAGGAAAATAATATATTTTTTAATTTTATTACATCGATTTTTAATATTCAATTAGTGATTACAAAATTTCTCACTTGGCCCAAAAGGTAAACAAATCAATGAGAAAGAAGAAGGCTTCTTATCATTCCAAAAAAAATAGATTAAACATGGATAAGTTAATGTAACATTATATGAGTACAAGAAGAATAAAAACAATAAAAAATAGTTCCCACATTCAAAAATATATTAAATGAAATAAAAAATAAAGAAATCCATAAAAAATTTACATGGAGTGCTAGTGATGACTACATGTCCTCAACCAAATCAAGTGTTGATTTTTTCATGTCTCATGGGCTAAATTGAGGTGGATGATGAGGTAAATTTATCCATTTCTTTATATTTTTAATGTCATTTAAATATTGAGCATTTTTAATATGTTGTATGGAAACTTGAGGACATATTTTTAATAGTTAAAAAAAATTAAAATTACATAAAAGGAATTATAATCAAATGATTAATTAGAAGATTCTACTCTATAAAGAAAAGGATGAATTATCCTAAAAATTAAAAAATAAACCAAATGTATATAATCTATAATCCACTATTGAGGATCTTTATAAAACTCGTTCTATGTTCACTACTGTTGATAAAATTTTGAAAAAAAATTACAGGTTTCCAACATCATGTGAAAAATTGTATTGGGATTGGTTTTTCAAATCAATCTTACACTTCTAAAAATAATAATTTAATAATAGGATTCTATCAAAATAAATTCTGACATTTTTTTTTAAAAAAATTGGAATCTTATTTATGAATGTTATTGTATAAATTCTTTATATGGTGAACCCAAAAGGGTATATCTATCAACTAGTATTTCATTTGGAAAATATTTTACAAAATAAATACGGGTTACAAAATATCTTTTAGAAAACATTAGTAAACATAAATATATTTTGGTACTCATGGTTTTAGTATCTTGATATTTTTATATGAGAAATTTCGTATGATAAAAAACCCATGTACCTACATTGTACTTGTAGAATAGGTGATTGAGACACATGTGTATTAACTGTTATGAGTTCAACAATATTGAAAATCTTAATGGAAGTCATTTCACCATTAGTGATAGCTCAAAAAGTATGATCACTGGTATAGGTATTACTTCTTCTTAACATTATAATATTATCAAAGATTTTATGTATGTTAATGGTTTAATAAATAATTTTCGTAATATTAGTAAATTGGGTGGTAGTGGTTTTAACGTTTCTATTGAAAATGTGAATAGTATTATTTTTAATCAAAAGGAAATATGTTATTTTTTTCTTCTCTATTTCGAAATATTTATATTATTGATTTATAATATATTTCTAACCATATTTTTAAATTTTTACCTGTACAGGATAGTAATACAAAGATATTACATAGTTTCTATGATAATTATAGAGCACACACAGACTTTTCAATTTCAATTGATTTAAACTCGTACAAAATATTCCAATATTTCATTTCAAAACTGAAATTTTTTGTGAGGATTTTTAACTTGGTTTGAAATAAAAATATTCCTTTAAATATAAAATTATGGTTTTACCTTCTATAAAAGTAGAACTTGTTTACCTTTATTTATTTGGACCAACCCAACTTGTAAGTATAAGAGGTAAATCATACACTATGTAATTATCAATGATTATATAATATTTTCTAGGTTATCTTTCTTGGATCAAAATATTGAGGCTTGTAAATTAAATTACTAAATAAACCATGAAGGTCAAAAATGAAAAAGTTTACAAGATTATGTTCATTCAATGTGATCATTGGGGAGAGTCTTAAAATAAATATTTTGATGAACATTGTAATTCATAAGGATTAGTCATTATTTTTTCACTCCTGGGACCCACTAAAAACATATTAATGAAATATGTAATCAAACTATCCAAGATAATGAATAAACTATTTTGAATTAATTTAAACTCCCTAAGTATATTTTGGTTGAGGTATTCAATACCGCTTGTTTTACCTTGAACCATGTTCTCATAAAACACATTATTAAAAATACCCCTATGAGTTTTGGTAAGATAAAATACCTAAAGTTGGTTATATTAAGGTGTTTTAGTTTGAATTATATATTCTCAAAACAAAATAAAACATTAGAAAATTTTACCTCAAATTCGATGATCGTATAATTTTAGGAACTCTAACTAATGTAAATAGTACCAAATCTTTAACAAAGGACCATGACCATAAAATAATAAATTCAAATAATTTTTTTTGGGAATTTCCCTAAACATTATCCTCAAATCGATGATGTTGAGGTTGACCTAGAAAATATTAACTTCGTAGAACTACCTCCTTCTAAATAAATTGATATTGAGGAAGAACCACACTATATCCCTTTAACCAAGTTTTGGGTAAAATCGGAAGACCACCCTTTAGAAAATTTTATCCATGATTTTCAAGTTTGTAATCATAATAGAAGGTCAGTTTCAAATGAGGTTAAAAATATTTCTTTTTTAATAACATGAACTCATGAATATTGATAATTCCATTATAGATGAAAATTGGGTAATTGAAATATAAGTAGTATTGAACCAATATATAAGGAATAATTTTTTGACTCTTATTGAAAGACCTAATGATCATCCAATTATTATACCAAATTGGTTTTTAGAAACAAGTTTAATGAATAATGTAACATCACTCAAAATAAATCTATACTCATAGTTTGGTCTTATAATAAAGAATAAGGATTTTATTATAATGAGACCCTTTCACCATGACATATATTGAGTCCATTAGAATATTCATGTCATCTACCATCAACTTAAATTTTGTTTTGTTTTCAAATGGATGTTAAATGTAGGTTTTTTAATGGTTTTATAGAAGAATTTTTTTTATTTAACAACCTTTTGGTACTAAAGATTCAAAATATATAACTAAATTTAACAAAGGACGTTTTGGGTTTGAAACAAGTCCCATGTTATTGGTATAAATATTTATCTATATACCACTTATAATATTATTTTTACATGGGAAAAACAAATTAAACATTTTTAAACCTGTTTTCAATGATTTATTAATAATTAAAATATATGATTATGAATTTATTTGTGATTCCAAAATATATATATTTTCAATTATTTATTTATTTAAATAGAAAATTATTTGAAATGAGTTTTATGGGAGAAATAAAATTTTCCCTTAGTTTTTAAATTTCTAAAAATAAGGATAGTATTTTTCAATTCCTTGAAAAATAAAAAAAAAGAACTAATAAAAAGTTTTTAAATTGATCATGTAATGGAAATAAAAAAATTAGGAGTAAATTATGTAATACAATGTTGGGTAAAAATGGTAAATTTGTTGCAACAAGATTTATAAAGTTGTGATTCTGAGTCTTCTTCACCTTATCACGACCTAGCCAGAAAATATTTTTTGTGTCTTTCATTGTGATCATTTTCAAGACAATCCTAATAAATCTAAATTTAAATATCATTAAATAATATTTAAATATTTAAAAGGTTCTAAAAATATTAGTGTATTTTATCTAATACATTTTAACATAAATATTTTTTGGATTATGATTTTGGTGAATCCCAATTAGATAGGAAAAGTTCACTTGTGAATTATCACCTATATAGAAAATCCAAAGTCTCCTAGAGTAGTAAGAATCAAAATATCATTAATATTTCTATTTAAAAAGTGGAATATATAGCCACAAGGAGTTGTAACACCAAATTATTTGGATGAAAAAAAATATCTCACATAATGGGATTACATTGAACCATATTCCATTTAATTGTGTCTACATTAGTGAAATTTTTATTTCTATGAATGTTATTCAACACACACACACACTAAGAACATTAAACTTAGGAAACTATTTTTGAGAGACCACTTTGAAAATGGATATATCATGTTATAATTTATTATCACAGATCATTAATTGGATGATAAATTTACAAAACCCCTAGATTTGGATCAATTTGATTTTACTATGGGGTTAGGTATGGAACGCTTCTGAAACTCACTTTTCACTTAGGAAATCATGAAGTTTATTCATTTAATTATTTTATAAATGTTGTCTAAATTTAATATAATCCTCAATTTAATTATACTTTTACTATTTATTCATTTAATTAGACATAAATTTAAATATTCTATGATAGTTTTAAATTGTGTTTAGATACATCTTTTAACTTTTTTCATAGAATTTATTTTGTCATATTTTTTTAATTCTTGGTCATTTAATTTCCCACCTAATACTTGGTGGATCCTAACTAAGTATCTGGTGGAATTTATAGAACCAAGGTTTTAGAATTATACCCTTGTCTAGCAGTTCCCCTCACCAACTAGTCAATAGAATCGTCCCATCCCCATATGACCATTGTGGGGGTGGGGGTTTCTTATTTTAAACACCCATTCACCCACTAAAAATTAATTTTTCTTCTCCTCTATCATACCCCATCCATCCTTATCCTCAATTTCCTCATCTATACCTCATCATTTGAAAGTTACCCTGGTTTAATACTTCTTTTCCTTTATTTTTCTTTCAATTCTCTTTTCTTCCTATTGTTCTAAGGTCGGTTTCTTCACTAAAAAACCCTTTCTATAATTTTTTCTTGTTTCTATACATTTTTCCACTATATTAAATCATACTCATGATTTCTCTACTAAATATAAGAAAAATTAATAATAACTTTCATCCCCTCCTTCAGTTGAGAAACATAATCCAAATTGGCATGAATAAATATCGTTATATCTGAAAGGATTTTATATACTAACTTTTTATAAATTATCATCATGATTTTAAAATAGTTAATAAATTTAAAGGGGGTAATTTCACCTTCTTACAACTATCTAGATATTATTTTTATGCCTATTAAATCAAGGAATTTTATGCACATATTTTTTTAACATGATAATGATTAGGATTATATAAATTCATATTTTAATTGAAAATCTTTATTTTTTACCTCACATGAAATAGAAAATTTCATTGGAATTCCAAAACTGGGTCTTTATTCCTCTTCCCAGGGTGTTTTTCTATATGACACTACCTTTAATAAAAAAAACTAATCATCAAATTATCTTGGTCAATGACTTATCTTCTTTGGTCAGGCTCATGGACCTCTATCTCAATAATAGAATTAATGAAAGGTATATTTAAACATCAATTGATCCCCATCTTCATGACCATGAAACTAAAAATTTTATTGATAATTTAAGTCTTATATTATATTATGATTGATGTCTATTTTAATATTCTCATGATGATGCTCCTGATGAGGGGAAGATACCATCTTGAGATGCTCCTTTTCAGGCTCAAATTCTATGATGGGGGACTTTTACCAATGACATGAATCTCTATCAAGAAGGGAATGATCCCCACTTTACCTCATTTTAGATGAAATTTTATTTATGACTCGTTAACATAGTGCATTCCACATCTACTCATCATGGACACATGAACCGGGTCACTTCCTCCCACTATGAGTGCATAGACCATATATATTAGAAGACTCGAGAAGTTGTATGATATACCCAATCTGAATTTTCCAATCATAGTCACCATTACCAACCTACTAATAATGAATAGAATTTTATTACTATCATTTTATATAGTTATTGGCTCTATTATGGAATTTTTTTGGATGTGTATGGATATTTTATATTTATTACATAGACCACTATTTTTGTATGGGTTTATTTTTAAATATTGATTATCTATTATCAATTAAATTTTTTATGAGATTTTATTAATCAAAAATGGGGATAATGGTATAGAAATGATTTATCTAAGGCTTATTTCACTAAATGTTTGTTTAATTTACTTCAGTAGTTCAATTTTTTTTCAAAAAAAAATTGAAAATAAAATTTCATTAAAATCCATTAAATGATAATTTTTGTACTCGTATATTAAGTTTTTGAGTATCATAATTCATTTTAAAAAAACTTTTTAATTTCATTATTAAATAATGAAATTATTTTATAAATAATCATAAATGTATTTATTAGTAATGAATCTAGTATTTTCCTAACTCTTTAGGTTACCTTTTATTTTAGGTGTTTGTTATCATTAAATGGGGGAGACTTTTGTACCTCTCACTTTCCTAGATGTTTTAATGAAAAAATTATATTTATTGTTCTAACCATTCAAATTGATGTTATTTTAGTTATTATTGTTTTCTTATCATCTTAGGAGGTTATCCAACTAATCGATTGGTTCAATATGAGTTTAGAATGCCATTTTGAAGGCCCTCACTAGGAAAAACTACTAGCTACCCATATGAAAAATCACCGGACATCTAGTTGGAAAAACAAAAGCAGTTTCACACTGTCATTTCCCAAATGATTAACCCCTGGTTGGCCACCAACCATCCATGGGGAAGTACTGTGTCACCTACACACTATATATCCCCACTTTTATTCTGGTTATGGCAAGATATCCTACTACCTATCAAGTAGATTCTAGTGGTCGGCCAGTGGATCTTTTATAGAACATAAAACTAGACATTTTATGTTTATCCATATAGACAAAAACACTTATCAATGGATCTCATATACTCCCAACACCTATAAACCCACCATGGTTCATTTAAAGGATATAAATACACCTATAATAAATCTTAGACACTTCTGATAAATATTTCTGATTCTCTTGAGCTATTTGTGTGCATCCCAAGATGTAATCAATTTCTCCCTCATACGTTATCTCTATTTCAATAATTTTTTATATTTAAATATTTATAATATAATTGATAGTGTGTTATAAAGTATTTTTCTTAAAAACTCTCCTTCTCATTCTTCATATGTGGTCACTTCCAACAAAGTGAGGGTTATTAGGATTCTTAAATTCACTTTTTAAAATTAATAGTTTTTGAGTTTCTTGATATCACCATATAAATGAATGTGTTATTTATTTTATTGATATAACCATTTAAAATAATGTTTCTAGTAATTTTTATTGGGATTCTTGATAGAACCAATTAAAAATAATGATTTTTTAGGTTCTTGGATATTATTGAATCCTAGAGATAACGGAACCTTCAAGCCTTTGAGGGGAGAATATATAAACACTTTTATTGAGAATTGGTCAAAATCATTTATCATTTTTAATTATCCATTTTCATATTCCTATTAAATTATCCTTTTAATTTTTTTCTTAGTATTTAATTTTAAATATTTCATTTTTTTCATTGAATTTATTTTAAATTTTAAAATGAAATTCACCCCTTCCCCTCTTTCCATCCTAATTAGACCAATAGGTCACATTCGGTAGTTCCCAAATCTCCCAATCCTCTACTCTCTATTCTTGTTAAGATTTATTTCAAACCCAAATTATATATTATAAGGTTCTTTATATACTAGAGGATTACTATTTTTGAATATGAAATTAATTAATTAATTAATTAATTTGACTAATAAACTATGGAAGGGAATGACTACACCTAGGGAATTATGTTGTAGAAACAATGGACATTCCATGATATAATACCCCACACCGTGACCAAAACCCATTATACAATGACCATGACTCTTTTTTAATACAATTCAGTATCAGACTCTTCTGGATCACACACCCTATTGTGATATGAAGAATATATAGCAATCCAATCCTTCACATTGTTACACCGTAGGCCATGTCTTGACACCATTTATCATGGTGTGACGTCTCATTATATTTTTAATATATAAAATACATACAAACTATCTTAGAAACCCCATGAACCTGAAAAAAATGACGAACCATCTCACTGACGTACATAAAAAATATTATTCAAAACAATCCAAAGTTAAAAATAGAAAAAAAAACTAAGGTCACTAGAGAAATACTCCCTATCCTTTTCATGAAGAAAAGTTTTTATGTTGGTAAATTAAATATTTTAGAATTCATGTCACTCTTATTTGATCCATGAAATAGAAATTTTATACCAAAACATTTTACTATGTAGCATAATTTTTAACTTCAACTACATCCTTCCAATAAAGTTAAAATTAATAATAATAAAATATATAGATTTGAACTAATTATAGAATATTCATAACCACCAGATGCCTATTATTTCTCTAATTCAGGACTTTGAGTTTTTCAAGAATTCCAGTCTCAAAGAAAAAGAGTTAACTTCTTTTTTGCAACATTGAGTCACACAAGGAATGAAGAACGCACAAAGAAAAAGGAATATCTACCAATAATGAAAAATCACCTTACGCATGACAGATGTCCTAAAATGGAACTATAAAAAATGAACAGATAAAATTCCATAATATAATATCCACTACACAATATTAATTTTGTTCTTTGTGATCAACTGGTGATCTCATTAATTAATCTAAAAGTATGGGAAATAAGGTTTTTTATTGTATAATAAGATAAATGTTATTAATTTACAAAAAAAATATTATTTAAAATAGAAACAAATACATAGAAAGATTCAATAATTTCAATTTAGTTAGATGGTTCTAAAATAATTCATACATAAAAATTTTTCTCCCAAAATTTAATCATTTGAAAATACATTTTCATTAATATGAATTATATAAAATACAAAATAAGGATAATAGGTGGATTCTATAAATGGTTTATCCAAATAATCAACATGATTGAAATATTACATCTTACCCACAGTTAAGGGAAAAAAGGTCGACTTGTTTATCTATACAAAAAACATAATGGTTGTTGACAACAATCACCATTTCAAAAAATATATAGAATTTATAAAGTATATATGTTAGTGGAAAATTAAAAATACATTATAAATTTGTTATTAGTTTTACATTGATAAATAACATGACGAAAATCTTGGGAGAGGAACCATCTTCGCATCTATTGTAATATTTAGAAATAGATTTAGGAGGACCTAAGATTTTTTTAATTTAAGTCAAAATGATCTTTCATTACATAGTGACTAATCAAAATTCAATAAAATCTAAAACTATGTGGCCTATAACTCATTATCAATGATTTTAACTTATCAATCACCATAAAATGTGAAGATTACTAGAGATAAAAAATATATAATTCCAAAAGATATATCATACTACAAATCTTAAATCTATCCTTCAAAGAATTTTTCATTTAAACCCATTTATTAAAGCCTTTAAAACTCCACTATTATATGGGGTTCACACATACCAATTATATATGTCATTAATATCATTTTTTATATTAAAATATTAAAAAACAATATTTCAATATATTTTGTAAAAATTCATAAATTTAATATATATATATATATATATACTCTCAACCATTCATATAGAAATTATCTCATGACACAACTCCATATCTGATGATAACTAACCTCAAACAAAATTAATAAAATTCATCCTCATGTTCTATAAACTCTAACATGAAACCTGCAAAATTATTACTGTGATGAAATTTTAAACATTCATGTCATCAACAGACCACTACAAAGTACTCTTAATGATAATAATTAAAAAATTTAAACAGTAAAAAATAAATTCATAAATCGGGTGAGATATAGAACATTATATTGTTAATATAATAATAAAAAAATCTAAAATTATTTTACACATACACCAAAAATGATTCCATGATAGAGAAGAATAACCATAAATCGTCAACAAGACTAGTGATCTTAGAAACAACAACTAGACTGCTTGTTTACGAAGTATTAAACCCACCCATCCTGTTTCACACAAGCATAAGTAGATAAATAAATGGTAATCTGACATTGGAATGAAAAGAAAAATCATATAAAGTAGGTAACCAATATTATAAGTTTGAATCATTCATATTGGAGAACCATAAGAAAAATAATCTAAATAAAACAAACAATGACATATAAAAAGACAAATCATCTATAGTAGGTAACCAATATTTTATACAAAAAGTAATATTCATTGAAATCCAATGTTAAATTACTCCATTAAAACCTATAAGGGATAACTAAAAAAGTTTACTGTCAATAATAAAACTATTAGATATAACAATGGATCTCATTGAGTTTGAAAGTGTTCAAACAAATAGAAATCATAAGCATGACTCACCCAACTAAGTTTTACTTTCTTTAAAAGAAAATAACATATAGTGATTTTGTCCTAACTTATCTTTCCACATAAAATGATTATAGGACCCATAAATCTCATATTATTTTTGTATTTTTAATTAGTTTGTAAAATATTTATTTTTATTTATTTTTATTTTTAAAAAAAGGAAGGACTTTTTGTAATCCCACATGGATTGGAATGGAAAACTTTATTCTATTAACTCTATATTTTATATCCATTAGGTGGGATCTAGGTCATTTAATCAATCGAGTGTGATTATATGGGCATGATTAAATCTAGAGAATTGAGTGATTTCTATGAAATGAATCAACCAAATTTGTATGGGGTATGAAAACATATCTGAATTTGTGTTTCCATGCATATAAAATGGAGTTACCATGGGATAGGAAAGTTATTTCTTGACCTTTCGGAAGAAATAAAACCCTTATTATAACAATACATTCTTCTAAGAGCATTAAATAATAGTCACTGAAATTTTTTGGTTGAAAAAAAACTATTTATTAATCACTTATTTCTTTGGATTCTTTAAGGGCCACTATCCACTCAGTACTTGTGTAGAGTATCAAGTCGCCATTGTATCTTAAATAGGATTCCTCAAAAACCCATTTTAAAAATGATTTGGTGGGGTTAATGTTCTATTAATGTGAAAGAGAACATAACACACCTCAGTGATTCCATTTTACTATCATCCAAGAATAAATATATCAATTATCCAATAATATCAACTATGATATTAAGAGTAGATTCAATCTATTATACCCACAATTTACTATAGTGAGTGGTACCATGGGTTGGTGTAAATAAGGGTATGATACTAATTCATGTTTCCCCACATCCCCATGAAACTCTCATATTCATAATCATTATTGACTTCACTTGTTAGTAGTTTCACTCTTGTGTTCATCAGTTATATGTTGATATGACTGTCCAATGTTCTTATGTTATTTGTATTCTAATAATATTGATGATCGCTCAATCCATATGTACTAATTATCAACCCGTAAAATATTAGATAAGCAATCACACGAGGCCAAATAAATTTAACTAGTTCACCCTCAATAGACGACATCTAAGGATCACACACAGTTGTGGTATCAATGTTCCAAAATCCACTAATAACCATTTTTTGGTGGATTTATGCTAGGTTAGTCTTATTTTAGAGTCATTATCCTTATAATATTTTGGGTAATCTCACTTACACCCAAAGTTCACTATCTTTTTCCCATCCCTTTTTTCCCTATTTTAGTAATTAATGTTCATTGACATGTAGGCCAATCCATGACTTCATTATCCAACTACTATTTCACCCATTAGTGTTCATTGACCTTTACACCACTCTTTCACGACATGATTTTGAACATCACCATTGTAGAAGCTTTAAATTCCCTATTGAACTAGTCTTCAAGGAATACTAACTTCCATTATAAAAGTCTTTAATGAGTACCGATAATTTTATGTATTTTTCACATGATATCAATACCCAATACACACTTTAACACAACCTTCAAATACTTCATGAAACATTACACCTTTTTAAAAAAATTCAATATTTTGTGAACATTACACTTTTTTGAAACTCACAACCTGTCATGAATAATACTAAAAATTTATTAAACCCCCTTGGATAGATTAGAACAAGTCATTTATTAATATAATTAATGTTATTTTGAATTCTTCACATAAGAAAACCCTTCACACAATTATTTTTCAAATTTAAAAACTTCATTTCTTTAATGGGTAAGGTGTCTAAAATTGGGGTAATAGGATCATATTTATTGATGTTGTCATCCCTTCATGAAACATTCTTGTTCACTTCCACCTTTACACAAAACTCTTCATTATTTTTATGTAAATTACTTTCTTACAAAACTTTTGGGCATATATTCCATTCACATATTCATAAAAAATACATGGCTTCATCGCATAACTTTTTTCCTTCGTGAATCTTACCATCTTCATGAAAATAACCTTAATGAATAAATAAATCTTTCATGAATTCAATTTATTTTCAATGTTTGGAGGAGGTAGTCTTGAAACTTCGTTTTCTTGAAAAAAAATTAACTCTTTATTTTTTTATCAAGATTACCGCTGTTGTGAAAATCACTACCATGAATAAATAAATAATTATCAAACTTAACACCTTTTCAATTTTTCAATGAGACCTGCTCAAATATTTAATTTCAATAAAATTCATGAAACTTATTATAACTTTTATGCAATTTCATTAATTCTGTAAAAATACTACATTTTCTATTTTTTCTGTGATGGCTTGGAATCAACATGTTCATAAACCTTCTGATTTGAATGATTCGTATTCATTTTCCCTATTTTATTTCACTAAACTCCTAAATTCACATAGACACTTCCAAACCCATTTATTTATGAATACATAATGTTCTACGCTGTATTCAATATTATCCATGAACTTCTCATGATGCATCTCTTTCTAGGTGCTCCACTTTCATTGATAGATTCAAAATATCACTCAGTATTATCATCATTGACTTTTACATCACTCATATTTCTTTATGAAATCTACCACTTTCCCTTCATAAAGAACATCATATTCTCATAATAATATAACATCATTCACTTCATTAGGAAAATCACCATCTTAGACAACTATTGATGTGTTGAATAGAAAATCCAACAATCTCCATAAAACCATGTCAATGGAAACATTATATCCATCATTTCAAAAATGATATATTTGAAAATGATAGGGTTGAAAACGAATCCATCACATAGCACATGGAAACACAATTTATCATTGTTTTCCAATAATCTCTCCATTTGGAATTGTTGGAAATACATTCACGAATCCTTTTCCTTTATCTCGATAGATACCACCTGATAAACCATTTCCAATACTAAATTTTCATTAATTCCAATACAATCTATTAATTATTTTTGTCGATCAATATCAACTATTGCACAATTAATGGAAAATGAGAATACCACTACTTTAACTCCATTTGGAAACTTCATTCATCATGAAATATTTCCCAAATTTGTATTCATTAAATGAACTTCTTCAGCATCATCAAAATTATATCCTTCACTTCATACTCCCCTTATGAAGGGTTGGTAAGGAACACACATGAATACATGATCCTCTCTACTCTTAGAGAAAACTATAAATGTATTCATGATACATTATTTACCCACATTTACATTAAATTAAAAGTATATTTGTTACTATATCATCAAGATTTACTGAATATGGAATCTATATAATCACATACCTTAGAAAATAAGGGTGTCACTTTCAGAATTGTTATTATTCTCCCCATATATTTGTTACGTTATACAATATAATATTCTGTTATTTTATCGCAATGAGACCATGTATTTTATCATTTAATTTTTTTCCCTTTATAAAAAAATTTCATTGGGGTATTTATAATTATTAACCTATAACAACATGTTCCTTACATTAGACAATGAATGATAATACTCCAACTATGATATGATACTCCTAATTTTGTTAGTCCCACTTGTTATATCCAAAAAATCAATTCTTATCCTACATTATTTATTTATATGTGGGTGTAGGTTTGATAAAACTATCTATCTCAAAAACACCTTTCTATTGTTGTTTCCTTCAGTATGATTTTGGGTGGGTGAACATACAACTTATAATAGAGCCATCAATAAGATATCTAACCTTAATAATTTTTTTATGTAGTTTTGGAAATTAGAGATAATGTTAATAACATATTCATTATCCATTTCACTCAATTATATCTATATAACTCAAATGCCCAAATAAATTTAGCTTATTTCAGTTAATTTTTCTAGATTTCTTCTTCAACTCTAGAAACCAATTAGATACTAATTATTAAAAATGATTAAAACTATCATAAACACAAACATGGTAGATAATATTATTCATTAAATCTTTCTTGATAATAAATGTTGAAATGATGAATCATTTTTTAGCTTTTGAGACAAATTTCTTAACTGTTCATGGTAATTGATTTATTATATCATTTATATGGTGTATTTACTAGTTTACTGGGGAAACCATGTATCATATTTTCATCTCAAAACTCCCACTTCATTTCTCATATTTATCCATCCATAGTAACCTCTTATATCGTTATAATATGATAGTGATTTCAAATATTGTATAAAAACAATTAAATGTGACATATCATTTTGTTCCTACTTCTATATTTTTATATCTTCATGATTTGATGTTAGAGAAATCTTGTTCTATCGACATCAAATGAAATATTAACTTTCGAATATTTATTTTAATCATTTTGAAGCCTCATTACTATTTTGTTTCTTATTCTACTATCAATGATTTTGATTCCATATATATCTAATCTTTTATGTTTAATTAATTGAATATTTTGAAATTCTGTAGCACAATAAAATACTAATTTTCATTTTTTTAATAAAGCTTCCAAATGAAACATATCTCCCATAAGACCAGAAACACTTCAATGGTCATTAATATAATTCAAACACAAAGGGATGTGTGATATTTCACTTCATCGATTTGAGGAATGAGGCGGGTTTTGATAAACCAACCCTTTAATATCATATTTTCAATTTCCCCTTTTTGGAATTGATGAAATGAATTTCATAACTGCATAAACCACTTATTGTTACTGATATTTATTCATGGTAAACTTGTTTACTTCCATTAAATATGATCCCCATTGAGTGATTCAACTTAGAAAGCTTCATTTTGGATGTTTTATCTCGGATTATCCTTTCCTGGCTTGGGAATTTCCATTTTTTATAGACCAAATCCAAAAAAATTATTCCTCAGGTACTCTTACTACCATGTTTCTCCACACATGTTACTAATTGGATCTATCTTCAATATTCCTTCATACATACTTTTTTATCCCTCCCTAATTTATCATCTTTCACAAACAATTTTTTGTTTTAGGATGTCTCTTTCACAAAAGTGGATTTTGGTGTCCTTTCAGTTTTCGCAATATTATTTTTTAATTCTAAGAACCTTTTTGTTCAACTAGTGATTTGTAAATAGTGGAAAAGGTACCACCCACGTTGTGTTTTATTAATGTAGTTCATTAAAGAACCGAAATTAATATTCCATTAATTCAGTGAGTGTCGTGGTTACACAACCCAAGGGTCATGTCATTAAATGAATCCCATTATAGCCTAATGTTACACTATGGTCCTGCCATCTACTTCTCAATGGTGAGAAGATAATCAAATAACTCATGGAGTTATTTTTTTTGTATAGCCCAAAAATGAACTTTTTCATCTGACCCTTTCTAGTCGAAGTTAAGCTTTGCCTAAGTGAACCTCAGTGCTACAAATTCAATGGTTCCATCGTATTTTTAAACCGAGAACCAGTTCAAAAGATAGAAATTATCACATGCACATTCATTGAAAGTACCTTAAAAAAGTTCAAAAATTAATAATAGTCACCCTCGAGCCACGCCAGTCAAGTTTAGGCCTTACCTAATGGGAACACGCTCTCACAAGCTTAATGGTACTCTCATATTTCCAATCTGAGTTATCATTTAGGAGTTATAATGATTTGAAAACAAAATAATTATTAGATAATTATTTTATTCACAACCAAAAACTAACTCCCACTTTTGGCCCGCACCGACCAATATTAGGATTTTCCTAAAGAAATAACTCCCTCATGAGTTTAGTGGTGGTGTCATATTTTTATTCTGAGTCACTATTCATGAGTTATAATCATTTGAAAAATAAAATAACTTTATTTAATTAATTTATTTACAATTATTCCATTTTTGGGTTTTCTCACTAGAGGTATGTGCCGACAAAACTTAAGTCGAGCCTGGGGTAAACCTACCATCCTGAACGTAACGGTGCCCTTGGATTTCTGACATGGGAAAACATTTAATATTTATTCTACTTTTTTCGGAAAACTGCTCATGCACGCTTTTTAAAGATTAAAATTTTTCAACAGATCATTCTGGGCACTCTGGGTTTTGGAATCATGTGATGTTAATTTTGGCAGACTTATAATAATTCCATGTAATTAAAAAAATTATACCAAATTTATGGTTCTTTACATTCTCCCCATCCCATGGCCTTACGTCCCCACTACTACAAAAATGGGCAATAACAGCGCTAAAATCGGGCTTTAACAGTGCTAGAAAAGCGCTGTAAAGCTCAGCGCTGATAAAGGGGGGGGGGGTCCTTTAACAGCGCTTTTTTAGCGCTGTTAAATGTCACCTTTAACAGTGCTAAAAAAGCTCTGTTAAATGTCATCTTTAATGGCGCTAAAAAAGCACTGTTAAAGGATACCTTTAACAGCGCTAAAAAAGCGTTGTTAAATCCCTGCCTGCTGCTAATAAAAAACCAGCACTAGTACAGCCAGCCGAGTAGACCTGCACAAAAACCAGTATATCAACCACAGACCTGCACAAAAACCAGTATATCAACCACAAGCATGTCATCAACCGATCACAACCCAACCAAACAGTGTTCTTACCATGAGTTAGATACCATCTACCCAGAAACCAAAACTACCTCATTACATAGTATCACAAAATATTCCTACACAACTCAGAAGATAAATACTAGAACATTCCACTATGCATTGTTTCTCCTTGGATTGCCACTTGGTTTTGACAAATCGTGCAGAGCCCGTGCTCCTTGAATCATTCTGCAATACATAAAAAGGATATCCTAACTCTCCCAACCATCACCCTTAGTAATTATGTATATTAATACAAAAAAGGTAACATATCATAAATTGGGGGACTGTAATGAGACATCAAGATTAACATTCTATATATAGGATCGATGTCTGGTAGGATTGGTTGCGTTGATTCATGACTCTACCTGGACCTCAAAAATAGATATATGATCTCACTCCAGGACTTTCAGAGAGACTCCAACTATGTCTAGGACGTCCTGCTGAAGCGATCGTACTACCGTAAGTCGGAAAAGATACCAAAACCATCCTAGGAAGGATCATGGGAGCCAACCCTAATGAAATATGTCATTGATATAGTGTTCAAAGAGATCAATCATGGTACATAAAATTATGTGTCATTTAAAGGGTCACATGCCTTGTCGCTTTACCCTGGGTAACTCCAATGTTCAACTGCCTGTGTGAATATACATGTCATATCAATAGGAAATTACATGGCATGTTAAAAAACATATACGTGTTACCCTTTGATCTTGTGTCCTCTTATGCACCCTTTCCCTATGTTAGTACATGACGTTGATCTCGTGTGATTCTTCCTGTGTATCTGTACAAGGGATAAACTGCGTAGCTGGCTCATTAAAGACGTGTAGTGGGATCTATTCCATGTAGGAAAGCCATGTAATCCACCCCATGTTTGTGTATCTCAAAAATTCATGCCAAGTCTTGGGGGAGGGTCTACACTACATGTGAGGTGGATATCTCAGTTGTTGATTTCAATTAAAAATAAGTCCATTTTGAACAAAACAAAGGCACTTTGAGTGGTGTCGACCACACCGGGCCTCGGATTGAGTCGGGGTTGACTCATACACATCAAATTTGACCCATGGATCATTGTCCTTAAGTTTCAATAGAATCCGAATGCGTTTGGTCAGTTTTCTGTATGTCAGTTGTTGATTTCTCACTTAAAATTAAGTCCATTTTTAACAAAAATAGAGGCACTTTCAGTGGTGTCGGCCACACCGGGCCTCGGATTGAGGCGGGGTTGACTTGTACATGTCACATTTGACCCATGTATCGTTGTTATAAAGTTTCGACAGAATCCGAATGCGTTTGGTTGGTTTGTCGTATGTTAGTTGTTGATTTCACTTAAAATTAAGTCCATTTTTAACAAAAAACAGAGGAACTTTGAGTGGTGTCAGCCACACCGGGCCTTGGATTGAGGCAGGGTTGACTCGTACACGTCACATTTGAATCATGGATCGTTGTCCTTAAGTTTCAATAGAAACTGGATGTGTTTGGTCGGTTTGGTGTATGTATGTAAAATATTGTCCATTTTAAACAAAATACATACACTTGGAGTGATACCAGCCACACCGCGTCTCGTATTGAAGCAGGTTTGACTCGTACACATCACATATGTCCCATGGATCATTGTACTAAAGTGTTAAGACAATCCTAAGGCGTTTGGTCGGTTTCCCGTATGTCAGTTGTTGATTTCACTTAAAAATAAATCTATTTTGAACAAAATAGAGGCACTTTGAGTGGTGTCGGCCACACCGGGACTCGGATTGAGTCAGGGTTGACTCTTACACGTCAAATTTGACCCATGGATCATTTACCTTATGTTTCAATAGAATCCAAATGCGTTTGATTGGTTTTCCGCATGTCAGTTGTTGATTTCACTTAAAAATAAGTCCATTTTGAACAAAAGAGAGGCACTGTGAGTGGTGTCGGCCACACCGGGCCTCGGATTGATGCGGTGTTGAATCTTACACGTCACACATGAGTCATTGATCGTTGTGAAAAAGTATCAACGCAATCAGAAGCCGTTAGATCGGTTTGGCGTATGTACGTAAAATATTCTCCATTTTAAACTAAATACATACACTTGGAGTGATACCGGTCACACCGCTCCTCTGATTGAGGCGGGGTTGACTCGTACACGTCACATTTGACCCATGGATCATTGTCCTTAAGTTTCAATAGAATCCCAATGCGTTTGGTCGGTTGGTCGTATGTCAGTTGTTGATTTCACTTAAAATTAAGTCCATTTTTAACAAAACAGTGACACTGTGAGTGGTGTCGGCCACACCGGGCCTCATATTGATGCGGTGTTGAATCGTACACGTCACACATGAGTCATTGATTGTTGTGAAAAAGTATCAACGCAATCAGAATCCGTTAGATCAGTTTGGCGTATGTACATAAAATATTGTCCATTTTAAACTAAATACATACACTTGGAGTGATACCGGTCACACCGCGCCTCTGATTGAGGCGGGGTTGAATCTTACACGTCACATTTGACCCATGGATAGTTGTACTTAAGTTTCAATATAATCCCAATGTGTTTGGTCGGTTTGTCGTATGTCAGTTGTTGATTTCACTTAAAATTAAGTCCATTTTTAACAAAACAGTGACACTGTGAGTGGTGTCGGCCACACCGGGCCTCGGATTGATGTGGTGTTGAATCATACACGTCACACATGAGTCATTGATCATTGTGAAAAAGTATCAATGCAATTAGAAGCCGTTAGATCAGTTTGGCGTATGTACGTAAAATATTGTCCATTTTAAACTAAATACATACACTTGGAGTGATACCGGTCACACCGCGTCTCGGATTGAGGCGGGGTTGAGTCGTACACGTCACATATAACCCATGAATCGTTTTCCTAATGTGTCAACACAATCCGAAGGCGTTTGGTCGGTTTCCCGTATGTCAGTTGTTGATTTCTCACTTAAAAATAAGTCCATTTTGAACAAAACAGAGGCACTTGGAGTTGTGTCAGCCACAACAGGCCTCAGATTGAGGCGGGGTTGACTTGTACACGTCACATTTGAAGGTGAGTATGCATACACGATAGTTGAACTTCTTAGAGAAGGGTTTATGGAAGAGTATAAAAGACATGAATCAATGAAGATCATTAGAGTGTTGGAGCAAATGTGGTTGCTACAAACAATGTGGAAATCATCTTGTGCAAAGCGACCTAAGTTACAACTTGCAGGCATTGTACTCTATTTTTTTCTGGAAGGTTTCAGTTTAAATGCATTTTGGAATGATACCTTCCATAAAAAAATAGAGTAAAATACTTGTAAGTTGTAACTTAGGTCGCTTTGCACAAGCCGATTTCCACATTGTTTGTAGCAACCACATTTGCTCCAACACTCTAATGATCTTCATTGCTTCCTGTCTTTTATACTCTTCCAGAAACTCTTCTCTAAGAAGGTCAACTATCGTGTATGCATACTCACCTTCAAATGTGACATGTACGAGTCAACCCCACCTCAATCTGAGGCCTGTTGTGGCTGACACAACTCCAAGTGCCTCTGTTTTGTTCAAAATGGACTTATATTTAAGTGAGAAATCAACAACTGACATACGGGAAACCGACCAAATGCCTTCGGATTGTGTTGACATTTTAGGACAACGATTCATGGGTCATATGTGATGTGTACGAGTCAACCCCGCCTCAATCTGAGACGCGGTGTGACCGGTATCACTCCAAGTGTATGTAATTTGTTTAAAAGGGACAATATTTTACATACACACGCCAAACCGATCTAACGGCTTATGATTGTGTTGATACTTTTACACAATGATCCATGACTCATGTGTGACGTGTATGAGTCAACCCCACATCAATCCAAGGCCCGATGTGGACGACACCACTCACAGTGTCTATGTTTTGTTAAAAATGGACTTAATTTTAAGTGAAATCAAGAACTGACATACGGAAAACCGACCAAACGCATTCGGATTATGGTGAAACTTAAGGACAACCAAGATATGAATTAGAACGCTCATGATACATAGATTAATTCACTGCCCCCCTTCGAGAATGATCTGAATCCCAAACCATGACAACATTATGTTTTTCCTTGAAAATTCTCTTAGCGAAGTGGAATGGTAATAGCTGCACACATGAAGAGACAAGTAGAGACGCAAAATCACAAGAGTGAGTTGCCATTCCAGTTCGCCAAGAGAATTTTCAAGGAAAAACATAATGCTGTCATGGTTTGTCCTTCAGATCATTCTCGAAGGTGGCCAGTGAATTTCTCTATGTATCATGAGCGTTCTAATGCATATCTTGTTTGGAAGATCATTGTAGTGGACAACGATCAAAAAGTGGGGAATGTGTGCATATCTGAGAATGTCTTTAGTAGTGTCCCTCAAAATGTCTTTAAACTGACCATCTCGTGATGTATCTAAATTTGTGACTTTCTTTTAAATAGTGACTCTTTTCAGAACTGCGTGATATGAAGGTATTTTGGAGATTTTACTGGTTCATGCATGATATGAAGGTATTTTGGAAATTTTACTGGTTTTTTTGTCCAAAGGCCAAAGAAATGTGGTCCATCATTCTTGCATGTTACTCGTACACGTCACCAAGGACCCGTGGATCGTTCTCCTAAAGGATGAAGGCAATCCGGATGCGTCTGGTCAGATTTACGTAGGTCAGTTGTTGTTTCCAATTAAAGTGGTGTCCATTTTTAACAAGAGAGCGACCCTTTGGGTGGTAGCGGTCACACCGTGCCTCGGATTGAGGCGGGGTTGACTCGTACACGTCACCAAGGACCCGTGGATCCTTCTCCTAAAGGATGAAGGCAATCCGGATGCGTCTGGTCAGATTTACGTAGGTCAGTTGTTGTTTCCAATTAAAGTGGTATCCATTTTAAACAAGAGAGCGACTCTTTGGGTGGTAGCGGTCACACCGTGCCTCGGATTGAGGCAAGGTTGACTCGTACACGTCACCAAGGACCTGTGGATCGTTCTCCTAAAGAATGAAGGCAATCCGGATGCATCCGGTCGGATTTCCGTAGGTCAGTTGTTGTTTCCAATTAAAGTGGTGTCCATTTTAAACAAGAGAGCGACCCATTGGGTGGTAGCGGTCACACCGTGCCTCAGATTGAGGCGGAGTTGACTCGTACATGTCACCAAGGACCTGTGGATCGTTCTCCTAAAGGATGAAGGCAATCCAGATGCGTCTGGTCGGATTTCCGTAGGTCAGTTTTTGTTTTCAATTAAAGTGGTGTCCATTTTAAACAAGAGAGCGACCCTTTGGGAGGTAGCGGTCACACCGTGCCTCGGATTGAGGTGGAGTTGACTCGTACACGTCACCAAGGACCCGTGGATCGTTCTCCTAAAGGATGAAGGCAATCCAGATGCGTCTGGTCAGATTTCCGTAGGTCAGTTGTTGTTTTCAATTAAAGTGGTGTCCATTTTAAACAAGAGAGCGACCATTTTAGTGGTTCAACATTCTTGCATGTTGCTGGTGCATATCATCTGTTAAAATGGAAAAATGACTCATTGGAGAAAGAATGTTTTATTTAATAACAATTACAATTTTTCTACAAACATTTACATACAACAATATTTCATCTTCTGATCCCCTTAACCCCTCTCAAAAATGACCACCAATTGTACATGTCCCCAAGTCATATCTTCATTGTATTTGTGTACAATCTTTCATCAGGTATGCGGCACACTCGTTTCTGAACACATCTATATCGTCTTGTGAGTATGATAATTTTCGGCAGTCATAGTAGTACTGCAAAATAAAAAAATAAAGAATTAATAAATAACTTAAACGAACTAGTAGTTGTTTTTGAAAATACCTCTTTAAGGATGCTAGTTTGCTGATGAAAAACGATCTCTTTCATAAATTTACAAACATAATAACCGCAATCATTATCGTTTTTTTGTTTTGGACACTGCAAAAAAATTGATCATTAGGAGAATAAATAACTTGTGTTGAGATGTGTTTGGATAGTGAAATTTTATTATATATACCCTGATATTTGTCCAGACGTAGTACTTGCTCGCCTCCCTATGCTTAACCCCTATCCTCATTCCTTTTTTAGACGATATTGACACACAGCCCTATCATAACAGAATCCTTATTAAAAGATAATAAAAATTATATTACTTGATGTTTATACCTAAAACGTAAGATGTAGTGTCTTACAGATTCACAAACTCCATCATGTATGGTCGGTTTGAAGGATATCCTAGCTTTGAATCCAGAAAATAAATCTTCGGAGTATCCAAGTTCACCGCAATTAGCAACCAATGTTGCCTAAAAACACAAAAAGGAATAAGTAATAAAAAAAGTTAAAATATAATTGATATTCTTTAATCGTAGAGTATTACCCCTGCATGGTTGGTATTAGGAAAAGTCTGTCATCTGTAATCTTGCGTTCAAATGTTTTCAGCAAGTCGTTCACTATTGCATCCCTTTTTGATGACTCTATTTTTGTTTGGTGTGTTGATGTGATATGAGGACTAACCAGTCCAAATCTTGGCTCATGGGAAAATCCCTTCAACTGTTTTTCGTAAATGCGTCTGTCAACAATATAAAATGCATTTAGTCATAATTTGCACATTAGATCAGCTTTTAGAAAATCAATTCATGGAAACATACCTCATATATACATTTACAACAGTGACACCTAACCAACCATTTTCAAGGATTTCATTTACATTTTCAGCAGCAACGAAATCTTGACTTTCCTATCCGTATATATTATCTTCGAAAATCACTATATGACTATTACCATCTTTTAGCTTCGTATCCACATGAGTCTTCAATGCTAGTAAATGTGGAAAGAGAATAGGTGGTGTTATTGTGCTTTCAGTAGCTCCTTGGGATCGATTGGTCGATCCTTTAGATGGTTTCGAGCCGATGTTAGTCACCCCCTTTCCTTTCTCCGTCTATAACAACAATCATTGATTCAGACACTCTTTTCATTAATTGTTAAGGGTTTAGCTTGAAAATAAAAGTAAATAAATACCTCTTTGTCTGCATGTACTCTTACAAGTTGTGCCGGCCATGCAATTAATGTCCCAATAGCCTTTTCGACCGTATGAATATCATCGTCATCAAGTGGAATAGGTAGCATTGCATTTGGATCATGAGCTACAGTAATCGTCACTTTCAGATGATCTTTTGAAATTGGTCTATTATGCAGTGTGGCATCTGGGATATTGAACACTGTAGCCCTCGCTACAAGGTGATAGGTGGGTGTTGACAGATATAAATCACAATCATTATCACCCTGTACAAGATTAGTACAGATAAATTATCAGTGTTTGTCTGATTCATATTTCATGGGAACCGTTATTAGAATATTGATTACCATGGCTAAGACAGTTTTTTAGGTGAATGGCTCGCCTCAAAGCTGGTGGGGGGTGGGGCAGGATGTTCATGCGGTGGTTGTTCCTGAGTTGTGTCCTCCCTTTGCTTCCCACACCCATAAAAGTTGCTAGCAACTCTCCCTGCCATTGCAATTGTTCTTCAAGGGTTTCTATTTTTTCGCTCATTTGTTCCAATTTTTTCTCTGTATCATCCATTTTTTTCTTCTTCTCAAAATATACTCGGGGTGTCACCCCAAACCCTGCACCTCTGACACGACCGTATTTTTCTGGCTGCTTCAAAGCCGTCGATAATAGGTTTGTATCAGCTACAGGAGTAGCTGATTCCTGTGACTGTCAGATATAGGAAAAAAACTAATTATTTTTATGTAATAGCAATTTTAAACAAATCTTTTTATCATCGTGTCATACTTACACATATTTCCCACACTTTTTGTGTGTTCTCATCTATTAACTTCCCTTCATTGTTCACATGTGCCTCCTTCCATAGCACATGACGTGGGATAGAAGTGCATTTGGTTTTAGATTCATCAATCTACATATAAACATAGAAAGATAATAATGATGTTGTTTATTGGCACCTAACAATATTACTGTAAATTTACAATACGTACCATTTTCTTTTCTAATGAAGCGTACCCCATCCTTGCTTTACGATAGGGGTATGTTGGATTTGATGCACGTTCCTTATTTTCAGTACAGAGTTTCTGTTTCACAAATGAAATATTGAAAATCAAAGTGATGAATACAGGCATCCTCAAACAACGTATTATCACTCGCAATGTACCTGAAACTTCTCATCCCCACGATGGCCAATAAATGCATCCCATTCTTCTTGGGATATCAGGTGCGCATAGACAATGGGTGGCTGCAGGTTTATTTTACCTTTAGAATCTTTCAGGTGATATCTTGTTATAATAGTATGAAAACCTCGATGAATCTTTCCTGCAAGCCTTAGTACATAATCCTTGTGTGAGTCGTCTACTATAAATGTACTCTGCAAGAGATTGAGAAGAGTAAGACACTGTTTCATCATTTTATTTGCTAGTTAATTAAAGAAATAAATTCATAATGTTACCGTAATTTCTTCCCAGATCACAGCCTTCAACCCGGACACAACATGGTGCCATGAATCTATGTCAATCGGCACGCGTTGCCGAGTGACAACTCCAATGTAACTGCTAAACATAGCCTTGTTGGGATTCACATGTTGGCTTCATGCATTCCATCCGACTTCAAATTTGATGCCTTTGCTTTTCGCCTTAAGAATTTTGGCTAACACTGTCAAACTACGACGCACCTGTGATTTCTGCGACGTCGGTCCTTCATTCCCGACCATTTCATCGATATCAACATCATATATATGTTCATCTACTATGATATCAACGGCATGTGCTGATAGTTGTTGGACCTCAACACTAAGAGAAGGAGCCGCAACAGCAAGAGCAGCAGCAGGAGCAGTAGGAGCACCAGGAGCCGCAGCAGTAAGAGCAGCAGTAGGAGCAGTAGGAGCACCAGGAGCCACTGCAGGAGGAGGAGTAGGAGCCACAACAGTAGGAGCAGCAGGAGCCGCATCAGGAGCAACAGTAGCAGCAGCATGAGCTGCAGGAGCAGCAGGAGCAGCAGCAGCCGCAACAGCAGCTGCTTGAGAGACTTGTTCAGTCTCAAGGTTAGGAGCACCAGAATGTGCAGAAGTCATTATCTGCAAAAGTGGTTGAACAGTTCATTCAAATTACATAAATTCTATAATGATAAGATAATAACATGAGATAACAAGATCTATATTACAAACAAAATATAACCTGTTTACTGAACTCTCTTTCTTTTTTTCAAAGGTTGAAGAGATTTGACACCTCTATCGACAATCCAAATCCCTTCATTGTGGTCTCCTCTAACATACAAAACATCATCTGAATTGGGACCGCTCTGAATTGATTGTGACGTACCACTAAAAGGATCATCCTCAACGGAATTTTCAGCGGAACCTTCAATAGTTTTGGACGATAACAGAACAATCGACCACTTTCGGTTTGCGGGATCTGGAACATAAAAAACTTGTACCTCTTGTGATGCCATTATAAACTGTTCGTCTTTGTACCCTTCTTTACTAAAATCAACTTTCACAAATCCCCATTCATCTATTTTAACAGCACTATTGTTATCAATCCATTTGCATTGAAAAATAGGCAATTGAAATGTCGTATAATCCAACTCCCATATTAGTTTGATAATGCCAAAGTATGACATATTTGCATAAATTGGATTTCTATCCTTACTACCAGAAACATGCATCGCTTCAGCCACTAGTGTAACTCCACTATTTTTCATGGTACTCTCTTCATCATGTTCATCCGTATAGAATGTATAACCATTAATTACATACCCACTGTAAGATAATACATAAACACTTGGTCCAGCGGCTAGCCATCGAAGTCGTTCTGAAATTGAATTCGGATTTTCATCCAACTGCTTAAAAATATGGTCCTGAAACCATCCTATAAACTGGTGATTATGTGTATCTGCTAACCATTTTTCAGCCCTCGATGGATTAAACTGCCTAAGAATTTCTTTGTGAGTTTCAATATATGGAGCAACCTCCCAACTGTTATGCAAAACATAAAGATGAGCCTGCTCCCGATCTGTAATACTGATTGTTACAACATCTCTTCCAGAAATTCCCCCACCCTCATTGCGTCCAGTGTGACGAGATTTCGGGAGACCAATTCTTTCCACATCAGATAGGTATTCAATACAAAATTCAATGGCTTCCTCAACAATATATCGCTCCACTATACAACCCTCTGGCCGACTTCGATTTTTGACATATCCTTTCAAAATCTTCATATACCATTCAACAAGATACATCCATCTATAGTGCACAGGACCACAAAGTCTAATCTCTCTCACCAAGTGAATCATCAAATGAACCATCATATCAAAGAATTTTGGCGGGAAGAACATTTCTAATTCACATAATATGATGACAATTTATTTTTCCATAGCTGGAAATTTCCCCGGGCCTAAAACTTTGCTACATATAGCTTTGAAAAAGAAACAAAGTTTGGTTAACGTATGACGAACATTCTTGGGTAAAATGCAACGTAAAGCTATATGAATTAGATCTTGCATCAAAACATGTCAATCATGTGATTTCAAACCTTTTAACTTCAAATCATTCATTGACACAATGTTCTTGATATTTGATGAGTAACCCTCTGGAACCTTTACATCATTAAAGAAGTTGCAAAACTGATATCTCTCTGCCCTAGAAAAAGTATAAGTAGCAGGAGGAAGAAACATTCGATTTTCACCTTTCACGGGATCCAACTCTTCTCGTATTCCCATGTCAACCATGTCCAACCTTGCCTTAATTCCATCTTTTGTTTTTCCAGGTGCATTTAGCAACGTTCCAATAACACTATCACATACATTTTTTTCCACATGCATCACATCAAGAAAATGTCTGACGTACAAACAATTCCAGTATGGTAATTCAAAAAAAACTGATCTCTTTTTCCAACCGATTTTCGTAAGGTTTTTCGAAAATGGTTTACCAAAAACAGTGTTCATATCTTTTACTTTCTCAAACAGCTGATCACCTGTTAGTGGAGACGGTGTTGTGCGTTTTTCTGAACTTCCATTGAATGATGTCGTCCAAGATCGGTACTTATGCCGACGAGGTAGAAATCTACGATGTTCTAGAAACACAGATTTCGATGAATGTTTCAACCTAATTGATTTTGTATCTTCTTCACCCACGGGACACCCTTGAGTTCCTTTAATACTATAGCCTGACAAATTTCCATAAGCAGGGAAATCATTTATTGTCCCATACAACATCTCTCTCAACGTGAAGTATTCACTTTTATAAGCATCATACAACATTACACCTGAGTCCCACAATAAATTCAAATCCTCGATCAAAGGAGTCAGATAAACATCAATATCGTTACCTGGTTGTTTTGGTCCTGATATAAGCATAGATAACATGATGAATTTTCGCATCATGCATAACCAGGGTGGCAAGTTATAATTTAGCAACATAACAGGCCAAGTACTATGAGTGCTGGTTTGAAAACCAAAAGGATTCACTCCATCTGTAGATAACGCAAGACGAAGGTTTCTCGGCTCTTTTCCAAATTCAGGATACTCATGATCAATTTTCTTCCATTGAGGAGAGTCGGTCGGATGACGTAATAACCCATCTTTATTTCTTTTATCTGCATGCCACGACAATTGTCTTGCAGTTTCTTCACTTCCATATAAATGCCTAAACCTTGGAATGATTGGAAAGTGCCATACAAATTTCGTAGGATTGGATTTATCTTTCTTGTATCGAGAAGCACTACACTTTGGGCATTCTGTAAGTGATTTGTTCTCCTTTCAAAACAATATACAGTCTTTCGGGCAGGCATGTATTCTTTCAGAAATCATTCCCATCGAGCGTAGCATTCGTCTAGCTTCATATGTCCGGCTTGGGAGCTCATTATCTTCCGGGAGCATGTCATTCAAGAGAGCAAGTAGTTCCGTAAAACTGACATCACTCCATCCATTGCCTGCTTTCAATTTATACAACTTCAGTACAGCTGACAATGTTGTATACTTAGTGCAAGAAGCATACAATGGCGTCTTTGCACAACTCTTTAACTTCTCAAACAATTTTGGGCAATCACGGGGTTCATCTTGAATTGTCTTTGTCATTTCCTCAATACGATCTTCATCAACATTGACATCTGTAATCACATCCTCCATACGGTCTTCTTCATTATCTATATTTTTATTCATATCTGACGATCCATAAAACGCAGTTTTATCCTAGCCAGTAGCTACATTCGCTTTTTCTCCGTGTTTATTCCAACATTTATAACTCCGATCTATTCCGTGACATATCAAATGTTCTTCCAACTCCTCTGGAGTAAGTAGTCTAGAATAACAACAACGTAAACACGGACAAAGGATTTGAGAAGGATCCTTTGTGTGATCCTTTGCAAACTTGATGAACTCTTTCACTCCGTTCTCGTACTCTATTGTTAAACGATTAGAATCCATCCAATCTTTATTCATCTTCATCCTATTTGAATCTCAAATATTTGTATTTGTGGTTCAAGTACACAAAAGAAGACTTCCAAATACAGTAGAAGGGAACCAATTCCTTGGAAGGAGATCAAGTAGTCTAACCTATAATCAAGATTCATAAAAAAGAATATTAGATTCACTAAAAAGATGATTATCTATCACTCTATAAGGAGGATATAACAGGAGATAGAGGATTTCCAATCGATGAGAGAAACCTTTATCAGAGAGAAACCAAACGCATCCACTAGAGCTTCTATCTGATTTGTATAGGCACTCAGGATACAAAAACTATATTTAGAATGCATGTGAGATAAAGAACGAATAATTAAAATTAATAATCCATTATACAATTTAAAATTCATTATCATCTCTATTATGATTTGTATAGGCACTCAGGATTCATTCTAGTAGTGGTACAGGTTCCCCCATTAATCATGAGTGATAGAGGGAATAATAGTTTTTGGATTAACTTTCTTGTTTTATACAATTTATGAAGAAATGACAAGGGTTGGAAGTGCCGAGTGTGTTTGACTTGAAAATAGAGGTTCAGTTGCAACACCCTCTGATGTTTTCTGGAGAGGGTGGACCCAAGGTAGATAAGTTCTAAATTTAGTTCATCTAGAATATTCTAGATAACTTTTCTACTCCTTAGTAGAATAGGGTAGAGTTGGTAGCGTATATGTTATGGGGGCCAACAATGATCTATAGTTATATTTAGTCTTGGGATGAGCATATGGAGGGAATGACTTGGAAGAAAAATCTAGGATATGTTCATGGAGCACTTTTAACCTACGACATTGAGGAAATAAAAATATTAATATTTAATATGTTTGACATAATTATGTTTGATAATGATAGATTATGTTAGATTCTTCACATACCAGTAATGTTTTTATCTAATGTTGACAGGAGATAAGGTATCTATGAAAAAAAATAGGATGGACTTAGATGTGAGATTAAGTCCCAGGTAAATATATTTTTTATGAGGTTTGTTGAGGTGGTGGATCAGGTTCTCATTTCCAAGGGGAACCTAAAGGAGACTTGTAGTGGTGGTAGGGCGGTTTCAATTGAATGATCTAGTGGTACATATTATGATAGTAGGATTCACCATTATGATATCTTCCACTAGGGTGGTGGTGGATAGAGTATCTATGTGAGAGGATTTTTCTCTTAGAGAGGTTTTTAGTCATCTTCAATCAATGAGGTTGGTCTGGTCACATGTTAGGCCTATGACTTTGACCACTAGTGAAGTGTCAATCATGTATCATGATGGTTCATATATATAGGTTCTACATGAACAATTTGTAGGACCCCGGGACACCCTGAGAGGGGAGGGGTGAATCAGGGTGGCAACTTTTTCTTCTTAAAGTTGTGGATCTTGTTCCCACGTTGGTAGGAACTACTTAAACCTTTATGATGGATATGAATAGCAATTAAACATTCACATGCAGAGAAATGACACAACTATTTTTACTTGGTTCACCACTAAGGGATACGTCCAAGGAGCATACGCCGACAGGTTGTCGGTCGTACCTAAATCCACTATGCTTCACTAGCTGCGGATTACAAGTGTTCGGGTACAGACACTCTGTCCCAGGCTCACTGCCTTTACAATTGTTCAGGGATAGCTCACTGCGTCCCTCGGGTCACTCCCGTTGACTCCCCCTGGCTCACTGCCGTTGGTGAAGTCCCACTCAGTTTATAGACGCGAAGGTCTCTTCAATAAATGTGCATTGATGTTCTTTGTCTCCTGTTCAGCATGAGACTTTGCTTGCATCAGGGTTCAGAGTTGATGCTCTTTATAGTTCAACCTTTCTTCTTTAGTGCAATGACTGAATGCACTAGATCCCCTTGTCTTCGTTTGCCATGTATGCATGAGATCATGCATGTATCATTTAGATTTCTTCTTCAATCTCGCTTTGCACCGAAAGTATCAGGCTATCTTCAGTTCTTGTGCAGCTCCAGAAAGGCGGGCGTGCTTAAACAGTGTTTGGGTCTCCTTTTCAAGCCCGGCGCGCAAGTCTCCCGGTGGCGCGCAAGTCTCGGGCGCGCAAGACTAAACTGGCGCGCAAGTGTCACTGAAGCACCTACGCGACACTGCCTTCTTGAACTTAATACTTGCGCGACACACTTCCTTTCTCCCCCAAATCTTCTAGGGCACGCAACCCTCACTCGGCGCGCAACCCCTACTTGCGCGGCTCAACCACCTGCGCGACGAGAGCTCGAACAATCTCAAAGTCTTGAGCTCCGTTGGAAATGAGGAGGGGTGGTCCAGTATTTATAGGCAAACTGGGCCCCTTGCGCGGCGGCGCGCAAGTTTCTCCTTGGCGCGTAAGTCCACTTGCGCGACTTAACCAACACTTGCGCGACCCTCTTGCCTTTGTCAAATTTTGATCTTCTGATCTCGAAAAACCATAGACGCGCAAGTTCCACTCCTTGTAGGTGATGTCGTGCAAGTCCACTTGCGCGACTTAACCAACACTTGCACGACCCTAATGCCTTTGCCATATTTTGATCCTCTGATCTTCAAAAACATATGGCGCGCAAGTTTCCTATCCTCCAAGAGTATGGCGCGCAAGTCCCTTTGCCAAAATCACACTTCTTCATTTGTCGATTTTGAGGCCCTGAAATTTGGCAAACACTGGAAAACGGCGCCACCTTGTATCTGCTCTTTTTGTACCGCCTCCAGATCATCCATTCCTCTGTCAAAGTTCTTGAATCAAACATAGATCGTTGACCACAACTCTTGAACTCGACATGTGACCACGGAATCTCCTTTGTCAACAAATTTGCATGTCGTTTGTTTGCTTTGTCGACAAGCACGATCACATCAACAACACTTCTTCTTGGTGATCTGTATCCTTCAGCAATTCTTTTGCCTTTATCACGAACTCCACTATTGTGATATGTATTCTTTGAAGGAACAGCTTTAGTGCCATCATCTTCTATGACAATGTGATGTGCATGGCCATTTCATAAGTCAACTCATTGTCACATTGCCTCCTTCATCAACCGTCATGATCAAATTCATGCTAACCATGTAATTCAATCCGTCAAGAAATCTCTAGCATGGTTCTCATGCATTCATGAGTAATTGCATGGTCTTCATCAAAACCCATTGTTCTCATGCAATAATGAGGAATTGCATGGTCTTCATCAAAGCCCATGGTCCATATGCAATAAGGAGGAATTGCATGGTCTTCAACCAAAAACACCATCCTTCTTTAATCGTCCTTGGATGGATTACTCCTCACATTCTTCATTGTTGTAAACAATGTATCACCTTTGACACATGTTCTTTGAACTTATGATCAGCACAACAATCGTCTGAATCACTACTCCTCTACTTCATCTGAGTACTTCATGATCTCCTTCATTTTGATATTCCATTGACAACTATTGACAACAAATACAATCCTATACACAAAGTGGTTCCAACACAATTGTAATATGGGTAGTGATGGATGATCTATATTGGTACAGAGCACCGAATAGGGGAACCTAAAGGAGACTTGTAATAGGGGATCCTCTCATTATTTTATATCTTATCTCTTGGTAAATGGTTTCTGTTTTGTGTTAGAGTACTTTTTTGGGATCATGTTGGTCAACACACCATTGGGGGTGTGATTAGAAGGGATCTGTCTTCGTAAGGGATGTTCCCTCATGGTTTGTGAGTATTGTTTCATTTTGGATTTATACATGCTTGATATGATATGTATTGAATAGATAGTGATGATGTAATTTTTGGTATTTAATCAATATCACATTGATTGTTACCGTAGATGAGTGACCGTCATGCCTCATAAGGGTAGAGCCCATGTCTTTTATGGAGAATGGGATATCTTGGTAGACCATGTAGGACCAGTTCTTCCACAACTAGGTGAGAACATAGACCAGTTTACGAATATTTTTCTTGATGATAATGGATTGAAACAAGAAATATTTCCCCCAGTAGTAGACTGGTTCTAGGATGTGTTTCATGAGAATTGATCAGGGCTACCACCTAAAAGAGACTTTGAGTTCATGATTGAGCTGATGCGTGGAGTTGAGCCATTTTATATAACGCCTTTCAGAATGAAACAAGAATAGATTCAGGAACAAAAAACTCAATGAGAGGAGTTAGATTATGAAGGGTGCATCTGCTCGAGTATGTCACCTTGGGGATCTCATGTTTTATTTTCCAAGAAGGATGACAGAACATTACATATGTGTTTCTATTAATAGAATATGAATCAGATGAAAATTAAGAACAGATATCCACTTCTTTGTATTTTTGATCTATTTGACCAGCTGAGGGGTTCCATATTGTTCTCTAAGACTGATCTAAGGTTTGTTTATCATCATTTGAGTTTGAGAAATTCTGATATACTATAAACTAATTTTGAAATCATGTATAGTTTTTATGAATTCTTCATAATAAAATTTGTGTTGACGAATTCCCCATGGCATTTATTCTCTTGATGAGTTGAATATTTCACTTGTACCTAGACCAGATTGTAGTTGTTTTATGGATGACATATTGGTGTAATACCAAAATAATGATGATCATTCCCAACATCTGGACATCATCATGAGTACACTTAGAGAGAATCAGCTATACACAATCTATCTATATGAAAACATATACATCTTCTTCATAGATTGTTACCTTAAGGTGGCGGCCGAGGGCGTTGCGGGTTGCGGAAGGCGGCCGCGGAGGGTGACCGAGGGCGGCCGAGTGAGGCGGAGGGCGGCGGAGGCGGCGGAGAGCGGCCGAGGGCGGCGGAGGGCGGCAGGCGGTGGAGGTCGGCCGAGGGTGTTGCGGGCGGCGGAGGACGGCGAGTGTACCGAGGGCGGCAAGCTCCGGCGAAGCGAACACAACAGCGGTATTCGGGCGAAGAGTAGCAGGGTTACAGTTCCGCGAGGGCTTTAGCTACGATAAAACGAGGGCACTGTGTGACCGACTTTATAAAAAAGTCGACTAAGGTTTTATCAGCGCTAAAAAAGTGCTGATAAAGGCTACCTTTATCAGCGCTAAAATTATAGCGCTGATAAAATATAGCTTTATCAGCGCTTTTCTAGCACTGATAATATTATGATTTATCAGCGCTAGAAAAGCGCTGATAAAGATAATTTTTATCAGCGCTTTTTGAGCGCTGATAAAGGATACCCTATATCAGCGCTGAAATTTGAGCGCTGATAGAGGTGTTCTGTATCAGCGCTTTTTTAGCACTTATATAGGCGAACCTTTATCAGTGCTTTTTGAGCGCTGATAAAGACCAACTGTATCAGTGCTAAAATTTTAGCGCTGATACAGATCATATTTATCAGCGCTTTTCTAGCGCTGATAAATATTACTATTATCAGCGCTGAGAAAGCGCTGATAAACATTAGCTTTTTCAGCGCTATAATTTTAGAACTGATATAGGGTATCCTTTATCAGTGGTTTTGCTTAGCGCTGTTATAAGGGCGCGCTTCCCTTGCCTATTTTTGTAGTAGTGCCCCCAAAGCAATGAAAAACTAAGGAAACATGTAACGCCATGACCCCAGTTACCCAGAGTCGGTGCATTATTACATAACATTGGCACGATCACGAAAGATCATGTCTCGAAAGACTGATTATTTTAGTATACTTGGAAACACTAGATACATTCATAAAAGTTACATTATATCATAAAGTGAAAAACTATAATAACATGCTCTCCATAGACCACACGCATATCCCCTTCTGACTATCCCTGCAGGTCACTCATAAAAAACTTCTTCACATCCTGGAAAAATTAAAACATTGAAAGGGGTGAGATCAGATGCTCAGTAAGGATAACAATATAGCAGAAGCTTTCACAAATAAACATTAACATTTAAGACAATGTATAACTAAAACAAAATCCTTTGAAACTTGAACTTCAGCATAATATAGAAAAAATAAAATGAAATAATTCCATTTAATTATTCACATGGATATTCAACTAGTTGAATAATCACATGCAATATCAATAACCACTTTCATAATGATGGAATGCATAATGTCAGACTATCATAACCACGTAGCCAAGGCCTCGTGCTAAGACTGCAAATAAGATTTTGTCAAGGCCTCGTGCCAAGACACTAGTTTGTCTCATGAGACCTACCGATTCAATGAGGAGCTATAGCAAGCTCCACCCGTCACTTATTAAGTACAATGCATTCCTCATATGAATAGGTTTAAACATATCATAATCCATAACATAATCATATCACATAAAAAATGCATAAAGAAAACATAACATTTCTACATTTCAATCACAAGATATCAATAAAACACATTGATATAAAAAAACACTTTCAAAAACATTTTCAATAACAAAATAAAAGAAAATTAAAACTATGTAATTATGTTTCATTTAAAAAAAGTTATGCCTTGTAGAGAAATCAGAAACTCAAATAATGGTCACGGTGGCGGAGAAGTCGTTGTCGCCGCGTATATAAGACAAAAAACATTCCTTTTTGTCGTTTATTAAAATTCTTCGTATAAAAAATATTCCTTTTGAATAAACTTAAAAGTCAAAGGGGGTTTATACACCGTATAAAAGAAAGTTGTGTATAAAATAAAATATGCCTCAATGAAAGGAGATTGAGACGAAGTCCCTTACAAAGATCATTTTTATAAAATAAAATAAATCTATTATGTGTATTCACTATAATTAAACATAAAGAAAGTACAAATACAAGATAGGATATAAAAAATATCATGACATAATTTGAAAGTAGCAGATTAACCCAAAGAATAGAAATTGGGTTAAGAAGTTCCCTTAACTCGTGTCCGACTTGACTCGATCATTCTTTAACCTCCTGAACAATAAACTAGAGTTAATTTCTAATTGATTAAGAACCTCTTTCAAGTTCATTATTCCTTTTATATCACTTATTACCAAGTTATGAACATTATGTAATTATTTAAGTTAATAACGGTCGTTTTGTCGATCTTTGGTACTTGAGTCAAAAATAAACTTCTTATAATTACAAGTTGTTTATGTGGTAGAATATCCATTATCTCCATAGTTATATTAATTATGTAGATATCATATATATCATATATATCTAGTATATACATTCATTCATAATATTACGTAACATTTAGAGGTAAGAAATGAAATGCACCGTTCATGGAGACGGTAAGTCGTATGTACGCATTAACGCTACTTTCATTTCTATTTCAAATTTAATGAAATGAAATCATAATGATATAAAGGTATATTATAATTCAAGTATAATATCATATATAACATTATTTACTCCATCCTTTATACATCCTACATATGGAATTAACGATTCAAATCACTTTGAGGTGGGGGTCGTCCGCACTTCCTAAAATGAAATTATCGCGTTTACCCATAATGGAAATAATAAAAGTATGACATAAATGAGAAATACAGAAGCATAAGGAAAACATAAACATAATATATATCATATATAAATATAGTGACATCTTAATGGTCACCATGAGAGGTGTTAAAAGAAGATTGAATAATCATCGTTTCGTGAGGTAGAAATTCGCCAACCACAGAAATTGTATGTTCTTTAACCATTAGATGATGGTTTGTGTAAGTGTAAATCAAATAATTCTCATAAAAACATCCTAGTATATCTAATATACTGTTGTTTTTACAAAATAAAGGAATAAAAATAGTTTAAGGGATTGGAGAAGCAAAAAAATACAAAAGAACATAAGAGAATACATTACCTTAAAATCGGGAAACTCTTTTTGTTTTGAGCCAAAGGCTTCCTTGGGAAGACTTCTGCCCAAAGTGAGGCTTCTAGGAGTAAGAGATGTATGTTTAGAGAGTATTTGGGCAGAGTTTGGGCGAGCCAAATGGCTTTGATGGGGTGAATAAGGTGGTAGAGGTAAGGGCCTTTTATAAGAGGAGAAGAGGGGTACACTTGGAAAGTCATGAAATGTTACATTATTATGATGTGCTATTCAGATTTCAAAGGTCCCAAAATTATAAATTTAAAGGATAAGGTGATAAGAGTTATAAATATACTCATCCAATAGGTTTTTTACAATTTTAAGTCTTATATTTTGCATTATCTTTCCATTTTATTTAAATTGTTATTTAATGAGGTAATCGTTGCATCATCATGGTGTCATAAAAAATTTAATTTATTTAATGTCTAAAAATTATAAACAAAATACTATAATGTAGGAAATCTTTTTATATTTCCAATGACTTTTTATATTCAAAAATATGACTTGTATAACCCCATGTAAAAATTGTTTTAGTAAAACAATACATGTTTGTGACATTTTTATTTTAACTTTAAATAAAATGTTATTAATGTCATTTTCTTACCCAAGTGGCTCCATGGGGTCCCCAAGTTGACCCATGGATTGTATTGGTCGTACATGACTCATCCAATAAGGGTAGGACAAGTGTCAAGGAAATTTCATATTATTATAACATTATTTATACCTTAAATTACACTAATTACCTTTAATCGCGATTAATAAAACTTAAAAGTTACTATTCACCAAAAAAATTATTTTAATCCCATTGAACCACATTTTACTTCCTAATGACAACCATGTATGTCGGATTTTTGAAAATTCAAATCATAAAGGTGGTAAAATTTCATTTAAACGAAAAATCAGTTTTTTTAACTACCACTTAGTGGTTTCACTATTCATCAAAAATCGAAGTTTTTCAGAACAACTCCAAAAATTAACCATAAGCTATATTTGATATTCCTAATTCAAAAATTATGTTTATTTTACAAAATTATAAACATATATGTTTAATTAATTAATTTAATAATTAATTCCCACTTCCACAACAAATTGCGTGTTTTTAGGAAAGAATATCAATCAAAAGATTGACAATTGTTTATGTCCAATTTCAAAGTGAAATTAATTCTAATGACTGCCATTGGATAAAATGGTAAAAATATATTCTAATTACACTTTATAACCAGTCAATTGTATAATTTATCACTATAAATTATTTTGAAAAAAGTTGTTTTTAAATATTTTTCACTATTCATCAAAAATTTGAAGTTCTCAGAAAAATACCAAAAATTCAACATAAGATAATTTTGATATACTGAATACAAAAATGATGTCCATTTTGAAATATAAAATTTATATAATTTCAAAAAGTGGGTATTACTATTCATAACTACTACTTTTATTGGTTGCGGTGTGTTAGAACTCGAGGTTGTGTACAACACACGCTGCTCTATTATTCAAAGAGGAGTGTACCATGGAAGCTTGGGGTGTTACAAATCAAATGGGAATACTAAGCACGTATGTGAGCCTCCCACTCCCACGTGATCTCCTAGAGGTTTCTTGTGCTTCCACCAAAGATGCACCAGAGGAATTGACTGCCCACGAATGACCTGCTCCTGTCAATCCTTTATCTCTATCAGGATCCCCATGAATGTCGCCCCATCGTCAATGTCCCACTCGCCCCAGTCGACAATGTGCGATGGATCCTGCACGTACCTACTTAGTTGTGACACATGGAAAACATTATTCAAACGTTGCATCAGTGGGGTAATATCTAGATAGTACTTTACCTCGCCTACTCTACAGGGGATATGGAAAGGTATGATGAATCTCGAAGATAGCTTGCCACCCAGGCCAAATCTCTACAATTCTCGTCAGGGTGAGACCTGTAGGAAGACATGGTCTCCCTCCTTGAACTCCAAGGGTATATTTCTCTTGTCAACATGATACTTCTGTTGGCTCTGAGCAGTCTTTATATGCACCTCCCCAATGGTTTTATGTACCTTCTCTGGACCCCTAAGTGAAAACTACCCTGGGTATGTCCAGCATATAGGTGATCTGCATGGTCGCCTGTACAAGGCCTCAAATGGTGCCATGCTGATGGTGGAGTGATAATTGTTATTGTATGTGAACTCCACCAGTGGAAGGTGGTCCTCCCAACCGTGGACAAAGTTAAGGACACAAGAAAAAAGCATGTCCCCAAGTATCTGAATGGTCCTCTCCATCTGACCATCTGTATAAGGATGAAAGGTGGTGCTCAAGCATAGTTGAGTCATGAATGCCTCTTATAATCCCTTCCAAAACTGAGATGTAAAATGAGCATCACGATCTGAGAGGATCGTCGATGTAACCCTTTGAATTCGTACTATATCTTGTATGTAGAGGCATCAAAATCCCTCTACTGATCCCTGTTCTTTGAAGGGTATGAAGTGGGCTGACATGGTGATTTGTTCAATGATCACACAGATGGAATTGTGGCCCCTGGACGTACGGTGCAGCCCTATCACAAAATCCATAGAGATGTCATCCCACTTCCACTCTATCACCTCAAGTGGTTGTGTCTAGAATGTTGGAGCCTGGTGCTTGGCCTTCACCTGCTGATAAGTGAGGCATCGTGAAATAAACTTATTCACTGTTTTCTTCATCCCTATCCACCAGTACTAATGTCGGAGCTCCTGGTATATCTTCAACACACCAGGATGTACCACCAAAGGGGATGTGTGGAACTCCCTCAACACCTCCTCTCATAGAATCACTATTACCATGGTGCATCCTCTAAAAATGATAATGTTCTCCCCACCTTCATAAAATCATTCAGGATCCCATCCTATGGATATCTCAGCATATCAGGCCTCAAAATCAATGCAACGAAGTTGTGCTTCCTGTACTCATTGATGGAGTGGAGGAGTGCCAGTTATGGACTAGAGGTATGCTACTCCATTTCTATCCATGAAGGATAATTGTAATGTGGCTAGCTGCTCTATCACCTCACTCAGAAACTGTAACCCAAATCTCCTGCTGAGTGCGTCTACCACGATGTTTCTCCTTCCCAAGAGTGTAGACTATCTGAAAGTCATATTCTTGGAGAAACCCCAGAAATAACTATTGTCTCAACTTATATAAGGCCTATAGGAACCTTTCCATCCACATGAAAGTCTACCCCTTTTTAACTAATTGATATTACCATCAACCCTTTGGTAGTGGGTACTCATTCTCCACAACCACTTCGCTAAAGTGTCAGTAATCCACACATAACCTCGAACACTAGGTATTACTAATCCCTTCCTCTAAAAGTCTTCCACCTACTCCTTGGCTTGAGAATTTATAATAAAGCCCTATGATATGCTGATACTGATATCGATTATATATCGGGGTGTAAAAAGATATTGAAGTCCATCCCCCCTGCGGGGAGGTTATTCTGGAAATATCTTTTGAAAGGATGTTCTTGTACTCTGCATCTAATGTTGGGAACTGAAAACTCAAAAAATCCACTACCACGAGGGTAAGGCCGGATGACTCAAGAGTTATTGGTCGCACCATCCTATGCATGATTTTATCTCATGATTCCTAGGTTTCCTTTTTCTCTGACCAAGGAAAACCCCATTCCAATGCTACAGCCAAGCCACATTTTTTTCTTAAAACTATCTAGCTGGGAATGATCTGTGGATGACCATTCCATACACAAACTAATGTTTTAAGGCCTCAATGCTGCCACCTAGAGGTTCCAACCATATCTCTCACCTCAAGGGTTAGATCACACCATCATCATAAGTGTTATTATTGAGTCTTCTCCCATATGATTCTCCAGACGTAAGGGCCAAGTCAAAATTTTAACTGGAAACTCTAGGTCTTGAACACGATTCAGGAATGACTAGTACATGTGTCTATTAATACGGATGTTAGTAGTAGACACAAACCGTATATCAAATCATTCCTAGAGCCCTTGGGTCATACTCCTTGACTGCATTCAGCTACTCCATTCCCTTGCCCTCCAGATCCTGGAGCCTAGTGGGACTGCATTTGGGTGGTGGTTGTAACATGTCAAAATGTATACCACCTCCTTCTACTCTTCTAGCTCCTCTTCCGTGTCTTCTACACTATATATTCATTTGTACCAATCACGTCCTCTTATGGAAACATTTTACTCGTCCATGTCTCTGAGAATAACATTGGTTTCCTACTTTCCCGCTGATAACATTCTCCATCGGTATCTGCTCAGCCAAATAACTTTTGACCACTAAGGTTCGCTCAAGCATCCAAATATAAGTAGGAATGCACAGAGGAAGAGTGATGGGTAGGATGTCCCTAAACACATCTCGCTCGGAGGTCCATGCCCTGAAGCACTAGTTATATCATATTCATCGAGTACCTGGAATGGTCTGTACGCCTCTATGAATACATAGCTACCGAAATTTCATCCTACTAAAGCTATAGAAGCTCTTGGGAACATATACCCATTATATTTTTATGGAAAGAGATCTCTTCTCTAAGAAAGCATCTCAAGATCTGTCCACAGAAAAGTCACCTCATTGTAAGATAGGGGTAATCTAAACCCAGACATCGCCCTGCTGAGTCACATAAAATACTCACTGCCAGGACCCCAATCTGATATAATGGTGCCCTAGAAATATGGAAACCGGGTCACCACCTCAATCTTATCCTTATCCGCCTATGATTCAGGCTCACCTCAGAACCTGAGGGGTATCTGTCATTGAAACTTGTGTAAGGCACTGATCCTACATGTGTCCTTTACTGGTAGAACTGGTAGTAACTTCTGACCAACAGGCAGTGGTATCACTGGGATACCGCCTAAAGGTCCCATCTCGGGTGACAGTTCTTGTAATTATGCCTCATCAGTCTGTGGAACATCCTCATGGTCATGCATTGGAATCCAAGATGGCTATATGCATGGAGAAATCTTGAAAGAGAATCAAGATAAACCTCGATCAATAAGTTATAACAAGTGAGATGACTGAAAAATGATCAATAGAAAAACATTTTCAAAACACATGCAACCAGTGTTTTCATTTATCGAGTCAGGAAACAGAATTCAGGGTCTTGGTGAAAGGATTCATCAACCTCCGCACAAACAATGGACTATTCGGAATTTAATATGAACTCAAGAAACTTAACAACATTTCCCCATTGAAAACAAAAACTCTTTGTTCTTCTAGAAGAGCTGACCACCCTTTGATAGAACCTTTTCATGACCCGTCCCCCGGGGCCCATGCCCTGACAACCCCAATCCCACCTTCCATAGGCTAGGGGTTGGTGACTAGAATTGGAAAAGGATTATCCTTAAAAAGGAAATTCATTGCCTCAAAACTTGTAAACAGACAAATAGAGAACAATGCGCACAAGTAAAACACAATGGAAGAAGAAATGAAAATCCACAACTAAAAACCACCATTGAGTGTAAAAATAATTACTAAATGTAAAGAGGCCAGAATACAAGCCCAATAGAAAGAGATGAAACAAAAAGGAAAAATACTTCCTGAGGTTTTCCACCAAGGATCCTACCTGAATGGTTAGTACAGCTCAACAATATGGCTCTCCATGTCAATCAGTCACCTTCGTGCACTGTCTGGCCCTGACTCCCTAACCTCAGTCAAAGCTGTTTGTCATCTGCACAGGACACAACAATCTGTAGGCGAAGCCCGTGCATGGGTGAGTATGACAATACCCAGTAGGGTCCCTGAGACCCTCAAAGGTCTCCTAGAATTTCCAAAATGAATAACCACAAATCATGATCTCAATCACAATGCACAAGTAAAGACTCATCTCAAACAAGGTATAAAACGAAAAGAACAAGAATAAGTATGATTAGTCATAAATTTATATCATATTATTTTGTAGAGAGGGTTTTTCTACTAAACTGAACAAGGTCACTAGGTACAGACCACCAGAGGATTGCTTGGTGATGACCTTCATAGGATCTATTGGTACTGACCCACGGAGGATTGGTAGGTGCTGACCCAAGGAGTATCACCAGGTGTCGACCCACTGAGAATCGCTAGGTTCCCACCAACGGAGGATCGCTAGGTGCAGACCCAAGGAGGATCATTGGGTGATTACCCCTGAAGGATCGCTAGGTGCTAGCCCATTGAGGATACTAGGTGATGACCCCTGGAGGACTGCTACGTGCTGAACGATAGAGGATCACTAGGTGCTGACCCACAGAGGATAGCTAGGTGTTGACCCGTGGAGGATCGCTAAGTGCTGACCCACAGAGGATTGGTTGGTGCTGACCCACAGAGGATCCCTAGGTGGTGACCCACAAAGGATTGTTATGTGCTGACCCATGGAGGATTGCTAAGTACTGACCCAGAGAGGATTTCTAGGTACTAACCCACAGAGGAAATCTTGGTGTTGACCCATGGGGGATCGTTATTCCTTCATCATGTCACAGCCAGCCACTGGATTCCGGCACTAAGCACGCTTGATTCTGGGAGGATCTTCTTCTAAATCCATTGGTCATACCTCAATAACCACAAATTCCCATGAAGAAGTATCCCGATGAACTGACATGTGATAAGGGTTCCAACGCAACAGACAGCGCGTTAATCGGATGCCCAGTCTATAAGTTATAGGTATTTTAGTGTCGGGGGCCTGATTGGATTCGAGTCCAATACATCCCGACTATACTCCAACATTATCCAAAATCTAGGTATAGTATCCTAAAAGGACCACCTTTTACTAAGGGTTCCAACACTGTAGACAGTTCGTCAAACAGACATCCGGTATAAGAGTTATTCCTCTTTAAGCGAAACTGGGGCTAAATGGGTCCGGGTCCAGCCCGACCAGATCTGGTTCGCTGGGCCCAGCCTGAACCGGCTGGGCATGGACCAGTTCGACTGGGGCCAGTCCAGTCTATAGTGTATCGGGCTCGGCCTACTGGCCACATGCTCGGCCCATCCCACCATCCGGGTCGTGGAACCTGGCCGGCCCACTGGTTGGGCGCGGCTCGCCAGCTGGGCGTTGGGGTTCGCTCTCCTCCGGAATGGGCTATGCCAGTATGGGTTCCACCATTAACAGTTCTATTTGGCACCACTCCACCTAATCGGTCCGCGTGGACCCATCAACTATGGGTCCCGCGGGTGCGGTTCCACCCTTCTTTGTGGCTCGAAACTGCGAATCTCCTCCACGGCGCGTTGTCGTGGCACACCACCTGCTTCAATGCAGCCAACGATAGCGTAACGCCCCCCCCCCTTCCATCAAGGCATCTTTAGGTTCCACCACCTCCTTGCGGACGACGAGAGCAGGCCCCTGCCACCTCCGGTCGCCGACGCCGCCGTGCCGGCAGAGCTTCCACGAGCCTCCGGTGATGTTCCGGAGGTCCATTTTTTCGACTATGCCTATAGGCCTCTTGAGACGAATCCATCACTGTGTGGCTCCCAGTTTTGTTTCGCCGCCATATCGGTCGATCACCCACGAAGAACACAACCAATGGATAAAAGGTGGAGGGTCTAGGCCTAGTTCAGTTCGGCCCACACCCTCTGCATTAGCATTATAACAGGGGGCGAGTTCAAACATCATCAAGAGAAGATGAATTCATGAAACACTTAGAAATAATTCAATACAATCCCCTACCTTGAATTCGTTAGAAGACGTTGGGGATGAGAGAGATGAACCCGCGTTTGAAGGTGTTCACCATCTCTTGTCATTGTCCAGTTAGAATCCTCTAATGGTCATAAAAGCTTCATTTAATGTTGCTAGAAGATGTCTCTGACACTTCATCAAAGGTTCCTCTCATGAGTCACCAAAACACATGCCCATGTTTTTTATAAATAGAGGAAAGGGTACCACCCACGTTGCCTTTTATTAATGCATCTCATTAATGAACTACAGATAATATTCCATTAATTCGACGAACTTTGTGGTTATGAAACCCAAGGGTCATGTCATTAAATGACTCCCATTCAAGCCTGAAATTACACCACAGTCTTTCTATATTCCTCTCAAACAGTGAGAAGAGAATAAAATAACTCATGGAGTTTATTTCTTATTTTTTTGTAAAGTCCAAAAATTAACTTTTTCATCTGACCCTTGTCGGTCGAAAGTTAAGCTTCACCTAAGTGAATCTCGGTGCTGTAAATTCAATGTTTCCCTTAGATTTTTAATATGTGCACTGGTTCAAAGACATAAATTCACACCTACACATTTAATGATTGTCCCTTAAAAAGTTCAAAATTTATTAACAGTCACCCTCAACCCACGCCGGTCGAGGTTAGGCTCCTCTCAAGGGGAAAACGCCCTCAATAGCTCAACGGTACTCTCAAAATTCCAGTCTGATTTACTATTTAGAAGTTATAAATATTTTATAATAAAATAATTGTTACTTAATTATTTCATTGATATCCAAAAAACTAACTCCCATTGTTGGGCCAGCGCCGACCAATGTTAGGATCTGCCTGAGGAAAGAAAACCCTCAAAAGATCAGCGGTGGTCTAAAATTTTTAATCCAAGTAAATTTTCGTGAGTTATAAGAATTTGAAAAATAAAATAATTTTATTTAATTCATTTATTTACGTTTATGAAATTTTCGGGATTTTCCACTGGTGGGTTGTGCCAACTTAACTAAAGTTACACCTAGGGTAAAACAACCATCTTCAATGCAATGGCAACCCTCAAATTTCTGATCTGGGCACCCCTTTATGAGTTATTCCACTTTTTTTATAAAACTTCTCACACGCACTATTTAAAGATTAACATTTTTGGACGGATCAACTCGGGAACTCCTATCCTGGGAATCACGTGCCATTAATTTTTGCAGTCTTGTAATAACTGCATATAATTAAAAAAAATATACTGAATTTTTTGGTCTTTACAATTTGGATAAAAGTGTCATGGAACAAAGAAACTTTTATAAGTGGTTATTTTCATTTAAAATAAAAAAATTATAACTGTGAATGAATTTTCATGTCAAATTTTTATATATGTGCTTATGTGTGTGAATATTCAACTTTTCCTAAATAAATTTCAAACTATGAAAAATGAATTTTCATTTGAAATGAATAGAAAAAAAAATATTTATTGAAATCATGTTGGGATTGGTTTCACTCACACCATACATACACCATTTGGTGCATAAATATTTTATGGTTCTATCTTATGTTTTTTTTTTAGACTTATTTAACACGGGTGTCCGAGTTTTTTGTGATGGTTGACTTGGGATGGGGAGAGTGGTTGAAGGTTCACAAGGATATGGTTGGTTTATTATTTTATTTTGGGACTTTTCGTTATCTAATTATTGTCATGTATTTATTTTTTGATTACTTTTTGTATTATATGGGGGTTGTTATTAGTGTTCAATTTATGTGATATTGTAAACTCCTAATTTTTATTATATGAGATGTTTATTTATTATTGTGTAATCCTATTTGATGTTTTATTTTATTGAGATGTATACCATTAAAAGGGTGAAATAATTCCTCCTGGTAAGGCTTTGAGACCTTGGAACTAGTTTCTATACTATGGTGACTGGGAATCGTGCCTCAGGTATCTTGTGGGCCAGTATGGATGCCCAATTTAGGGACAACCTAGGTTGGTTCGTGACAAAAATGGTATTAAAATTTCATAAAATCTAACAAACACCCTATAAGTGGTTTAAAGATTGATTTTTTATATATTTTTACATTTTTTCAAACTATATTAAAAAAAATTCACACCATTTTATTAAAAATAAAAAATCTTTAACTTGTACTATGGAAACAATTAAAATTTATTAGATAAGTTTAATGAATTAAAAAACATAATTCATAACTAAATATTATATAGATAAAACATTTAAACCAGGTTCTCTTCTAAAATGTAAAAATATTGTTATATAAAAAAATTAAAATTAATATTTCTTCATGTATTTTAGAGGATTAAAACATAAAACTCTATTAGTTTTTATTTTTTAGAAAAAAATATAAAATGTTTTATTCTAAAATTTAAAATGTATATATATAATTAAAAAATTATTTTAAAATTAAAATTATAATAAAAATGATGTTTGTTAATCATTTAAAAAAATTCTACAATAATAAATAAATACATAACTAGAAAAAATAAAACTAAATATATTTTCATTTATTTAAGACCATTAAAACATAAATGTTTTTTAAGTAGAATATATTTACAATATCGAATTATGAAAATAAAAAATATTATTTAAAAAAATTAAATGGTAATGGGGATGGAATGTTTTTAGAAAATAAAATGATGAAAAAATCAGGTGATATTATTTTATAATTCTTTATATATTTTTTTATAGTTTTATATAGAACATATATTATGACACCTTCAATGATATATTTATAAAGAATAGTTTTATTCTAGAAAATTTTTTAAAATTGGTTTTTATGTTATGTGATATATTTTTTTGATTCATATTAAGAATAAGTTTAAATATGATATTTATATAAATATTTTGAAGCTTTTAATTAATGAAATAAAATATTTCTACAACTTCCTCTGATCATGTTGATCTAATTATGATTCTTGAGGAAATTCTATAATGTATTTGGTTGAGATTGGTTATTCATCATATCGAAAATGGACAGGGAATGAATATAATTAATGATATTCTCGAATACAT